>JAHHUM010002152.1:0-214258 GCA_036173005.1 Crenichthys baileyi | reverse complement strand
GAAATACCATTCAGAAATTTCCCCTTACAGTACAGGAAAAGGGAAAAGATTTAGCCAGCAAAGATTTTGGTTATATTCTAAACATTCTTAAAGGTTTCTGCGCTTTAGCAAAAACTGTTGCTGTTACATTGAAACTAATATTTTAGTTATAGCACATTTATCCTTACTGGTTCAGTTTGTTATGCCATATTTGAATGTTTTGATTTCAGCGAAGCATGATGTCCTAATTGATGATATTGCTTTTTTAAGGCGAGGTCAAATTTCAGTATCCGGTGGCCTTATTAAGATAAAAAGAATTTTATGCAGCAATGACAAACCCCAAAATCCATTTGAAACTTATTAAAACAGGACTCCAGTCCTCGAAGGCCAGTATCCCGGAACTTTTAGATGTGTCCCTGGTCCAACATATCTGAATCAAATGGCTGAATTTCCTCCTGAGTATGCAGTCAACTTCTTCAGAGACCTGCTAAAGTTCTAAATAGCTTAATGATTAAGGTGTGTTGAAGCAGAGGCACAACTAAAAATTGCAGGACGCCGGACTGAAGTGTGACACGTCCTTTAAAGTGTTGTCTCTGTATCTGGAAGTCAGTGATTGGTCAACAGGAAAATTGTGTGTAAGTTAATTCTAAATAGTTCAGCAGATCTATTACTCTCAAAAACAGTCAGAATTGCATTATTTTTCTGCAAACCTTTCAAATCTGGTTTGTCCTGTTCAGAGTCACAAGGGGCCTGGAGTCTCTACCAGCTATCGTCAGAATGGTTACAAGTCTGTCCCAGAGTGGACACAGAAACTTCTGAACCTGCTCAAAAACTCACATACACAAACTTAAGTTGAAAATCACTAATTAACCTTACATAGCGGTTGACTTGGTAAAGAGCTATATGGCAGTCTAAAAATATACAGAAAATGACAACCTAAGGTAGAACAATTTTGTTCACAATGATGGTTTGAGCTTCAACATTGTCACGAAGTAACATTCTTGGGCAAGGCGCTAAACCCTGCCACTGCTTTAATTTTGGTGATTTGTGTTTATTTACTTGTAAATATTTCTGCAAAATCTTGCTACTAAATGTAATTTCTTAGATATTTGAAGTTTCTATGTTGTCGCTGGAATAGCCAATTGACCATCATTAGAAGAATAAATCATGTACCAACTTTCTTTCACATTGCTATGTTATCTAGTAACCTGCATTTGCTCAAGAGGGAGCATTCCCAGAGGCAATACATATTGAGGTAACGTATGGATATCTATACATGGGAGCCAGCAAAACTTTGATTGGGTATGTTCAGAGACAGTGCTTCAGCCTGGATGACAAATCAGCTACCTTAACCAGGCAAGAAGTAACAGGAAATCAGTTTATTCAACCACCTATCCTACATTTGTGTGTCAATTCCTCTCCATATTGCCTGTCTTTTTCTTATTCATTTTCTTTCTCTTTGTCTTGTGCTCTTGTCATTGCAGTGCACTTTTTAGAAAGCTTCTCTATTTTCGGGAAAACCTTTTTCTCTTTGTGTTATATTCAAATGATCAGGCTTGCAGGCAGGAGGATGCACCTCTCAGGATGAGTTGGAGGGTAGCAGAGCAAGGAGAAGAGGGAGTGCCTGTGGTGTGGCAAGTTTTTATTTCTCCTAAATCAGATCTTTCTAGGGCGATTACAACTGGATGAAAGGATGCCTAATTTCAGTAATATAGGTCAAGCAACCTCTATACTTGATAACAAAGAGCATTGTTTATTATTTTATGTTATGGTTTTGGTTGTCAGCATAGTAATCCATGAAGATTGTGTAAAAAGCACTGATTTTATTGTGTGCTCAAGTCAATAACTTTAAATAATTGAGTATAGTTGAGTGTGATCTCTGCTCCTCCCCGTGACAAATAGAGCAGTTGTTGACACATTTCTATGTGTCTGCTAATACAAAGTGGGCCAGTTGGTTGCAGTAGCTTGGACCATATTTTAGTTACAGTGCCAGCACTTTGGGGTTTTCCAGGCTTTTAATAGAAGCATGAAAAGTTGCCCAATCATGAATAATCTCCACTTACGGTAACTCTGCTCTCTTGTACTATGCAACTCGAGAAGACGTGAGTTGTGGTGAAGACCCACAGAGGTCTATGTCTGGATGCCACTAAAATTGTGTTATTATAAGCAGACAGCAGAACTTGGCTCTTATCTTGACATCATAAACCTTGTGTTTACAGTACAGTAAAGCTGTCCCTGCAAGTGAGAACTGTTGATGTTCAGATAAGATGATCACAGCTTGAGCAGTATGATGCTTTAGTGTATTTGCTCCCATTAAGGCCTTATTATCCATCCACTTTGCGTTATATCAGGCAATTGCCAAGCCCAACAAATTTTGCTTTAAAATCTACATGTGTTCCAGTAAAATAGTGTAGGGTTACATAGGGATGCACCTATGAAGTAGCTTGGAAAGTTCGCCTTATTGGTTCCGACTGGGGTGGCATGGTGGCATAGTTGGTTGCAAGATGGTTGGGGGTTTGAATCCTGGCCCAGGGTCTTTCTGCATGGAGTTCTGCAGTATTCTTTTTTTCTAATAGTTACAAATATTTTGTTCCAACCAGAGTTTCTGCAGCACAGCCCAACTATGCTTTCCCAACAGGGTTTAAAAAGGTACTACAATGTCCTGTCAGCACCTTCATCATGCAGAGCTTTATCATTTGTTTCTAACTATGTATCTAACTCAGCACAAAACGGCTGCAGTCTTCAATAAATTCAGCTCTTCCTCCTGTTTGCAATTGTTTTTGTGTTGAGCAGTTTGCTAAAGTTTTTGGCTAACATTAGCATTAACCTCTGTTTTGATCTGACTTATTGATAATTTAACTCGTTACATATTTTAGTGTCATTCTAGTTCTAGAAACATAAGTTCTCTTGTTTCATACGGCTAGCTCTTTGAACGTCATACAATATTGTCTGGAGAAATCAAAGCACAGGTCACACAACACAGACAGACAATGAGCCACAGAAACTAATACAGTGTTTCATGGTCAACTTAAATGCAACAGGTGAAAAAAGAGTATTAGGAAAAATCCACTTTTCAACAAAATAATGTGCACAGTCTATAATATATATTTTTTAATGTGCAAAAGCTAGGGACATACGTTTCTAACTTAGCCACACAAACCTCAGTGCAGCTGACAAAAACATAGACAATAAACCAAGTTGAGTTTTGTCAGAAACTCTGATACTGATCATTCTATCAAGTGCCATGGTCTGTACCCTGCTTTGGATTTATGTAAAGTGAATTATCTATGAAACTGTATTTAGTTGATACTAGCTTACGCAATCAATTTTTTTTCCATGATTACTTATAAAATTTATCTACCTGTGCAGAACAGTTTCTTTTGTTCACCCAGATCCAAACATATTTTGGCCGAAACACTTGGAATCACTTTTATTAAGAAAAAAACAAAACTGAAACAAACAGCAACCTGAGTTAGGAACCAAATAAATGTTTTTTTGCCTTTTCCAGATTTGTTTAACAGCAAAATAACTTATAGACAAACAGCGATTATTGTCATTTTCCTCATATACACCAGGATTATGATAATAAATACCCATATGATGCAGAGACACTAGAAAGTACAAGGTTTATAACCCATGAAGATTGTGCATATGGTTAAATACTTGAGGGCTGTTTAATGTTCACATTTGTTCTGAAGATTCAGTGCACAGAAATGTATTATGCTACTGTTTGTTTTTGTCTTGACTCCTGTGCATGAATGATTAACTGACCAATGCTCTTCTAGAGCTGCATTTCTAACATATCAAGGCACATATGTTTCAAACAGCACAAGTAGTACCTATCATATAGGCCACGCACTGATGCTGATATGTCATATGAGAGCTACTTTTCTCTGTGTCTCCAGCACATTTGCAGAAAGTTTATTTTCTTCCTGTCCTGTTATTCTGTCCTACACTGCTCCTTTCTCTTTCTAACACATGCATTCACACTCACCTTCAGTTTCAGGCAAGTAAATGCTTAAACAGACGTAGCAAGGCAAGTGTCGTTTGTATGTATGAATTGGCTTCGAAGGGAAGCTGATGAGGCGTTGATGCATCAGGAGTCTCTGCTGACAGGCCGTTAATGCAGCATGGTACCAAGCAGAACGGGCAGTAGGCCCTTGCGGTGGAGGAGGGAGAGTAAACATTAAACGTACGCTGTTTGAACTGAGTTGTTTGTCACTGCGGGTAGCAATTACTTGGACAGGTCCAGCTTTGAGTAAACTCTACAATCAGAAGGAGGCCGTGTTGATACGTTCTGTGGAGCTGGTCTTATTTAAACACTCTAAGGCCAGACTTCCACCTGTTGACTCTTTCCGTTGCATCTGCGTTTGTGCAGGCAGCAGTTTAAGCAAAAAGAGCTTGCATTTATATAGTGGCAGGTTACCGAGATGTGGCGATAGGTCGCAGTGCCAGGGTCATGTATGGAACCAGAAGGGTGAACATCCTGCAGCCTTGCACAGAATGCAGCTGAACAGCTGCAAAAAAGGGGAACTATCACTGGTTTTCCCATCACGTGGGAGGAATCCACAAGGGTGACTTCACAGAAAAAAGATAACCTCCGCTAAAAAAAACTGTGCTAAAGTTGTTGTTGTCATAAGATGAAGATGGGACTCCATTGGCCAGCACATGTAGTCAGAGATTAAAATTCAGTGCTCCAGAAAATGTTATATTATCTTTAAACCTTTTGACCCGTTTGCAACAACCCATAGAAAAATATAATAGTGAAAGAATATATGCAGAATATTTTCAAAGTATAGTTTATGCTAAAAGACCTTTGTATCTTTCTGTCTTTATTCAGTTAAATGAATGCAGTTCTCTCATCACGGTGTTGGAGCAAGCCCATTCTTTTGTTCACACCATGACAGAGTAAAAGCTAAATACAAAGCAGCCGACTGTGAATGACATGTACAGTAAGCTGCGTGGGAGAGCTTGCACTGTGATCTCGACGTCCACGCATCAGTGAAACTTGTGGGCACGAGGAGGACAGCTTTTGAAAATGTCAGTTCCTCTTTCTATAATTATCCGTACCTCCTACCACCCCACCCTTCTGCCTTTGTGCTTTGTCACTCTTTTATTTCATTTGCACACCACTCGTGCTGCATTTCGAGCTGTGCAAAGGCGTATCAAGTATCTTTGACAGGAATCTCTGTTTTAACTTTTTCCTTCCTTCTTTTTTCTGCCTCATTAAGTTTGCAGCTGTTCCTAATAAAAATCAATGTGATCAATGTGTGCAATTCTGAAGAGACTTAACCAAAAGTAAATGACTTTGCGAAGGTACTGGCTGAAGATTTTAAGACGGTGTGATTCCACAGCGAAATACGTCCTGTATCAGCATGGCCTTAAAGGCCACTCAGAGAGGATGGAGCCATTAGAAATAGGGGTGCAACGATTGTAGTTTTCTGGCCCATCACCGATTACCTATCTCTTAAAAACTCTGACCTGCCGATTCAGATTTTGCCGTTTTTTTTTTGTTTTTATAACTGACACTGTTAGGCGTCATAAGGTCACAATACACCTTTAAAATTCCAATCTTATTTTGTTGAAAAACATTGAACTGTACCTGTAAAACAATACAAACTTGTTTTAACTGCACTTGCGGTAGTGCTCTCAAATATAAATGAAACGTTTACAGCACTGCAGTTCCTTTACTTAATCATTTTGTAACATTTTAAAAAGAAACAAAACTTGCACAATAGGTTAGACAGTAGATAAAATTGGTGGATAAGATCAGTTTCACATGTAAGTATCAGCCGATCACTGATCTTCCAAAATTAAGGAAAATGGGGGCGATCGATCGGTGCACCCCTAATTAGAAACATGTCAGAACTAGGGCACAAATGCATAGATTTTCCAAATGGACAATGATCATGCATGCATCTAAATTAGTTAAAAAATAATTGACTTAAGGAAGACTACAGGTTCTTTTCTTCAGAATATAACCATCACTTCAGCATATCTGTTAAAAGGACACAGCTGGCTGTAAATAGCATTGTGCTAAACTTATTTTATTAGTCTAGGTGATTTATTTTTTAAACTAACCTTTCTAATTTTTGCCAGTGCCATAAATACAAGTGAAACAGGCCCAGATACAATGATTGCTGTCTCTGCTTCTTTCATGAACTAATTTAGAGCTGTGTCGGAATAACGAGACCAACAGTTGCAGAATTACACAACTGCTGGTGAAAAGCCTCACAACTTCTGCTGCTGATTTTGGTTCTGTATTTAAAAGTAGAGGTTAAAGTCTAACATAAGTATTAAACATGTGTCTAACAAATGACAGTAAAAGTTCATTTACAGTAATCAGCAGATTTAGTGGTTTAGCATCCTGTTCCAAAACGATTATCAGCCCCCTCTGTCCAAGTTTAGTGTTTTTTTTATTTTTAGTTCTTTTTGGTAAATGCAAATAGGTAAAGTACTGCTAAGCCTTATACACACATGGTAGGGTCCCTCTTTAAATGGATCCCGTTTCTATCATAACACCACAGTCTTACGAACAGAATGGGTCAGTTTACTGGAAAACCACGTCTGAAAAAAATCCAGCCTCAGAACAGAGACAGTTCTCTCCAAATGCTCACATATTTTCCCACTTTAATGCCAGTGTCTGCAGTTTACGAGGTGAATGTCCAAAAATATGTCATCTGCATGGTTGTCTGTAAATGCACAAACCACTCACTTGGTCCAAATTATAGTCTGCGGCTGCTCCAAAACAGCACAAGCTTTCTAATAAAGCATGATGTTTGCATTTTAGGTGTTGCTTTTACCTACATTATAACATGTGTGCAGAAGTCATGAAATAGTGAACGTACCACAGGGGAGTCCTTGTTTTCATTTACTGGAAACATGAACAGCTTTGCATATACTGTAAGCCTGAACTGCTTTGGGCCTGTGGGTAGCATATGGTTATTATAGAATAATGAATACAGACTTTTCACACCTTCACAAATGCTGCAATTGCCATTTTGATTATTATTTCCCTTGTTGTTGTTGAAGATGCTCCAATCCAGGATTTTTAGATTCTGATCCAATCCCACCTTCTGAGTGGAAATATCTTCTGAAATTTTCCAATCTGGAACACTTTCATTCAAACATTATTTTAATTTTCTTTTCTGCTGTTAGTGAATATAAAAAAAAAAACCACACTACTTTGTTTTTTAAAAATGAAGCCCAATAAAATATGTTTCCTATTTCAGTCAAACATGACCAAGAACTTATGATGATGAGGATGTTTAAACTCTTTTTCACAACTTTGAATACCTAGCACAGTTGTCACCATTACCATCACTAACTATAACAGCAGGTTTTCTGTGTATTTTGTTTAATTTTAAACTTTCCTACTTTCTGTCTTTCAACAGGCTGTTTACATTTCCCAATCCTTTTCGCTCCATCATAGGTAGAGGTAAAAAGTTAAACAAATATATAAAAATAAAGTAACTTTCTGTGTTCCAGTTGGCCTTCCTGTTACCTGCTGAAGCTCCTTCTTCTTTTTCTTTGAAATGTAACGTTTTATCCTCAGTTATTATTACTGTAACAATTTTGAGAAAATTTCCACCACTCTAAATGTTTGCACAAAAAACAGAACCTTTATCTTAAAACAAAGGCTAATACAGACCAGCACTTCTCTCACTCTGTAGCCCACTGAGAGTGGGCTTCCATAATAAGCTCTACCCATGTCTTTAAAGACTAGAGATGCACCTGGTGTATGGGTTTAGTGATATAGGAGTTTATTTCTTATTGTAGTTAAGTGTCTTAATGGCCTTTTGGACATAAAAAGTAATAAAATGCCAAAGTCTCATGGATATTCTAACAATATTACATATCATTATCTTTGTATTTTACTCTGTTCCTATTTATTTACGTTGTGATCCCTATTTGGGCCGGCTGAATTTTGTGAAATATGAAACTCTCTGCGAGCTCCATCTTTCACATATGATTTATTGGAGACATGTAACCATATTCCCTTACAGTAGTCTGTAGAAGATAGGTGTATGAATGCGTGTGTGTGGCTGTTTGTGTGTTGACCAGTGATGGACTGGTGACCTGTCCAGGGTGTACCCCGCCTCTCGCCCATAGACTGCTGGAGATAGGCACCAGCTTCCCCGCGACCCACTATGGAATAAGCGGTAGAAAATGACTGAGTGACTGACTGTTACAAAACGGTCCGGTATACCGCAGGATGATTTGTAACAGAAATTAGAAACTAAAATGAAATGACCATGACCCATATCTGAAGCGTCTGTTAATAGGCATTTTATGTGCTTTTTTTCACTGACAGGCTTAAACCTCCAGAGTAAAATTAGCCAAAGTATAAGCCTGATATCCAAACCAAGGAAGTTGGTATTAGGGATATACAGAAAGTCATCTGGATCGGTACCATCTCCAAGTTGCTGTTTGTTCTTTCAGGGTAATCGTATCTCAGCCCTCTCTCTGTGTCCGCTGTCTAAACTTTGGTTTCACTATTCTTTACATCTGTGCTGAGTAACTTTCCTGTCAATCACGCCACATTGGCAGTTCTGTTCTTCGTCTTCCACCTCCCAACATCTTCCTGTCAGAAACCCTCGGGTCTGAGGAACAGTGGACAAAGGGATGACGGATGGGTGAAGGTCCCTGACAGGAAAGTACAGCATGGAAGGTGTGACAATGAGCACATTCAGGCAGACACAATACAGCGCCTGGGCCTGCAAAGCTAGCAGCATCAGGACGGCACAACCCCTTCTAAAGCTGTCAGCTGCACTGAGCCGGGGGTAATCACCAAGTTCTGAACAACACTCCTATTGACAGTGGCAAAATAAAGCAGAGGGAAACACAAAGCAGAGATGTAAGAATAGAAATTGCATGTGGTTAATGCAAGAATCACGTGGGGAGGGGATAAAGAAAGCACAAAAATGTGATGTTTTATAAAAGAGAGCAAACAAGGAGGCAGACAGGCATGAAAAAAGACACAATTAGAGCAGGAGAGGATCATCTCCTCCTCCCGACTCATCCCATCTCCTGGCTGCGAGTTCCACCCGGTCACCACGTGTTGCCGGCCTGCATACATTCATGCTCCCCTCTGCCTGCCTTCTGATCAGCGGCCCAGCCATCCGTTCATTTCGAGTGCCGGCTCGACACTGTGCTGAGCGTGTTTATTTTAGAACGTGTGACTCACACTTCCTGCACTCTCTGCCAGTGAGGCAAATCTCTATGGAACAGCAGGACCTCTGCTCATTCTCAATTCTCCCTCTCTTTCTCTTTCTGTTTCTCTTGCTCTCCTTGCTCGCTCTCTGTGGCGTTGCAGAGCTGGTAGGCCCAGCCCGGGGGCTCCTGCGTAATCGTCTGAATGGATCCCACTCTGGAATTCAATTACAGATGCGGCACACTAGATGAAACTGGAAGGTTTTGCACTCATGATGAATGTTATCTCACTTTTAAAAAGTGCTCTAGAGGTTTTCTTTCGTTCACCGCCACAGATCAGTTTATTGATAAGGAGGTGATGATGTCTCGCAAGGAAACACCTCCAGGTTATGTCTTGCAGGGGAAAACCCGGTGCAAGACCTGTTTGTAATCTTGTCTTCAGGCAGCGTGCTATGGCTGCACAATGTGTTTGTAGACTATCATACCTCGTATGAGTGCTGATGGCAAATGATAATATTACTGCAGTAATTTAGAAATGAGGGAATTTTTTTCCAGACCCTCGGCAGCACTCTCGCATGAAGCTTCTTCTCCTTGCTGACACATCTTCCCTCCCTGCATATTTATACAGTATGAACATTCATTCAGTGTCTTCCTCTCTCCGTCTTTCTCCATTACTCCTTTTTTTGCCTCTCTCTCCCTCTCTATCGGCAACACACCCACTCAAGCAGTCATATCCGCTCGCGCTCTCTGGCTCTCCCTGCTTGTCTCACAGTGCCTGTGAAGCGTCTCTGAGGGGGAAGACCAGTCTGCTCTATCAGGTAATCTAAACTCTGTTTCACTCTGCGCCCCTTCTCATTCTCTCTCTCTTTTTCTTTGTTTTCCTCTTTAATTTTGCATACTCCATCTTAAAACTGAATTTGCTCATGTTTTGCAAAGATTAAGTAGACATTAATGAAAAAGTTGGATGTTAATTCAGTGTTTCAACAGTGATCACAGTGCAGGTTGTTGAAAAGGAGTTATTTTTGTTGGGTAAGGGTATAAATTCATTGGCGGCCATAGTTTTAGGGAAAGTTACCAAGTTGTGCATGTGTTATGTGACAGATTAGCATATTTTCCAATGTTTTACCCCTGGAGCAAAGTTTTGTTTTAACAGTAATTGATAATATAATATTGATGCAGTAAATTGTGGTTGCGGAGTGAAAGGTGAAAAGACGTCAACTGAACGACATCTGCTGATGCCTGTATGTGATTAAGGGTCTTTAGGGTTGAACAAATAGGCAAATCAAGTCTGACTTTTAACGTCTTTTATTTAGAGTAAAAAAATTGGGTCAGTTAAGCCATACTTTTTGGTCAACCTGAACTAGCCATAAGAAGATGCCCATAGACATCCAATGTTTGGAAGACAGTGTTTAAAATCTGCATAACCTTTCTTAATGTTTTGAGGCAACCACAAATAAGAGGACAGAGAACTCACCGTTTGAAATGTTGTCATTTTACGAGTATGTCACCAAAGCTGCGATGATAATTTTAAAAGTGAATGAAGATCCTGTTCTGGCTTTACCCGCACCTGCTCCTTCCTGAATTTGAGACGATCTATTTACCTTCAATGCACAGAGTTGTGCTATTAGTCAGAGTGAGTCCGGAGACGGCTGAGAGGTGCCAGTCTTATCGGAGTTCTGTGAAATCCCTCTCTACATCCTCTGGCCTCAGAGCAACAGCAAACATAGTTCAATCCCAGACAGAGAGCTGAGAGTTTGTGAGTGAGAGCTCTGGTATATGGGGTTTGTCAGATGCAGTGATATCACTGGGTGGTTTTATGGCCTCTTTTTGATGCCTATTTTGTTTCTGTAGAACCGTTTGGGTTTCAGTGTCTGGGTTCATCTGAAAGCTCTGTTTCCTGGAGTTTACTTTCTAAATGCTTTTCAATTTGGGAATGATACAGAACCATCTCTACAGTATTAGGTGATAAATTGCCTAGTTGGGACCATGGTTCCGTCGTTGCTCAGAGTCAGGGGTCATGTCAGCTTGCCGTCACACGCCGAGGTGAAGCGGTTCCCCACCTTACTTCCTGCTGCCATTGTGCGTCTGTAGTCAGAGAGGATGCTGGGAGATAAATTTAGACCTCCAGCTCCCTCTCCATCTGCCGTTGCTTCAGAGTAGGAACGGTTTCCATGGGAACTTGCACCAGGCTACCACCAGTAGGAGAGAAAGAGAAGCAGAGTGTGTTTGTGCAGCTTGTTTATTTTGTTGATTTATACATTTTTAATGAATCACGAAAATGTTTTCATTTTAAATTTAACACTATTATTGAACAAACCTTATAATATATTTTTGCTAATTGGCCATGTTTATTAATCAGATACTGAAAATCAAATTCTTATTTCCCCTACTCAATAAATGCATTATAACTAAGAACTCCCACCCTTTGTCTGCCTATAAACGCGTTGATCAGCAGCATGTTTGCTGATTCATTTTTTTGCATGTAAAAAAAAAATCAGGCAAGGGTTATGTAGATACGCTATGATGCAAAACTGGAATTAATCCTGTAACTCTTTAATTTTTTTTTGGATTTAAAACTGCTACATCTATCAGCCAACCTGCTGGATATTTTCCCCCTTATGTGTTATAGTCTTTAGAGAAAAAAAAAAAGCTGAATCAGCAAATAAGACCACAAACCAAAAACCTGTCATCCATAAAAACCTTGATTGGCTGGTTTCTGCGTTTATTGTTTAATGAATGCTGTGTGGATCCCTTTTTTTTATTTTATTTAGTGTGCACAAAAATAAATCAGACAAAAATTGGTAAACAATAAAGTTACACATGAGAGCTGCACCAAACAGGCTTTCTCTGGCTGATACCGATTTTCAGTTCCTTGAGTCCTGATCTGCTGATCCCAATTTTGACCAGTTTCACATTTTCTTCTTTTGGAGACTATAACACATAAAAGACAATAGGCTTATTTGATAGAGGTAACAACTTTTAATCCAACAGAAAAAGAAGGAAGTTCATTATCCTCATTAAGGCATCAAGGTATGCGCTCCTAACCTTTTTCTGGTTTTTATTCAACTCAAAAAAGAACATTCTGGTAGTTGATGCATGTATAGACTGAATGTTTATAGAGTTCTCGGTTCCGATGGTTTTCTTGAGTGGAAAAAAATCAGATTTTTCCATATTGACAAGTTGATCACAGTTCAGAGTCAATCAAGGGAAATTAGCCAGTCTCTAGCGAATTATTGGTTCGTGTCTAGATAAATTACCCATGTATATGAAATCTTAACACCCAGTCTTGATTTAATGAAGTCAATCACACAATGAGATATCCTTTTTTGTAGAGCAAATTTGCCCTGACTTATGGGCAACCAGCTTTCCTATATGGTATGCCTGAAATGCCAAAACAAGATATATGGGGAAAAAAAAACACATTCGGGAAAAAAAAACTGTGTTAAGCATCGCTGTGTTACATAATTTAAAATTAAAGTATACAAATTTTATAGTAAAACTGCTGCAAATTCATTTAGAGCCTAAGTTAAGCTTAATGTTTTGTAGGATTTTACAGTTTTAGAAATGCTGGGGGACTCACCATATTCAGGAAACATGATGGTAGGAGACATTATTTGACGTTCATGAAGCGTGTTTAAAGGAGATGGAGTGAGAGCTCCTTCATGTGTCATAAGCTCCCTTGGGTACCTGCATCAGAGCCAGTTTTTGCTGACGGAGACTCCCCCATGTATGTTCACTCTGTCCACATTACTCCTTTCGCTACGTCTTCTCATCTCTGCTGACGAGTCATTAGTCACATTTCAGGTGGAGACAACAGACACTAGATTGCACAACAGATCACTTAATGAGCTGTGACACTGTTACTCTGAATTAACATAAAACAAACCGATTTCAAATCTGTGAAACAGCTGTATAATTCTTCCCCCTCACACTTCGGCCTAAAAATAGAAGCAGGAACGCCCGTTCCCCAGCCGCACCAGTAACAGAAGACTTGTGTGTCTCATTCTAATCTCATTTTTGGCCTTTAGCGAATCATTTAGGCCACAGCGCGTTGCAGCATTACTGTACATAACAGGAACCATTGTTAGGATGTCTTCTCTGTGGAATGAGGTCTATGAGAAAGGAAGCCCCCTGGCTGAAATCAGGGTAAGTCACATCACTGGTGGGGGCTGATCACATTAATTTAAGCAGATTTGGGGGTTTTCTGTGCACATTGTTTTGGTTACATCTCTACTGTACACTAAATGTGTGCTTAAGGGTGTGTATGCTTTGTCGCTAGGCTCTGGCATTCCTTTCGCTCATCCTCCCCGGCACAGCTCTGACTTTGTGTTTCCGTGCTACGACCTCGCAGTCTAGACTGCGATGAATAATGGAAGCAGCGCTCTTCCCCAACCTTCTTAAAAACCTTCTAATTGCCCTGTTTGAGGGCTGCATCAACAGCCAGTCCTGAGATCATTAAACCTAAACTCTGATAACTATGTGAACTGAGACATTCGTTACAGAGGATGTCAAGAAGGAGTCTGTTTTTTTCTTTCTTTTGTCTCTCCTATTTATATCCAGACCATCACTTTTTGCTCATTTTCACCCACTTGGTTTCTCTACCGACACTTTTCTTTCCCTTTTTGTTATGGCTGGGTAATTTCCATTTTATGTTACTAGTAAGCCTTCCAGAAAATACCACAGTATTTGCTGGATGGTAAATTACCATCTACCTTGACAAGTTTGTTGTAAAATAACTGTGTATATGTTGCTGTGATTAGCTAGCTTAAACTATGTTAAAGTACAGAAATCAGTCTCATCATAATGTATTATATATCATAGTCCATCAAAAATTTGTCAGAAGGATAAATTGGTTCCTTCTAACTAAATGATATATTATCAAATTTCAATAAGCAAGGAGATGCTGTCTATCTCTCTAATTTTGTTTCGATCAAAAAAATACAGTTCAAATCAGGATTAAGGAGGATCAGTACTGTACTTAAAGTGTATTTTCATTTTCATTTCAAGTCTATTTTCTAATGATTTCATTAAGTAAAGAGAAACACAAAAACAAAGTATTAGAATATACAACCTATAACTACACCTTGGAGGAAGAGTTTTATGAATAAGAAACTGGATGTTCAAACTTAGTTCTAAACTGATTTAGGTTTCACTTTTATGAAATATTTGTCCGTCTCAGGAATTTCACAGCCTAGAAATGTGATTTTAATACCTAACGTTAATTTCTGGGAGTTTAGGAGAGGGAAGAAAGAAAGGAATTCAAAGTTTAGGAACCACAATTTACCTTTCAGCTTTCAACACCAGAACTGCTAATTAACTGAAATGAGCACCTTACTGTGATCCTGCATTGCCTTAATGGCTTACTTATGAAATCAACTTCAGCTTCTGTTCAGGTGGCTCTTGCAATTCTGTTTCTCAGTTTGGCTGGCGAAGAAATCTCAGCACAACAGCTCTGGTTCTGGCTGGAGTGCCACTCGGAGACTAGAAGGCTGTTGGTTCTTGTTCAGTTTGTTCCAATGCCTTGTGGTTAGGCTTGGAAACCAAGATAGACACAACAAAGAGTATTTAAAGAAAGTCGCTAGGTCACCACCGATTTGTGGTGCAAAATCAAAACTAGAGTCTTAAAGGAATTTAGAATAAAATTAGACAAACATAGCAAAACGTAAAATGCAAACAGTAACATTTATCTCTGAAACGGAATCTTGATAAGTTGAGGGTTCTTTCTGAGTTGGTTGTACAAAACCTCCAGCTGGTTCTGAGTTGTGTTTTTTCTGTCTGTCTCAGAACACAGCTCTGCTCTCTTGGCCCCCAGAGCTTCCAAGGAGGGAGTCATCAGGAGGAACTGGTCAACCAGTCAAAAGCAGAACTGGAAGGCCCGTCAATTCAGACAGACAATATAATTAATGGATTCAATCTTTTTCTTTTGACCATATTTTACAGACTAGACAGAGATTGATATAAACCTCCTGTACTGGTAGATGAAATACTCTCCTTGCTCCTAGTTGAAGCTGTTTTCACATTCAAGGTTTCAAACGTAATCGTCCTGTTGAACACACATTTCACTTTAAAGTTTAACACATTCATTAGTGTTTAAGGTTAATCATGAATAATTTATAGATTATTTAAAAACTTTTTCTTATTTTCTGAATAAGCAAAAAAAAGAAATTCAAATAAGAACATTGACAATTACTTAAATTACAGACATTCAAGCTAAAACTTATTCTTCAGGATAACATTAAAAACATTCTAGACCGGTTGCATTAGAGAAGAGCAGCTGAAGTAAGGCAAAGATCAGAGCTGAGGTGTGAACTACAAAATCTAGGTTAATTTGAATTTGAAATTGCTTTCTTGTAGATTCTTAAACTTTATTATCAAATTAAGATATAAAACCCTGCTGGGAGTTTTTTATATATAAATCGCATTACAAAACAAATAGTCTACACAACAGATAAAAGATAAGTACTCAAACAAAAGTTTGTAACATCACTAATACGTTACAGCATTAACACTCTCAACTGTAAAGGTTGTTTTTTGTTAGAAATTGACCTACTACTATCATAGCTTCATGAAATTCAGGCAGGGGATGCAGCAAGCTGTAAACATTCCAGGTGCAGATCTGATCAAAGATGTGCTTTGTTAAACAGGTAGGGCAGTTTTATAATTCTGTAATCTCCATGAATCATAAAATCTCTACAGTTTACTATCCAGTCAGCCCTTTTAAGCCTTAATTCAACTAAAGCAAACCGGTTGATGCCAAACGTTGGCATGAGTTAGTAAATGGAGGAAGCAATTTGTGCCATCATCATGGTGTAGTTATGTCTTACGTATGCCCGCCACTTCTGGCATTTTGAGTTTTGAACGATGGCGTAAACCCTGCTGGGTGGGCATGTGTGCTGTTGTTTTAGATGGTCACATACGTTCCTATATGTCCCCGCAAGTGGAATAAGGAACAGTGGCTAGGAAGGAGGAGCAGTATGGTAGAGTCTGAACGCTGGTTTGTTTTTAAGGTTGAATGTAACTACAGGAAAAAAACTTTTTGGAAAATGTTACATAAACTTTAAAATCTACCTAAAAGTAACTTTAGGTTACTTTCGTAACCCCGGTTCTCTGAGTAGCATGAGTGAGTGTCTCACTTTGGGAACGCCCTCGGCGTGACCTCATCAGAAGCTCCTATTGCATTACGCCAGCCAGGATTGGCTGGAAATAAGCCTGTCAGTGTCAGAGAGGGCAGAGTCCCTCCCCCTATTTATAGGGCCGTCGCTGCACTGATAGTTTATTCAAAAACATTCACCTCTTCCTCGCAACGTCAAAGCAAGGAGGGTGACTTGGTGAGACACTCACTCATGCTACTCAGAGAACCGGGGTTACGAAAGTAACCTAAAGTTCTCTTTCATAGCATTCGTTTCGTGTCTCACATTGGGAACGAAAATATACTGACTCCCGTATTGCTCAGCAGATTACACACTGCATGTCAGCAGACTGCAAAACAATTAATCACAGTTCTCTATAGTGCTTGGTGCCACACTGAGTACTGAATGAGCCAGCGATGATGCTGTGACGTCAAGTTTGTAAAACCGAGCAAACGTGTGAGGAGACGCCCAGCTTGCAGCAGCACAAATCTCTCGCAGAGATACTCCTCTGAGCAGGGCCCATGAAGAGCTAAAGCCCCTTGTAGAGTGGGCACGCAGGCCCTCTGGAGGCTGAAGCCCTTTTGAACTATAGGCTAAGGAGATTGCAGCAGTGATCCAATGGGCGAGCCGCTGTTTTGACACCGGTTTCCCATAATGATTCTTAGCCCAGGAGACAAACAGCTGGTCACTTTTTCTGACCTGTTTTGTTCTCCCTAGGTAGATCTGTAAAGCACGTATCGGGCAGAGATTTTGCAGCTTCTCCTGTTCCTGTGAGGAGAAAGGAGGGGGATTAAAAGCCACCAACTCAATTGGAGAGTATGACCCCAACACTTTAGGCTCAAAAGCAGGGTTGGGGAGCAAAACCACCCTAGTTTTGTCTGGAGAAAATTTTGTGCAAGAAGGATGCACTGATAAAGCGTGGATTTCTCCCACACGCTTAGCAGAGACCAGTGCCAACAGGAGTGCTGTTTTTAGAGCTACTATCTTTAATTCCACTTGATCCAGTGGCTCAAAGGGTTGGCTAGTGAGAGCATCCAGCAACAGGGGCAGATCCCATGATGGAGCAGTGGGTCTTGAAACGGGGAGCATCCTGCGAGCTTCTCGTATGAACCGGCCCACTAATGGGTGCTGTCCAGCAGTTTTTCCTTCAAAACCAACATGGCAGGCTGAAATTGCAGCTAAGTAAACCTTAATAGTTGAAAAAGCTTTTCCCTTTTCAATCAGGTTCTGTAAGAAGGCTAAAATCACCGCCACAGAACACTGAAAGGGGATTTCTTGAATTTCAGAGCACCATTTTTCAAAAACGGACCATTTTCGCTCATACAAAGATCTTCTAGCAGGCGCTCTGGCATTCTGTATTGTTTCAATGACATTCTGAGGGAGACCTACAGATTGCAGATTGAACCACTCATGGGCCAAGCCCACAGAGCCAGTTGTTCTGGGTGGGGATGGAATATTTGTCCTCGTGCCTGAGACAGCAGATCCCTGCGAGCAGGAAGAGGCCACAGCTCCTGGCAGAGTAGCTGTGTTATGTCCCCTAACCAGTGTTTTGCTGGCCAATGGGGTGCAATAAGGATCATTGTCAGGCCTTCTGCTCATACCCTGGCTAGCGTTGGTGCAATGAGAGCTATTGGGGGAAATGCATAGAGCAGAACACGAGGCCAGGTGTGGGCTAGTGCGTCCACCCCCAGAGGTGCGTTCTGATCGTGCAGGGAGAAGAACAGGGGGCACTGATTGTTCTCCTGTGAGGCAAACAGGTCCACTGATAGCTGACCGAACTTCTGCCAGACCAGCCTGACCACCTCCGGATGGAGCTTCCACTCTGCATACAGAGGATTCCCCCTGGAGAGAAGGTCTGCTCCACAGTTCAGTACTCCTGGGATGTGAGTGGCTCTCAGTGACAGAAAATGTCTGCTGCTCCAAATTATTAGTTTGTAAGTCAGCCTGTGGAGCCTCAGAGACCTCAGACCTCCCTGCCTGTTGATATAAGCCACCACAGTGGTGTTGTCTGTTCTGATCAGCACGTGGTGTTCCCTCAGGATAGGGAGAAAATGTTTTAACCTTAAGTGAACAGCCATCAGCTCCAGGTAATTTATGTGAGCTGACAGCATGTTTGGGCCCCAAGATCCATTCACCATTTGTCGTTTGCATATATAACCATGAGCCCCATGGTTCTGCCCAGAGCCTGGATTGCCACTTTATGGAGGTGAAGACAGTGATCGGTTATGATACACACTTCCTCCCATAACGCAGCATCAGGTGAGGCGGTCATCTGCTCCTCGAGTTCCGCCTGATGAGCCATCAGCAGAGACGAGGTGTTCAGAGCACCGGCTGAGAGCACCGCAGCCCTGTAGGACTTATCCGTCAGGCTGTACTGAAAGCGGTCCGCTCTTGAAGGGAGGGCGGGACCACCCGCTGACATGGAAGTCTTCGGGTGTAGGTGCGCTGCCACCGCCGGCTCGACTGGTGGCATCTGGCGGAGACCGATCTTTTCCATCCCGTCACAATCCAGCATCGAACTGCCAGCCACCGGGTGCTTCTCCTTAAAGGGCTTGTTGCGCCAGGAGATGGCCAGTTCTTCCAGTAGCTCCGGAAAAACGGCAAGAGTTGTCTGCCTATTTTCCGTGCTTTTGGTAGCTTCTTTCCGTCGAAACGGGAGCGTACCTCCGCCTGAACCTCGGGCTACTGGATGTTTAACTTGGCAGCAGCTCGTTTGCACACGTCGTGCAGGTCAAAATCCAGTTCGTCCATATCATGACCGGGTCGGCCCGCGCCTGAGGAAGTGGGTTTTGCAACCCGCCCTGAGGGAGGGGGAGATGGGCCATAATCCTCAGTGTTATCCGAGAAGGGCATTTCCGAATCCAGGTCAGAGAGTTCATCGTCTCCCGCCATCAGGAGGTCCAGCGGGCCGGATGCGGGGCCGTGCTCGGACATTTCAGGTGGCAGAGGGTCCACGGCGTCGAGGATTTCTCCCCAACTTGGTCCGGCTTCTGCCTCGGTGCTCAGAGAAACCGCTTGATCAGCTGGTTCCTGTACGGATGCTGTTGAAGTCAACACAGGGTCATTGCTGGACAATGTCGACTGACAGGCCAGACGGCGACGGAGCACCTTGAGGGAGAACCGGCTACAGTGGGAGCACTCTTCCCCGGGCTCAAAGGCTGCTTGAGCGTGTTTCGGACCGAGACACACCACACAAGCCAGGTGGGTATCCCAGCTTGAAATTCTATTGCCACACGGGCAGGTTCGTGCCTGTATGCTCTCCTCAGCTTTTGTGGAAGACTTGGCAGTCTCCATGTTTAAAGGAGATTTGGGTGTGAGGCTACGAAAAGAAAAGAAGAAAACTAGCTGGTGACAGCTAAGCTAACCAGGTGTGGCTAGGTTGGGGGGAGCGTTTCGGCTTCCCTGTGGGTAGCTTACAGCGGGAGTATTGCTACTCTGTAGCGGGCAACCGTAGCAGGTAAGTTATCACACTTTTTTTTTTTTTTTTTAGTATTTCTACTCTTCCCGCGGTATTTCTACCGAGGGGATAGCTACTCTCTGCGATACTGGACAAACCCAGAGCAAAGCGTCCGGTGATCGGGCTTGCGCACGTGTCTGTGGACAGTTTAGCTAGGCTCCGAAGAGAGGCCGTATCTAATGGAGAGCTAGTTGGAACTTCTGCTCGTTGCGAGAAGAGGTTTTTGAATAAACTATCAGTGCAGCGATGGCCCTATAAATAGGGGGAGGGACTCTGCCCTCTCTGACACTGACAGGCTTATTTCCAGCCAATCCTGGCTGGCGTAATGCAATAGGAGCTTCTGATGAGGTCACGCCGAGGGCGTTCCCAATGTGAGACACGAAACGAATGCTATGAAAGAGAACCCTGACAATGTCAATCTGTGTAGTTAGGGTTGTTTATGGGGAAAGTACTTTCTATAGATTTTTCTTCTGCGATCTTGTTTGAATATAGACATAATTTATCTGTAGTGCTGTCTACTGTTTAAAAGAATAACTGCAGTGTGTGCCTGAAAGGACTGTATAAAAGGCACCAGTGATCATGTTCATGCCACACCTGGCTTGCAAAAAAATACACCTTTATTATGTTCAGTTAAGCAATCCACACCGGCCCGTATTTGTTCTGTGGCAGATGCTTTAGGAGCAGCGCTCCACAATTGTTTTCAAGCAACACAACTCAATGCAACACTGCTGATGTGCAGGTAACGTCACTGCAGTAACTCGACTAAACACAAGGCGTCACTGTTGAAAAAACATCCTGACACGACAGAACGAGGTGTTCACACGATGTTCACTCTTCACACACACACTCAAACACACAGGCGCACACACACACACACGCACACACACACAACATATAGTAAGCCAAGAGTGTGTGTGAGGACGTTGCTTTGACCATGAAAATGTCCTTACTTTGCAACAAACGGTGAAATTCAAAAAGGGGTCCTCACTCAGTTGCACAAACAGGTGCGCGCACACACAAACACAAAATGTAACACATTTAAGCCTATCTTTGCATAATTGACTACAAATTGGCAGCACTTTTTAATTACTGTAATCTAAACAATACTGTTGTCTTTAGATATCCTGGTATACCCTTACACCGTAATACTCCCCAACCCTAGTTTGCTCAATTTGCTAATGTTTATTCACTGTTTTTGCTCATTTGTGGTGTGTAATTAACAAAGCCCCTTTAGCCATTCTCTATTTTATGACAACTTCTTTCTGATCCAGTTCTTGTAGTTCAGGAAAGTAATGTGTCCCTGGTTCAAACATCCCAGGATAGAAATGGCTACATCCATCAAACTGTAGAAGGAAGGAAAAAAGAAAACAGAGAATTTAAATGTAATGGTGTTTCGATTTGTTATGCTGCTTAATGGCTCAATGTTTTTGCTGAAAATCCGCTGTAATGAAAGACTGCTTTAGAGAAACACAAGCAGGATAGATGATTGGCCCTCATCAGAAATGTGGGAAAATGTGGAGACCGAGGCAAGTGTCTGTCAAGTTGTTGTCAAAAGGAAAGGTGATTCTTTTCCTTTTTTTTTTTTTCTACCAGCTCTAATGAAGGCTGACTGTGCTGTGTTTTTCTCATTATAAAAAGCTGTCATTACTGCACTGACACCGCTGGCACCGTAAGCCGCAGTCTTCTCTTGGGTCTGATTATTTAACCACTATCTCATCACTTCCCACCTCTGTTTCTTTTCCTTTATCACACGGATCTCTGTAATATTTTCTCTGTAAGTTTGTGCAGATTTCTGTCTGCATTCGCCCTGCGTGAATGTTCCACTACTGCAGAGATCTGCAGCTATGAAGGGAACACACAGGGCATGCTCCTTTTACCGAGCGCTCATCTCCAGAGTGTGACAAGGTTAGGGATTTGAAGATGGTGTCAATGTCATAGATTGTGAATGATACTCTGGATGAGCCCATGCTGACGGACTGTCAGCAGTCAAGCATGGCTGCTAACTGAAAATGTTATCATTGGCTCTTTCCGTTCCCCCCAGTGTGCTTTTACTGGCTGCAGTACAAGAATCCTGTGTCTCGAGTTGAGTCTGAGTGCAGCCTTTGTAGCAATTGAGGAAATATTACAGCACATAGATCTTGATAAAGAATGAGATTTCACTCCAGCCTCATCTCTGAGTCCCTGTGATCAGCTATTCTTAGCTCCTCATAAACACAGCTTTCTAGTAGTGTCTAAGTGGGAATTATTGCAATAGATCCATCTCGATAAAAGGTTTTCCAAGGATCCTGACACAGCCTGGTGGCAGTGGTGTGCGGGGGGAGCTGACACTGAAATGCAGTGGCTGTTAAACTAGAAAACAGCCCACACCATTTACCTCCCTCTGCTTTGCTGCCAGATCAGATTAGCATAAGAGAGTATTTGCAACATTTGTTTTGACTCCTTGCCTTCATACGGGGGCCCTGGCTGTTGGTGCCCACGCTGTGGATGTTGCCTGGCTGGCCTTAGGCTTCTCATTGGTTAGATATGATACTATGATCTTGAAATCCATTCTATAAGCATAGATTTTTTGGAGGATTAAAGTTTTCTTTTCTTTGACCATTCCCTTTTGCACAATCTCTCTAGATTATCAGTAGTTCTCGATCCTCTCTTATGGTCTATTCTTTTCAGGTCACCTCACAAGTTTTCTGTAGGACTTAAGTCGGGGGGCTGAGAAAAAGGTTGATTGTATGTCTAGTTAACCATTTCTGTCTTGATGTGGTCATGTGTTTTGGATCATCATCCTTTTGAAAGACCCTTTTTCAGTTTTCTGGCAGATACCACTTGGTTTTTAATTTAAAAATGTTCTAGTATTTCAAGGAAGTAATGATGCCATGCACTCTTAACAGGTTTCCAATGGCATTTGGATCACAAACAGGCCCACAGCATAATAGATCCCCCCATACTTAAAGTGGGCATGAGGTACGTTTTCATGTTCCTTTTTTATCACACCAAACCTACTTGGAACATGCCAAACTCCATGTCTATGTTTGTGGTGCCAGGAATTAAGTTTTATTTTTCTTTCCTCACTCTACAAACAGGTTGGAATGTAGATAGAATTGAACGGTTGTTTTGTACATCTGCTGACCCCAAGGTTCCAGTCTTTGCTGCAGTTCCCAACATGTTTTTTTGTCCTGTTTTGCCCTGTGAAAGACTCATCCATTTACTGGAGATAAGCACCAACCCCTCCCCGGGACCCTGAGAAAAAATGATCAAGTATAGACAATGGATCGATGAAAATATTCATAACACATAATTATAAAATGAATAACTGTACTTAAAATTGAAAAAGGAAAACATATCCATCCATCAAACCATCCATCCTGTTCAGTCTGGCGCCTGTCTCCACTGCTCAATGGATTAGTGGTGGGTACATCCTGGATGGGTTGCAAGTCAAGTTAGAACTTTAAAAGGACTAAATAAAAGAGTTTAGTAAATCTAAAACATGTACAGCATTGATATATTTCCTCCTTTGTGACTCATTTTTTTCCTTTATTTTTGTATTTCTTTAGATCC
Source organism: Crenichthys baileyi (assembly GCA_036173005.1). NCBI lineage: Eukaryota > Metazoa > Chordata > Actinopteri > Cyprinodontiformes > Goodeidae > Crenichthys > Crenichthys baileyi. The sequence continues at coordinate 190,987 of JAHHUM010002152.1, read as the reverse complement.
ACTCAGAAGCTGAACAGTTGCCACTTTGCATTCAACAAAAGAGATGTGGAAAGACCTTGGGAGGACTGATAGAATGGCTATGGCTAGACAGACGCTTACCTCCTCTGCACAGAAAGAACTTTCATGTTTACCTGCATCAGTGCAGCTCCGGGGCAGCTTTTAATGATGCCTCATTTTGCCCTTCTGAATAACTCTTGGCCCACGCTGCAAAAGGTCCTCACTTTTGAATTGCAGTTTAATCTGTCAGTCTTCCATCGCCTCTGAACTTTTTGTTGCCATGCCTTTGTACCAATGAGGCTCATAGAGCCTTTTGTTACCTGTCTGTGAGGTCTCCTCCCCACTCTATGGAGGCTGAGCCTAGCCGTCCGGCCAATGGGGAGCGCTCTGGAAGGCAAGAGTCTCAGCGTGCAACAGCTGAGTCTTCATTAGGGTCTTGTCCACCTCAGCAGCCCCAGCAGCCTTCTAATCCTCGTCCTGTACATAGAGCTTTGGGCCGCTTACAAAATCGTCAACCCAAACGTACTGACCTGCTTCGGATACAGCAGCAGCAAGCAGCAGCATGGCAGCATTCGGACACCCCAGGTACCTCTGGAGGCAGTTTTTTCTCTGCAACTTCGTCCTCATCCTCATCCCTCACCCCTATGTCCTCCACCCAGGGTGAGCATGGTCACGGGGGGCCACTTTACTCCAGTCATGAAGCTCCAGAAGGTGTCAGCTCTCCCAAAAAGGGGGAGAAGAAACCCCAAAAGCCAGGGAAATATGTGTGCTCATATTGTGGCCGTCCGTGTGCCAAGCCAAGTGTTCTTGAGAAACACATTCGCTCCCACACAGGAGAAAGACCATACCCATGTGCTCCCTGTGGCTTTTCTTTTAAGACCAAGAGCAATCTGTACAAGCACCGTAAGTCCCACGCCCATCGCATTAAAGTAGGCCTGGCTTCCAGTCGAGATGAGCCTTGTTTGAGTGGACCAGAGGGTAGCAGTATTGGAGAAGACCTTGAGGAGCACACAGAGGGAGAAAGCACTGAATCTGAAGATGAGACAGGCCAGCGCAAAAAATCTTCTTCTAAGAAGATGCTTCAACAGCAGAGGAAAGCAGCTAAGGAGCGGCCTGAAGGCTCCGAGGAGAGCCAAAGGCCTGAGGACTCTCAGGCTGTCAAGCAAAGATTGGCATTGAGGCTTAGGAAACGTGGCCCTAGGTCTTCACCAGATGACCCTCCCTCCTCCTCCCTCTCCACCTCATCTTCTTCTTTAGGCCCTGGAAGTAAGGGCAGCACAGAGTCTGGCTATTTCTCTGGGTCAGGTAGTACTGACCTGTCCCAAGTCAGCCCCCCAAGTTCCAGTGCCAAAACCTATGCAGAAATTATTCTAGGAAAGTATGGAAGACTGGGAGGGCAGCAGCGTAGTCCCCACCAGCACCAGCTTCCTACTTCACATTCCTCATCATCAGGAATCGAGGAGAAAAGCATTCCCTTTGCTGTACCTAAAACTCAAGTGATAGAACACATTACCAAGCTTATTACTATCAATGAAGCAGTAGTAGACACCAGTGAGATCGACAGTGTAAAGCCCAGACGCTCCTCCCTGTCCAGGAAAAGTAGTATGGAGTCACCCAAATTTATTGCCCCTAAGGATCCCTATGCCTTTGACCCAAAAATAGAAGCTGCAGGCCCCAGTGGTTTGAGACACCCCCAGAACCCTGAGGCAGATCTACTGAACGCACAAGAACTTTCAGCTGTGCCTCTTCTTAGAAGCCACTCATTGCCGTCATCTGCAAGCCAAGTGGAGCACTTCACTTCGGGCACTATGTCTCCAAGAGGATACCGACTAAGCCAGTCATTTGATGAGCAGCAAGCAGTGGTTGCAGAGATGAGAGGCACCCAACGTATGCTCAGACGGCAGCCTGCCATAGAGGTACCTCTATGTGCTGAGTCAATGTTGGAGGCGGGCAGTCCTTTGTCCTTAGCCAGAGGAACTCATTTAGTCAATCAGACACATGAGCCACAAAAGAGTCAAAGCGTGTTTGAATGTAGATCTTGTGGGGCCTGCTGTCAGCACAGTGAGGGCTATGAGGCTCACATAGGAACATGTACAGGACCAAAACAAGAGGGCAAGGATGGATGTAGCCCGTGTAGAGAGAATCGGCCTCCGCTGATGCATTCCAAGTTCCGAGCACTGGCCATAGCTGTGAGGAAGAGGAGGAAAGAAGAGAGTCTGGAGGAGGACCCCCCTAGTCCTGGAACTGTACCCATGGCAGGCAGCTCTGCAGGCCTTATGTCAGTGCTAAGCAGACCAGACAACAGCCTGGCCCTCTCAGGTTTGTGTATGCATCCTTTTACTAGATTAAAGATAGGCAATTCTGTTCCTCCAGAGGCAAAGCCCTGCATGTTTTAATTGTGTCTGGCCTTAAATAGACCCACTTTTAACAAACTGATCACTAGGAGGCTCCTGTAAAACTTGCTGACTGAAGATTAAAGTCTGTTGGAGCTGGGACAAATCTACAAGATGCAGAACACTGGCTCTAAGGAACTTGAATTACCAAGCTCTGTACTAGACCCATCTAGATAGACTATCTGAACCTAAACAGACTAAGTCAAAAGCAATAACAGCATTATAATGTCTATATGTACCTTATTTAAATCTAACAAGACTAGAAAGGGAAAGTTTTATAAGTGACAGAGTACTTATGAAACCAGCTTAATCTTGAAGCCAGCTTAACCCTGAAGCCACTAAATATGATGCTAGCTTATTTGTTTTTGTCTGGTCACTCCCTCTAGGTGTTACTTTACAGACTGAGCCAAACCAACAGCAGCAGTGGGACAGGAAGGGTGTTTCTGTCATCCAACACACTAGTTCTTTTGAGAAACAAGAGAGTTTATCTATGGAAAGCCATGAGCCAGACCTTAGAGAGAATCAGCAGCCACAAGAGCCTGAGCCAAAACCCTCACCCTCTATATCGCGTCTCATCCGCCAACCAAACATCCAAGTGCCAGAGATCCTTGTTACTTTGGAGCTTGATGCTGACATGCCATCTGTTTCACCCCCAGTTAGAACAACTTCGTCCAAGGTATACAAGACTTTCCTCCTATTGATCTACTTTAATTGCACACATTGTGATGTACTGTACTTTGCTTACCTGGGAGACTTTGTTAATTTGTAGTTCTGTTGTAGGAACTCGAGAAAGCCGAGGAATTCCAGTGGCCACAGCGTAGCCAGACTCTGGCCCAGCTACCTGCAGAGAAGCTGCCACCAAAGAAGAAAAGACTGCGCTTAGCAGAAGCAGCTCAATCCTCTGGGGAGTCCAGCTTTGATTCTCCTTCTCTTACGCGCAGCCCTAGTCAAGAAAGTAATGTCTCAAGCCTCTCGGCTTCTTTTGAGGACACAGTACGTTCAGAGCCAGTTGCCTGGGCCTCTGGCAGCCAAAGCTCCCAGATGCTGATGGTGCCATCTGCTTCTCACCAACACCACCAAAGCCACAAGGAGATGAGGCGTTCAGCATCAGAGCAGGCCCCTCCTAGGCCCCAACAAACTGAACAGATCTCAGAAACAAGAAGTAAATCCTTTGATTATGGATCCCTTTCCTCTCAGCAGTCCACATCCTCCTGGAAAGAAAGGAGAAAGTTTCTTCTTGTAAAACAGGCTACTTTAGGTGAACCAGAGCAGGAGATGGTGGGCAGTATTAGCCAAAGTCCAATACCTGGTCCTTCTCACCCCAACATCCCTGATCTCTACCCTACTGAAGTAAGTCCCCAATTCTGTCTGGATGCCGAAGGGAAGCCCATGCAGCTTATACAATCACAAATGTTCTCACCCTCTCACAATGTGCTCCCTTTGCAACCCATAGGACATGCTTTTCAAACTGGAGCACTTTCACAGCTACTTCCCATAACCACAGCCATAACTGAGGACCTGTCTCCCCACGTCATTCATAGAGCCGTCTTACATTCACACTCAGGATCTCCTTCACAGACCCACCCAGGGCTGATGCACTTGCCAGAACGGTTGAGAATACCACTACACCATCTCACACCCCTTCTTTCTCTCCCTAGCTCATCAGGGGTTAGAAGTAGTCAGCCTTTACGCTTTCCTGTTCCACCAAGACTTGGAACATACATTCCTTCTCAGTCCTCTACAGAGACCAGACCACCCATCTCCTCCATTTCTTCTTCTTTGACCCATCATTCTCTTGTAGCTATCTCATACCGCCAACAAAAACCGGTCATTGCCACATGCCTGGCACAGCTTCCACCAGTGGTATCACTTGTAGTGCCAGTGCGCCTCCAAACCCATAGACCTACATTTGCCAGTGCCATGTATACCACCCTTTCTCAGATTTTGGCTTCCACTCACTCACAGGTATCAACATCTTGCACAGCTATGATCATCATGGCACAAACAGAACGGGACAAGTTGCAAGAATCATATCTCAGAGTTCCATCTTCATCCATCCAGAGCCTTTTTCCTCTGTCCCTGTCTGAGGAGCTGTCCTCTGGGGAGGCATATGGTCCTCTGGGATCTGGAGGAAGCAAACGCATGCTTTCTCCTGCAGCTAGTCTGGAGCTCAGCACTGAGGCTAAGCGACACCAGAAAAGAGTAAAAGAAGAGGAGGAGGAGCAATATAAAAGTGTTGAAGAGGAAGAAGATGTAGAACCCAAGGTAAGCCAGGAGGAAGAAAGCAAAATCATGGGAAAAACACTGGAAGAGGGAGGAAAGCAGCAACCCGACAGAATAGAGGGGACAATGGTCAAATTAGAGAAGGTGCACGAACAAGTCCCAAGGAAAAGTAACAGGGAAGAAAAGGAAAGACAGGAGAAATCAACTGAGAAGATAAGTCAAAAAAAGGAAGAAGTGCCAACTCCAGAAGTGGGGGTTGAGAAACTAAGCCTCCCTTCATACCCCAGCCTCCATACTTCCACCTCAGTAAATTGGTGCTACCTGAAGTATGTCAAACCCAACCCGTCTGCTGAGAAAGACCCTCGTACCTCAGTTTATTCTACGTGGAGCGTCAGCGCGCACAACCCCAACCTGCCAGGCCTGAGCACTAAAGTGGCTTTGTCTCTGCTGTGCTCAAAACAGAAACATAGCTCTGAGACATATACCATGGCCACTGCCTCGACATCAGCCAGAAGTAAACCGGTCCCTGAAAGCAGCAAAACTCCACATATATCAGAGGTAACCATGAACATGCACAATTCAATGCCTTGCAAACATATTTACAGGTACATCTGAAAAAATTTTAATATTGTGTAAAAGTGCAATATTTTTTGCCAGTCATTTCAGAAAGTGAAACTCGTATTATATATTGAATCATTACACATAGAGTCAAACATTTCAAGCTTTTATTCCTTGTAATTTTGGCTTACAGGTAAAGAAAACCCAAAAAATTTAAATATCACATTAGACAAATCAAAAAAGGATGTTTAAAGCACTAATGTCAGGCTTTTGAAAAGTATGCCCATTTCTATGCACTTAATACTTGGTTGGGTCTCCTCTTACATGAATTACTGCATCAATGCGCCGTGGCATAGAGCCGATCAGCCTGTGGCACTGCGTAGGTGTAATGGAAGCCCAGATTGCTTTAACAGCTTTCTTCAGGTCATCTGCCTTGTTAGGTCTGGTGTATCATCTTCCCCTTGACAACAGCCCATATGGGGTTCAAGTAGGGGAGTTTTCTGGCCAATCAAGAACAGTAACACCACGGTCAACCAGCTTTTAGTCCTGCTGGAAAATAAAATCAGCATCTCCCTACAGCTTGTCAGCAGAGGGAAGCATGAAGTGCTCTAGAATTTCCTAGTAGATGGCTGCATTGACTGTGGACTTCAGAAAACACAGTGGACCAACACCAGCAGATGTCATGGCACCTCAAACCATCACTGACTGTTTAACCTTCACACTAAACTTCAAGCAACATGGATTCTGTGCCTCTCCCCTTTTCATCCAGACTCTGGGACCTTGAGTTCCAAATGAAATACAGAATTTACTTTCATTTGAAAGCTGGCATTTGGACCATTGAGCAACAGTCCATTTCTTTTACTTCTTAGCCCAGATAAGACACTTGTCTCTGGTTAAGGAGTAGCTTGAGACGAGGAATGCAACATTTGTAGCCCATGTCTAGTATTCATCTGTTTGTGGTGGCTTTTGATGCACTGACTCTAGTCTCAGTCCACTCTTTGTGAAGCTCCCCCAAATTCTTGAATGGATTTTACTTGACAATCCCCTCAAGGCTGTGGTTCTCTCTGTTCTTTTCTTACCACATTTCTTCCTTCCACAAAATTTTCTGCTAATATGCTTGGATACAGAACTCTGTGAACAACCAGCCTTATTTTTGCGAAGTTGTGTTGATGACTGTCTTCTGAACATCTGTCCAGTCAGTAGTTTTCTCCATGATTGTGTAGCCTATGACCCAGAGTGAGAGGCCGCTTAAAGGCTTAGAAAACCTTTGTGGGTCTTTTGAGTTAATTAGCTGATTAGGGTGTGACACCATGGGTGTCCAATAATGAACTTTTTCACAGTATTCTAATTTTCTGAGACACTGAATTTGGGGTTTTCTTTACCTGTAAGCCATAGTCATCAAAATTACAAGAAACAAAGACTTGAAAATATCACTCTATGTGTAATTATTCTATATTATATATGAGTTTCACTTTCTGAGATGATTATTGCACTTTTACGCAATATTCAGATTTTTGAAAATGTACCTGTATAACAGTTGAACTTTTTCACATTTTGTTATTATACAACCACAAACCTCAATGTAATTTCTTTGGACTTTATGTGACCGACCAAAGCAAAGTAGTTCATAATTGTAAAGTGGAAGAAAAATGAAAAACTGTTTTCAAGGTTTTCTTTAATAAATAAAATCAGAAAAGTGTGACATGCATTTATTTATTGAAACCCCTTGACTCTGGAATAAATGGAAAATGAACAAATCCATGTGTAATGTAATCTCAGCATAAATACAGCTGCTCTGCCGCTGCAACTGCACTGAATGGTTCTACAAAGTAATGACCTAGGGAGTTGAATACAAATGCACTCAACAATGCAAATATATGTGTAATTTTGTTCTCTTTCACCATTATAAACTACTTTGTGCTGCTCTATTTCATTAAATCCCAGTAAGATGCATTGAAGTTTGTGGGTGTAAGGCAGACATGGTAACTCGAGTCTCACTTAAGTCCCAAAAATATGAGACTTCAGACTCGACTTAGACTACGTTCACTCTACTAAATACATACAACCGGCATCAGACTTCCGTCTGAGCAGTTCATGACCCCAAAGCGACCTGCAAGTACAGAAGGAGAACGTAGACGTCACACAGCACTGTTTACGAAAGTAATAATACCTCCCACATTCTCTCACAGCTAAGCTAACCGTCCAAGGATACCTCTGGCTGGAATTATCGAAATGAAAGCAGTTCCGGTTTAGTTCATTCAGAAGTGTAACATGCTTTCAATTACTTCCTTAACTGTACCCTTTTCATTGTGAATTTTACCTTACATTTGAACAACTTTACTATTTTGAATTGAGAACAAATGTTTTAAATGTGAACTTAGAAAATGGTTTCCCAACATTATTAAAAATTCTCCAGTTCAGCTTGAGGAGAAGAAACCCCACCGAGCCCAGTTTAGTGCAATATATAGTGAGGGAGTGGACAATATGAAGACGTGGATAAACAGGTGTTAACTCAGTCATTACAAAGACTCAAAAAAGCACTTTGATTCATTCATAAATTTGACATGGCCAGTTTTTAATCTCTTTCTATAATTTTTTTAGAACATAAATGCACATTTATATTTCTAATAGAGTAAATAATATATTTGGTCAAATTTTTTAATTATATAAAGCAGCTTTAGCAGTTTTTTGCATGCTGGAATAAATAATGAATACATCATGATTTATGAAAATGAATAGATTTAAAGATATGTATTAAATGTTCATGTAGTGATTTAGGCCTGAGGATAAACAGTACTGGTTTGGAATCCTAACCTACAGTGATACAGGGTTAGAGGTCACCTAGATGTCATGGATTTGATGAAAAAAATACTTATTTCAGTTGTTAGAGACTTGACTTGGACTTGGCCCTTGAAGACTTGAGACTTGACTTGGAAAGAATGACTTGTGAACATCTCTGGTGTAAGGAGACAAAAATGAAAGAGTTCAATACTTTTGTGATACACTGTATCGTTAGATATGACAAAAAACTGAAATACTGTGCTACTGATTTTCTTGGAACTAGAAGAGTGCTATGCGCTTTAAAATAAAACTTGAAATATTTGAAGTTCTTTGTCTCGAGTGTAGGTACAAGCTACCCCACCCAGTGCGCTCCCTGAGGTGAAGGATGACGAGACCCATGAGAAGACGAATAAAAAAAAGACAAGAGAAGAGGAAGCTCCTTCCACCTCCAAGCAAGGCGAACCTAGTTGGGTCCGGATCTTTGAAGGAGGGTAGGCGCAACAGTCCTCAGACTGTGTTTTTGAAACATGGCTGTTTCTTTACTACAAAAGTTTTTCTGGCAGATGGAGGCAAAAACAGATTATGTAGAGCTGTGTTGAGAATGACAGTAACAGATGGGATGGACTGGAACCCAGAGAACTTTGTTTGTACCTGTAGCCAAGCCTTTTCCACTAACTACTGGCATGAAGGTCTGCATCTAAGATATGTTCATTTGGAGCGAGAGCAGTGTGTCAGTGCATTGAGCGCAGTGTGTATGTTTGTGTCTGTGTTGAGTGAATGGTATTTTTATCCATGGAATCAGATAAAACTGTTATTTAAACAAAACAAAATGTAGGTTTAAAAATCCAATATTTACAGTTAACCCTAAAATTATTCATACCTCTGGCAGATTTAGTTATAAAGTAATCATTTAATTTACCAACATGCTGCTTCTGACTGAAAATATCATTTACACATTGGAGCAGCTTGGCCAGAGTCCTGACTTGAATCTGATAAAGAATTTGTGAAAGTAGCTAAAGATTAGGTTGATGGTAAGGAGGCTTTCCAACCTTAAAGACTTGGAGCTTATCACCAACAAAAAAAAAGCAAAAAGGTGCACAGCAATTATGAGAAAAGTTGATTGCTGTAATGTCAATAAATATTTTTTACTGATTATTGAAAAGGGTATAAATCATTTTTGACATGCAATTTTTATTAAAATCCAAATGCAACTGTTTTTCATTGATGGAGGCCTGTCTAATTTTTATCTGAACTAATTGGTTAAATGAGAACTATTTAAATCTAAGTATGCCAGGGGTATGAATCATGTTTGGCTTAACTGTATATTGGAGTAAAAGTTGAACTAAATGGAATTTTATGCAATTGGTTATGACTTGTTCTCGTAAAATGTCTTGAGAGGGTACTTGCTGTGTTTGAGTGCTATTTAAACACTTAATTCGTTGTAAATCTGCTAGGGTTACTAATGCATTTGCCTGAATCGTTTTTGGAGTATTTGCTGACAATCAGTCCATGGACTGTTCTGACTGCTTGGTTTGATGCCTGATCCTCACTGTCACAATCTTTCTTACCCCATCATGACCTGCACTCATAAATGAATGAATGTCATCCATTTTAGGCTTTTAATGTTGCATCCGAACAATTATTTGTTTCACATTGGAATAAGGATACAACAAACAATTTCAACAACTTTTAAAAACAAGAATATGGTGCACATTTGAGTTTGATGCAGATTTTCTAGAATCAACACAGGTTCAAAATTATATATACAGGCTCAAATATATACATACAACTGCAATAATATTTGGATAAAGATAGAACTACAGGCCACAGGTAGCCTTTTAAATAGGGTTAAGGTTGGGGTCATTGCAGAAGGTTAATGTTAGGCTTTTTTATTCATCCCAAAGCCAGTTTTAATGTGTATTTGGCAGCATTTTCTATTAAAAGTCCCAGCAGTGTCCAACTTTCAACCAACGGACCTAAACAATGTGCCTTAGAGAAAGGAAATTGGTTAAGATGTTCAAAAAAAGTCCAGGAACCATTGAGGCTCAAGCTTGCCTTGTACAGTAAACTGCTGAAACACAACTCTCAATGTCTGCAGTAAAACCAGTTTCATATCACTACAGACTGATTGAGTGCAGACTCAGAAAGAATCCCCTGTTCCAAAATCGATACCTTAAACTTGCAACTACCTAGACGGACAAACCAAATGCTCTGTGGAGAAATGTTGTAAGGTCATAGGAGACAAAGATTTTGCTATTTGGCCCACAGAGACACGGAGTATTCAGGGTGAATCTGTAAACCTAATAACGGCACCAACTTTCAAGCATGGTGGTGATGACATCACACTGGGGATACTGCTTCCAAATTCTTCTGCTTTACTTCATATCCACAGCTAGTTAATTGAAACCTGGACACAATTGGATGTTCCAACAGGACGCACGTCAAATCTGGTTTTAAATTAGATAAAGCAGGGTGACTTCTTGGCCTATACTTAAAAGCTGAGTCCATCCCAGAAAACCAACCAGTTTAAATAAACTCTTCTATTTCTGATTATAGGAGTGGCCAAATATCCAGACACAAGTTAAACAAAGGTGTGCACCAATTGTTGTTTTTATAATTCATAAAGAGTCGGGTGTTGTATCGTCATTCCAGTCTGAACAAGGAGCAGTTGTAGTGGATCATTAATACCATGATGAGTGGATGTAAACTCTTCACAGGCGCTGTATCTTGTCCTCAGTTGTTCTGCTCTATCTCTGCGTTGTTTCACATTGTTTTGCTTGTGACTGTGCAATTATCTGCAGTGTGCATCGTTCTGATTTAGAAGAGCACAAGACGTGGGCTGTATGGAAGCCACATGGGCAAAAGTGTGATGGTTATGAGGCAGCCAATCAAACTGAAACGCCCTCACCACCTAAAGGTGCTGAGCAAACTGTGTTGTCATTGTTTTTCTCCTTCCCCTCCTTTTAGTCCCTGCGCTCACACGAAGCAAAACAGCTTCTTCTCCAAAAAAAAAAAAAAAAAAATGTTTAAAGTTTAAAATTATCAGCATGAACAGAAATATTTCTTGAACGCATCTTTTCGATATGTTATTCAGATTTGGTTTCACCCATTGTATGAAGGGGAAAGGCAATTTATTTTCCAACTTTTCATAGACTTCCTTAAAACAAAAGAGCAAATTATCCTAGGAACAAAGGGACACGTGGAGCTATGAATTTGTATGGATTGTCCTTAGATTCCTGCATAAATATCGGACTTAATTCTTCCAGTGCTGCCTGTCTGCTTCCTCAGAGTTCCTGTGTTTAAAGCTGTCTAATCAGCAGCTGATTACATACAGATTTTTTCAGACTGAAGCAGGAAGAAATTCATGTTTATAATACAGGAAAGTGGAAGATATGAAAATACATGAGTGCCAGAGAGATGTAAATTGGTCCCATATAATTTGATTTCCGGATAATAATAATGTAAGTATGAAAAGACATTCAAGAACAAAACTAGGGCTGGATTTTTGCGTGCATGTGTGTACACAGATTAAGGCTTCTGTTCTGTGTTTATGTGGACAACAGATTGAGAGTTAAGCAATTGTCTGCTTAACAGGAGATAAGGCACCAATTCCCACTCTTCATCATTTCTAGCAACACATTACACACATGAGGAAAGTGCATTTTCGGCCATAAAGACCCCACTATTTTCTTTCCTCCTCCTGTTGTCTGTCCACATTGCACCCTACTTCTCTCTCTGCTCATGCTGCCTGTATTATACCTTTGGTCACCCTTCCACCTTTCCTGACAGCAAGCTTTATTTGCATTCTTACCAACCTTCTCCAAGTTGTCCCTTTCATGCATTTCTAGCTCTTGATGTCCTTCTTCACTGTCTCCATGCATGCATGCAAAGAAAAGCACAGCTGCTAAAGCCATGAACGCAGCAGCACGCTTTGCTTCCTTACTCTGTTAGGACCAATTATTTCTTTCTCCCTGAAGTCGACACTTTGAATTCCTCTCTGTGTGCAACGCCTGAGAGCATAATTATTCAACTTTCAGCCATGTTTGTGTTGCAGTGGCTTTTCAAATTGTTTCATACACTTTCACTGAAGTCGGCAAGAATAGTGCAAGTAGTTAAGCACTTCTACTTAAAAAGTGTTCTTAGAGTTAGCTACCACAGATGCCGGTACAAAATGCTGATTCATTTCCAAGATTTTAGTGTTAAACTATTGTTTTCTACTTATTATAAGATGGTTGATTTGTGTACGTACAGCGCACACGAAGAAGTATTCACACCTCTTTAACTCTTTTTTGCATTTTTTCAAATGATAATCATAAAGGTATTATGTGTATCTGTATTTGACCTGGGCCACATATTTATTTAGTTCTAAACCAATTCTGTTGTAGCCAATTCTGGCTAAGGCCTGAGTGAGCATCTACCCCAGGCTTTAGTCTGTTGCAGCCTCTAACAGGTTTTTCTTCAGCTTCTCTGTCCATGCCAAAGAAAAGCATCCCCACAGCATGACACTACCATCACCCTATTTCATTGTGGGGATGGTGTTTTCTGGGTGATGTGCAGTGTTGGTTTTTGCAACGCATTTTGCATGTAGGCCAAAAAGTTAATTTTGGGTCTCATCTGTTCAGATCACTTTCTTCTGCATGTTTGTTGTGTTCCTGGTGTTCCTCACATTCCTTATGGCAAACTGCAACTCCTTAGACAGGGTGGGCCATTTATATGGATACACCTTAATAAAATGGGAATGGTTGGTCATATTAACTTCCTGTTTGTGGCACATTAGTATATGTGAGGGGGTAAACTTTTCAAGATGGGTGGTGGCCATGGTGGCCATTTTGAATCCAACTTTTGTTTTTTCAATAGGAAGAGGGTCATGTGACACATCAAACCTATTGGGAATTTCACAAGAAAAACAATGGTGTGCTTGGTTTTAACATAACTTTATTCTTTCATGAGTTATTTACAAGTTTCTCTTTGTTTACAGCCATTGACATGTCGCCGAGGTTAACAAAGATAGTGGGGCCATTCTTCATCAATGGAAACCTCAAGGCCACTGGATATGCGAAATTGCTACATGATGATGTCTTTCCCTCTTTATGCACTGAAGCTGGCACGTTCCCTGAGTTTTTCCAGCAAGATGGTGCACCACCACATTATGGGTGTCAGTTCCGAGCATTCCTAGATTAACAGTTTCCTGGAAAGTGGATTGGTCGTCGTGGGCCAGTTGAATGGCCCCCAAGGTCTCCCGATCTGACCCCCTTAGACTTTTATCTTTGGGGTCATCTGAAGGCAATTGTCTATGCTGTAAAGATACGAGATGTGCAGCACCTGAGACTACGGATACTGGAAGCCTGTGCTAGCATTTCTCCTGCGGTGTTGCTATCAGTGTGTGAAGAGTGGGAGAAGAGGGTTGCATTGACAATCCAACACAATGGGCAGCACATTGAAAACATTTTATAAGTGGTCAGAAACTTGTAAATAACTCATGAAAGAATAAAGTTATGTTAAAACCAAGCACACCATTGTTTTTCTTGTGAAATTCCCAATAGGATTGATGTGTCACATGACCCTCTTCCTATTGAAAAAACAAAAGTTGGATTCAAAATGGCCGACTTCAAAATGGCCGCCATGGCCACCACCCATCTTGAAAAGTTTCCCCCCTCACATATACTAATGTGCCACAAACAGGAAGTTAATATGACCAACCATTCCCATTTTATTAAGGTGTATCCATATAAATGGCCCACCCTGTACTTTCCTTTAAACAATGGCTTTTTTCCTGCCACTCATCTATAAAGGCCAGATTTGTGGAGTGCATAACTAATATTCTTGTGAACAGATTCTTCCACCTGAGCTGTGGATCTCTGCAGCTCCTCCAGAACTACCATGGGCCTATTGACTGCTTCTCTGATTAATGCTCTCCTTGTCCAGCCTGTAAGTCTCAGTGGGAAGCCATGTCTTGGTACATTTGCAGTTTGTGCAGCCTTGCTTCATTTCTGAACGATGTCTCATGAGAATTTAGAAGGTTAGGAGATTGTTTTTAACAGAACGCTGCTTTAATCTTCTTCTACGACCTCATCCCTGACCTGTCTTGTGGGTTTTTCTGTCTTCTTAATGCAGTTCGTTCACTAATGTCCTCTAACAAACATCTGAGGCCTTTTAAAGAGCAACTGTATTCATACTGAGATTAAATTATGCACAGGTGGACTCTATTCACTTACTTAGTGACTATTAAAGGCAGTTGGTTACACTGGATTTTGTTTAGGGGAATCAAAATAAAAGGGGCTGAATACATCCAATGATACTTAGATTTTTCTTCCACTTCAGGATTAGGTGCTAATAAGTATTAGTGTATCGCATAAAATCTCATTAGAATTCATTGAGTTCTGTGGTTGTAACGTTAAAAAGGTGAAAAAGTTCAAGGTGCATGGTTACTTTGGCTAAACGATGTACAGCATCAGCCAATGATGTTACTACAATTTCTTAACGTTGTAAAGATTAAAAGTTTTTTCTACGTTAAGTAACTGTATTAGTGTTAATTTTTAGAAATTCCATCACTCTCTAGTTGAAAATGTTTTCCTTTCCACTAATCTCACCCGGGGATCACCATGCTACAAACCCTGACTGTCAGTTTAATCTATTAGAGGACGTGCTGCGGATTTAAAGCTCAGTCGATGAAGCGCAACTTGTTTTGCTCTGTTTTTTGCTGTTTTCGCCTGAGATGTGGGCAGATATGTTTACATGTATCTTAAGAAATTTGTGCTATTTAAGCAGTCGGCTCCTGAATGAATACAGCACTCGATGTCACAGCTGAGTGTGTTTGGAAGTTGTGTAACGGTTTGTTATTCTTTGCTGTTGCTAGTTTTGTTGAACAACTGGGAGTTTTGTTGATGTGGTGCATATCCTGTAATTAAACACAGTCGGTACACACTGGGTGTTTACAGCCTAGAATGAATTGTGCTTCTCTTCTTGAGCAGCGAGACGGGAGAAGGAGTTTTTCATAGACGACAATCCGTTACGATATAAAAGATCTGTGGTCCGTTTTGGTAAACATCGAGATTGTGCATAAACATTTTTTTATAGACTAGACCTAAATGTGTTGCTTGATTTTTATATGTAGTGTCTATTTTAGGTTGTTGGTTGAAGCCAGGCTTCCCTTCCCTCTCTTTAGCCACTGCTGTTGTTGGCAGGGCCAACCGATTTACAGCAGAATAGCTGGTATTCTTTGTGCTCCAGGAGTGTAGTGGAGGGTTAGGTCAAGGAACTCTGTGCTTCTGGGCATTTTATGGGACTTCCCCAACCCAATAGATAAAGAAAGAAATAAAGAAACCCTGTTTCTGTATTTCCAGTTTATGTGTGCTGTGTGCATGTAGCTGCTGTGATACATTTTTTCATTGGGATCATTCACAGTAATGAAGCATTAGACTACTCTAAGTGGGCTCTATGAGTTCAAGTTTACGTTAGAATTGGTCTGGGTTTTTTTTATTCTGTTTATATCACAGTTAAATGAGCATTAAATGGTGAACATCGTGCATTTTTTAACAACATATTCATTTATTTGTAAGAACTTTGGAGATTCAAGAGTTAAACAGGCACAGACGACTTCTGAACGTAGATAAATGAATTGGCCATAAATTCAGCTATTGATGAATCCTATTTTATTTTCTACAATAACTTTACCGAGAAGAAATCCTTAAAACTTTTTAAAAAACATTGATTCTTACTTGCAGTCACATTTTCATTATTATCCTGGACTGCTATAAGTAGGGGTGTAGGTCAATTTTCATGTTCCATCACTGTCAACCAATGATGGTGTTTAATTACTGATTTTACTCGGTGCATGTCTTAAACAATAATTGTTGCACCCGATACTCTCCTAAATCATTTAAGATTAGGCATATGCCAATGAAGAATCCAAATCCAACACTAAATTAAAGTTGAAAAATTAATGCCATGAATAAGCTTGTATTACAAGGTGTACATTAGTGTTGTGATTGTGTCAAACTTGACTCACTCCTCCTCAGTGATCTTCTGCACACTACAGTTTCTGTTTTGTTGTTGTTTTTTTTACAGTTTTAATATGTGGTTGCAACATAGCTTTAATAAGAAAGCTGTTATAATGTTCTGACGATGTGTCACCTAAAACATACATAGCTTTATCATTCTCCAATATAATAAAAAGGCACATAATCTTTATTTCTCACTGTCTGCCATTAAATCAGATTAAAACTTTCAGTTAGGAGGAACAAAACCATTTCTTTTTGCTAAATACCTGAATATTAAGAGAGATATTTTTATTCTATTATTAATTTCTGCTTCTAAGCATCTTAAGAAAGCCCAGAGGAAGATGTCATGGCTTTGCAAGCTACTGGTTTGCATTAAAGCAATGTTGATTTGGGATTTTTGTGTTATTTATATGTTTAGTTTCTCCTCTCCTTGCCTTAGCTACAGGTCCAGTGAGGAGTACATCTATGTGAGAGGTCGTGGCCGGGGAAAGTACATATGTGGAGAGTGTGGCATTCGCTGCAAGAAGCCCAGCATGCTGAAAAAGCACATCAGAACACACACCGATGTCCGCCCGTACATCTGTAAACACTGCAACTTTGCCTTCAAAACCAAAGGTAAGCTAAAACATTACGAACCAACGGGAATTGTGTGAACTGGGTTTTATCCAAAAGAGCATATTTTAGCTCCGTTTTAAAAAATATTTCCCTCACATACCGTGAGTTAAAAGTACTTTTCTCACTTTCTTCAAGGAAACCTTACGAAGCACATGAAGTCAAAGGCCCATGGGAAGAAATGCCAGGCAGCGGGAGTGTCTGAGACGTCGCTGGACGAGCCAGAGAGTGAGGAAACAGGTACTTCAGTGGGGATGGGAAGGCATCTCACACGTTTCTGCTTCCCCTTCACACAGCCGCCGGTGCACAGCTATGTGAACTCCTGCATGTGAAGAATGGAAGCTGCTCGGCCCTGACAGCTTATGCAACAGCATGTTCTATTCTCCGGCCCCTTGATGTTGCATAAGGGATAGGGAGAAGTGTGAGATGAAAAAATGAAGAATATGAAGCAAGTCCCATTCTTCCGGTGCAGTTATTGAAGGAATCTAGAATGTAGCTGAACCTAGTCGACCGTTTTCAACTGGCTTCGAGTGGAGCACCTTACTGTCTCCTCCCTGGCTTTGTCTTCTGTGCCTCCTCTCGCTGACAGGCCAGGCTGAGCTCAGCCAAGGACGTACCCATTCCTCCATTCACAAGGCTGCAGAGATAGTTTTTGAAAAGAGCTATTAAATTGAATTCCAGCCTTTTCATTCTTAGTCTATTTATAACAGAGATTTGTTTGGTGGAAGGTGAGTTGAGCCTCCGTCACTGCTTTGGATTTTTTTATTGGAGGTTGTTCTGTAAAGGCTTTTTCAGTTAATGTCACGATTTTCTGAATAGAAGTTTTAAAGTTTGTATGAATGTAAGAGGAAATTAATAAAAGTTGTATTTCTTTGTATCTGCTCAAACAGCAGGCAGTGATGAGCGTGTTTTTGGCTCTGAGGAGCAGGAGGAGCATCAGTTCTCAGATGTGGAGGAGTCTGATGATGAGGATGACAATGATGATGATGAGGAGGAGGAGGATGAGGAGGAAGAAGAGTCTACGTCCCATGAAGACCCACCGTCCTCCTGTTCATCGGACACTCATCCATCAACGGGAGGGCGCTCCAGCTGTGGAAGGCATGACACCCCCGATCCAGAGCCAGGCCCCTGTGAGGAGTCTGCTCCACGGGGAGTCTGGCCCGGCAGACGGGCCTCCTCTCCAGGCAGGAGGAGGGCGCTGTTCTCCAGGCGAGGCTGGAAGGGCTCTCCAAGGGCCTTCTCCCCAAGCAGCGAGAGCTGCTCCCCTAGCCGCAGCCTCTCCCCCCGTCTGGAGCTGTCCTCGCCAATCCGCAGCCTGTCCCCCAGGACTGAATTGTCCTCGCCCAGCATACATGTCTCACCTTCCCCTGAGAGAAGACCATCTCCCATCAGAGCACATTCTCCTCTTCATGTCATTTCACCCAGCTGCTACCGGCCATCTCAAGTTCAAACCACTCCATCGCCACTTGGGGCACTGCACAGAACCCCAGGATACCTGCCCTGGGAGAGCCCAGACACAAAGGGAGGTCATGTTAAACCAGTAAGTCATTTTTAATCATTAAGCCATGTACAGGGGTTGGACAATGAAACTGAAACACCTGGTGTTAGACCACAATAATTTATTAGTATGGTGTAGGGCCTCCTTTTGCGGCCAATACAGCGTCAATTCGTCTTGGGAATGACATATACAAGTCCTGCGCAGTGGTCAGAGGGATTTTAAGCCATTCTTCTTGCAGAATAGCGGTCAGGTCACTACGTGATACTGGTGGAGGAAAACGTTTCCTGACTTGCTCCTCCAAAACACCCCAAAGTGGCTCAATAATATTTAGATCTGGTGACTGTGCAGGCCATGGGAGATGTTCAACTTCACTTTCATGTTCATCAAAACAATCTTTCACCAGTCTTGCTGTGTGTATTGGTGCATTGTCATCCTGATACACGGCACCGCCTTCAGGATACAATGTTTGAACCATTGGATGCACATGGTCCTCAAGAATGGTTCGGTAGTCCTTGGCAGTGACGCGCCCATCTAGCACAATTATTGGGCCAAGGGAATGCCATGATATGGCAACCCAAACCATCACTGATCCACCCCCATGCTTCACTCTGGGTATGCAACAGTGTGGGTGGTACGCTTCTTTGGGGCTTCTCCACACCGTAACTTTCCCGGATGTGGGGAAAACAGTTAAGGTGGACTCATCAGAGAACAATACATGTTTCACATTGTCCACAGCCCAAGATTTGTGCTCCTTGCACCATTGAAACCGACGTTTGGCATTGGCATGAGTGACCAAAGGTTTGGCTATAGCAGCCCGGCCGTGTATATTGACCCTGTGGAGCTCCCGATGGACAGTTCTGGTGGAAACAGGAGAGTTCTGCCGTGATTTGGTCAGCCGTGGTTTTAGGTTTTTTGGATACAATCCGGGTTAGCACCCGAACATCCCTTTCAGACAGCTTCCTCTTGCGTCCACAGTTAATCCTGTTGGATGTGGTTCGTCGTTCTTGGTGGTATGCTGACATTACCCTGGATACCGTGGCTCTTGATACATCACAAAGACTTGCTGTCTTGGTCACAGATGCGCCAGCAAGACGTGCACCAACAATTTTTCCTCTTTTGAACTCTGGTATGTCACACATAATGTTGTGTGCATTTCAGTATTTTGAGCAAAACTGTGGGCTGGTCCAATTTAGCCATGAAACCTCCCACACTAAAATGACAGGTGTTTCAGTTTCATTGTCTAACCCCTGTAGATAGTACTAAGCAAAAACATCCCTATTAATTAAGGTTGACTTTGTTTCCAAGTAGTGCTCATGATCAAAAATTCTCTGGCATTTTTAAGGTTTTTTAGGGTAAAACTCAGTATGCTTTTTCACTTATTTTCCATTCAGTTCTTTTACCTAAATAAATGAGAGATTTAGTCTTTGGGCAAAACTGAGTAACAAAGTGTGTAAAGATCTGATTTAAAATTGGTTCTTTAGGTTATCTGTCATAGTGGCTAGCAAAAGCTTTATATCGATTGAACGCTTTCACATTTTGTCACATTACAACCACAACCTTCAATGTATTTTATTGGTATTTCATGTGATAGACCAACACAAAATTTTATCCATTTTAAACTGATACCCCCAATAAAATCTATTGAAAACAGTTTCCTTAAATCCCCTAATTAGTAAAGAGCAACTTGTGTGTAAATTAATCTCAGGTCAGAGAACATTTGTAAACAAATAGTTTCAGAAGATCAGGGAAAACAGCAGACAGGTCAAGGAATGAATTGTGGAGAAGTTTAAAGCAGGATTAGGTTATAAATAATTAAATTTGGACATCTCACAGAGCCCTGAAAAGGAACAATATGGCACAACTATAACCTATAAAAGACATGGTTGTCCACCTAAAATGGAAGGTCAGCCAAGGAGAGCATTAATAAAAGAAGCAGCCAAGAGGCCTAGGGTAGCTCGTGGGGGGGGCAGCTAATGGTAGTGCCCATCACAAATTTGACCTTCAAGGAAAAGTGACAACAGAAAGAAAGAAAGAACGTTTTCTTTACAAATAATGTATGGACAAACCAAACAAGTCAGAAAAGATGCCATTCTTCAGCAGAGAAGGGGAAGCTCCTCAGGTTGGATCAGAAGATGGATGGAGCTAAAGACACGGTCATCCTGGAAGGAAACCTTTTAGAAGCTGCCAAAGATGTGAGACTTCCAGCAGGACAACCACCCCAAACATACAGCCAGAGCTACAGTGGAACGGTTTAGATAAAAGCATATTTATGTTAGAATGGCCCAGTGAAAGTCCAGACCTAAATCAAATTGAGTCTCTGAGACTTGTTCACAGATGGTCACAGATGCTGTGATTGAGCTTGAGCTATTTTACAAAAGACATCTGCTGTAGCTGCTGTGAAAGGCAGTTCTAAAAAGACTTGACTCGGGAGGCTGAATACAAATGCTTGTCAAGCGTTTTCCACATTTTAGGTGATAAAAACTTGAAAACCATGGAATATTTTCCATCCATTACTCTGTGTTGGTACATCACACAAAATCCAAAGAAAGCCCATTTGCGTTTCTTGGTTTAAGTATTATGGCTGTTTTTTCAAGGCACTACAGACACAAGATTGGTTCATTCCTTGAGTTTAGAAGCCTTTTTATGTTGATTCATAGATCTGAATTGGTTTAACAAATAAAAATCACTGTAAAAATAGTCTGGTACTAGGCTGATAATTAGGTTTAAACTTTTAAACAGAGAAATAATCACTGTAATATTTTTCACTCTGTGTTCTGGAGAAAATTAGTTTTCAAAATTAAAGTGTTTGCTCCCCCTGCAGGAGAAAGGTGGTGCAGCAGGAGAAAAGCCAACATTGTCAGAAACCAATTTGTTCCCACCTGCTTTCCGTCTCTCCACCTGCGAGGCCTATCCTGGCCTCCAAGCAACAGACAACATCTTCAGCCATCTGCCCATGCACTCCCAGCAAGCAAAGGTCCCCTGCCTGATGATACCCATCGGTGGGATCCAAATGATACAGGCCAGACCAAGGTCCCACCCGACTACTCCCTCATCTCCAACATCTCCCCAACTGGAGGGGCCATCATTGTCCCGATTTGAATCATACTGGGGCGGGACCCCTAGGACTCAGGGCCTAAGGACCCCTGGAGACGCCTGGTCAGAGCACCAGGCAGCAGGAACCAGCCACTACCCTCTTAGCACAGAACTTCCTTTTTCCAAACCCAAGTTGGAGACCACAGAGTCAAAGCAATATGGCAGCTCACATGGCTCCGTCCGCCCCAATGGGTCTGCCACAGAGACCACCGAACGTGGCGCCAGAGACGGTCAAACCGGAGCGCCTACCCTCAGAATAGCAGCACCCATAGTCTATCATGCCATAGGAACGCCACCAGAGCAGGGGGAGCCGGCGTCAAGCAGCAATGTGGCGGAAGGTGACTCTAAAGGAGACTCAGCCAGAACAGAACAGAGCACTTAACAGTGTTGACACCTTGATGCATCTCGCATCCAGTTTTGGTTTATTGGTTGCTACACTAGTCTTGTTTTTTATTGCTTTGTTTTTTATACAGATTTCAATACTAGTGTTAACTTAAATGTTTGTTCTTTTGGCAATATTCAGGTTTGTTATAAAAATGCACTTTTTTCTGTGTGACAATATTGTACCTGTAATTATATATATATATATATGTGTATATATATGTATGTATGTATGTATGTATATTAGATGTATGTATGTATGTATTATATTTGTATGTATGTATGTATATATGTATGTATTATGTATGTATGTATTTTGTATTATATATATTATATATTGTATGTATATATATGTATACACATACATGTATATATATGTGTATATATATGTGTTATATATGTATACACATACATGTATACATATATATATACATGTATCTATGTATTGTATATATATGTATCTATGTATTGTATATTATTTTCTATGTTTTGTATATATATGTATCTATAGATAATTATATATGTTGATTAATATATATATGTATATGTATGTATATTATATATTTTTATTATATATTATATAATATTGTATGTTAAAAATATATGGATATGTAATATGTATAATGTATTTATATATATTATTATATATATGTTGTGTATATATAATTTTATATGTATATGTATATTATATATTTTATATGTATAAATATATATGTATATATATATGTGTGTGTATATGTAAATATATATTATTAATATATGTGTAATATGTATATATATATGTGTTTATAAATTAAAATTAAAAAATTTTTATTATATTGTATAAAAATTATAATGATATTATTGTATATATATAAAATATATAATGTGTATTATGTTATATGTATATATATAATGTGTAAAATATGTATATAGTATTATATATTTTTATATTAATATATATTATATATTTTTTATTATGTATTAATATTTATTATATATAATATGTGTATTATGTATAATTATTTATAATATGTGTATATGTATATATATATATAATATATATATATAATGTATATGTATATATGTATATGTATATATATATATATGTATATATGTATATGTATATATGTATATATATGTATATGTATATATGTATATATATGTATGTATATATATATGTGTATATGTATATATATATATATATGTATATATAAATAGATTATATATATAGATACATAATAAGATACTGCTAATCTCAATGTCTATTTGAATATGCGTAAAAAGGAGTATGAATAAATTTGTAAATGACCAAAATGTTTCATTATTAAAAAAAGACAGTTCCCATTTAGGTTGTTCAGTATTACTCAAATTGTAGGGTCTTGTGCCTTTTCTGTCCATTTTTTGTGTTATTTTAAATGTGAACATACACAAAGAGATGGCTGTGAATTCAGTTTTGTTATTATTTTTTTATGTTGTTATGGAGGGTTGATATTTGGTGTTTTTTTTTCTAAAGGCCATTGCTTTATCGCCAGAGTAACTAAGTCACATCATGGGAAAACCTAAGGAGCGACTGAAACGTGTCAAAGGTTATGCACTGACGTTCTATTTTTGTACTAAATGCTTCAGATTAGAATATGTGTCTGTACGAGAGAGAGTGCTCCTTATTTATTTTTATTTGATGACATTGATCCTTTTTTTTTTTGTCATCGGAGGAAAAATTACTTTTTTTGTTTTTTTCTGTTTGTCTTTTTCATGATATTTTCTGACTTGAACTGGTGGCAAAGATGAGAAACAGATGAATTTGGCTGGCACCAAATGTTTAAGTGCCCTGCATATTTCACACAGCAAAATTTCTAGTTGCTAAAGAAATAATAAAAAAGAAGAAATGCACCGGGCTTCTTAAAGTTTTGCCTTTTTTATTTCTCACAGTCAATTTTGAAACACTGAAGTGTTTCAATACAGCAAGAAGATTGGACAAAAATATTTGAAAGATCTCTGATCATTTTGCTACAAACTCCTATTTAAAAGTTGGTAAACAAAAAAAATAAAGGATCAGAAAATCTGTGACCAGTTTAGTATTTTTTTTCACTAACGAGTTTGAGGTTTAATGGTTTTTGATAGTACTCTTGAATTTCAAGCACAGAATTCATAGCATGCATTGCAGTTAAAGTATTTACCCCTTTATAGATTTCTGTTTTTGCTTCTTTGTCACATGCAAATGTTTCAGATCATCAAACAAATTTTGAAATCAGACAAAAGATAACATGAGTAAATACAAAAAACAGTTTTCAAATGACTTTTTAATTTATTAAGGAAAAAAAAAACTGTCCAAACCAACCCAGTAGTTTGTGAAAAAGTGGTTATCCCCTAAACTAACTGCTTCCCTACAAATTCTTTTGAGAGCTAATGGATGAGGCGTCAGTGTGCTCTTGGAGTAATTCTGGTAGGCTGACCACTCCTGGGAAGGTTACACTCTCACAGTGGTTTGCTCTCAACGTTTCTGAACTTGCTCTTTAACTCTTTCCAGCCTGATAGATGGTCGTGACATAGCAAACGGTTTTCCATTTTCTTTAGTTCAGGGCTTGATGAGTTGCTTTTGAGATCTTTACCGAAATTTAACCAAAAATGTGATTAATTACAGTTAATTCACAAATAATTCATAAATTATTGCTTTTTTACATAGAGCCATAATTTTTTTAAGTAAGCAGGTTTTCTTCTTTTGGTGTTTATTTAGGTTGTGTGTGACATATTAAAATTTGTTTATCCTAATTATTTAAGTGTGGCAAAAAAGTGGGTTTGGGCAGACTAGGAGGCCCGCCTTTCACAGATTGATCTATGCGCAGAGAGCCTTTTTCTGATTGACCACCTCATAATTTATCAGGTCTTTTTCATGCCAGGTGGTCCATCAGGTGTAGGGCAGAAATTCTAAGGAATCATTTCTGTCTATTAAATATATCTGGAAAATGAAAAACCAGGAGATGCAAAAACAAAGTTTCCCTTAAAACTGTTTTTGAAGTGATTGAAACAGATCTCTGGGGGTCTTTTTTATTGAAAATGTGCAAAAGGGATAAAAGAATAAAACAGCACCACATATTTCAGTAAATTTTCCCAAATTTCTTTTTTTTTCTTTGAACTATCTTGCCATAAGTACACTAGCTTCCAATGTGTGTGCACCCCCCAACAACGACAAAGCATCCAATAAAAATAAGAACACTTTCACCCAGAGATAACTACACTAACCATTCGTAATTTCAAATTTTTAAGAAATTATATACCCAATTTTCCCTTTTTCTTTGTGTTTTGAGAGTTAAATAATGAATAACAGCAAGGATAGATATATTTTAATCGAGTTTATTCATGCAACAAAATACAAACCATATCTATGTGTTTTATCGCTTTAGCAAGCCCATTTTTTTTAATTTCTATTTGCAGGTTTCTGACACGGTAACATGCACTGTCATTTATATCACTATATCATTTTGTGCTGCCATTATGAGTGGTAGGGAGAAGCAGCCTGTTGTAGTATCAAATTTTAGCACAATACAATCTCAACACTTAATGTATTGTACTGGATTTTTATGTGATTGACCAACACAAAGAATCACATTATTGTAAGGTTGAAGGAATATGACTCATGGCTTTACATTTGCTTGTTACAAATAATATCTGGAAAGTTTGATGTACGTTTGTATTCAGCTCTGGTAATTGGCAGCTCCATAGTCAGAAACGTGGCACTAGAGACACCAGCGACCATAGTCAAATGTTTGCCAGGGGCCAGAACGGGCGACATCAAATCCTACCTGAAACTCCTGGCTAAGGATAAGCATAAGATTGTTTATTCACGCTGGCGGTTATGACACCCGTTTACGCCAATCGAAGGTCATCAAAGTTAGTGTTAGTGCTTTGGTGTGTAAGTTTGCCAAAACGATGTCAGACTCCGTAATTTCCCCTCCCTGATCTGACAAGTGCCGACATGTTTAGCCGCATGCTGTCATTCAACCGCTGGCTGTCTAGGTGGTGCCCAGAAAACGATGTGGGTTACATTGATTGGCGTACATACATTGGCGAACATTTTGGGGAAAACCTGGTCTGATCCGGAGAGACGGCATCCATCCCACTTTGGTTTGAGCAGCTCTTCTTTCTAGGAATCTGGCCGAATTTATTAGTTCTCCAAAACTCTTACAACCCAGGGTTCAGACCAGGAAGCAGGGTCGTAGTTTAACACTCCTCTCTGCAGCTTCTGTGCTGTTACCCACCCATTACCCTATTAAGACAGTGTCTCGGTTAAAAAATAATCTAAAAGGAAGGAACCGTGAAAATCTCATAAAAGTGAACACAACTCAGACTGAAAAGAAAAATAAAACAAATGTGGCTTATTGAAAATAAGATCTCTCTCTTCAAAGACTTTGTTGGGTGAAAAGAGCTGTTCAGAGCTGTGTACTTTAAAGCACATTAGAAAATTGGAGAGAAAATGGCGCTCTACACAACTAGAGGAGTCCTACTTAATCTGGAAAAATAGCCTACTGTTGTATAAAAAGACACTTCGCCAAGCTAGAACAGCTTATTTCTCATCATTAATAGAAGAGAACAAGAATAATCCTAGGTTTCTCTTTAGTACAGTTGCTAAACTTACACAGTCATAGCTCTGTTGAGCCATCCATTCCCTTAGCTCTCAGTAGTAATGACTTTATGGGATTCTTCTTAAATAAAATTGACTATTAAAAAGAAAATCTTTGACATACTCCCGAAGATGATTACTTCATCCTCAGCAAGTGAAATAACATTGGAAATAACTGTAGAACCTAATCTGTGTTTGGACTGTTTTGATCCTGTGGAGCTTCCTGAGTTATCAGAAATATTAGCTTCATCTAAACCCTCAACTTGTATGTTAGACCCAGTCCCAACCAAATTATTTAAGGAAGTGTTCCCTCTGATTACCAGCCCCATTTTAGATATGATTAATATATCCTTAGTAAATGAATATGTTCCAAAGGTTTTTAAGGTAGCTGTAATTAAACCTTTACTTAAGAAACCTTCACTTGATCAAGATGACTTAAAAAATTACAGACCTATATCCAATCTTCCATTCTTATCTTATTCTTGAGAAAATAGTTGCTAATCAAGTGTGCGAGCATTTACACAGCAATGACCTGTTTGAAGAGTTTCAGTCAGGCTTCAGAGCTTATCATAGCACTGAAACAGCTCTGCTGAAAGTCACTAATGATATTTGTATGGCCTCAGATAATGGACTTGTGTCTGTACTGGTTCTGTTAGATCTCAGTGCTGCATTTGATACAGTCGATCATAATATTCTCTTAGAAAGGCTGGAATATGCTGTAGGACTCAGGGGAACAGCGCTAGGCTGGTTTAAATCTTATTTGTCTGACAGATTCCAGTTTGTTCATGTAAATGATAAATCATCTTTAAACTCCAGGGTTAATTGTGGAGTACCACAGGGTTCAGTACTTGGGCCAATTCTCTGTACTATATATATGCTTCCAATAGGTAAAATTATCAGGCAACATGGGATAAATTTTCACTGTTATGCTGATGACACTCAGCTTTACTTATCCATGAATCCTGATGAACCCAACCAGTTAGATAGACTACAAGCATGTCTTGAAGACATAAAAACTTGGATGACTTTAAATTTTCTGCTTCTAAATTCAGACAAGACAGAAGTTGTCCTCTTTGGACCGAAGTCTTTGAAAAAGAAACTGCTTAGTCAGTCACTTAACCTGGATGGCATTAAATTGACCTCCGGTAATAAAGTAAAAAACTTGGTGTTATTTTTGACCAGGACATGTCATTTAAATCCTATATTAAACAGGTTTCTAGGATTTCCTTCTTTCATCTCCGGAACATTGCCAAAATTAGAAATATCCTGTCCAGGAGTGACGCTGAAAAACTAGTCCATGCATTTGTTACTTCAAGGCTGGACTATTGTAATTCTTTACCATCAGGATGTCCACAAAATGCAGTTAAAAGCCTTCAGCTGATTCAAAATGCTGCAGCAAGAGTTCTGATGAAAATTAAAAAGAGAGATCATATTTCCTTTATTTTAGCTTCCCTTCATGTCCTCCAGCAGCTTAGGCTGCAAGAGTGACCACTTTCACTCTTTCTGCTACATTCTAATACTACTCTCCAATTTTGCGTTATTTGTCGTTATCTCAGCTTTTCTCTTTATATTCTCTCTCTGTTTTTTCTCTTCCTAGAAGATACACCTGGCCTGACTCTGTGTTTAGCTGTGACACATTCCTGGAGGGGGGCATCGGCCAAGCTGCTGATTCCAACAACTTAATCTGCCACGACCAACGACAGGCGGTCATGGCAGATGGCCGCTCACACTGAGCCTAGTTCTGGTTCTGCTGGAGGTTTCTTCCTGTTAAAAGGGAGTTTTCCTCTCCACTGTCGCTACATGCATGCTCAGTATGAGGAATTTCTCTTCTTAGGCTTTTATGCTGCTATAGGCTTAGGCTGCTGGAGGACATAATGCTCACTTTCCCTCTCTCGCTACTTTTCACACTACTACTCTCAATTTTGCTATTATTTGCTGTTTCTTTTCAATTTTTTTCTGACTTTCCAATCGTTGTGGGTTTTTGTATTCTCTCTCTCTCTCTCTCTAGGCTTTACTCTTTTTTAAAGCTTTAGTTCTAGACATGCTCTCTCTGTCCTGCTGCCTCTCTGGACATGTCTCTCTAGACTCTTCAATTTTGTTTTTCACTTTTAACTTTGCTCCTAGAAGCTACACCTGGCCTGACTCTGTGTCTACCTGTAACACCTTTCTGGAGACATCTCCAAGCTTCTGCTGGCAACAACTTAATGCTCACCCTCTACCGATGATCCACATGGCCCTGTCTTTCAGTGTTTAACCCTTCTCTCTCTCCTAGACATAGCTACTGACTGAGCTTTTACTAACTAACTCTCTTTCAGACTCTAAAAACTGCTCAGAAAACTGCTCAGATCTTTTTTTCTCTTTCTTTCTTTCTAGGATGAAAAACACTAAAGGACTTTTCCATTAATTTTTTTCCTTTTCCTTCCCATAGAGTACTCCTGGATCAGTCTTTGCTCAGTCTTTTTTGTTCTCTTTGTGTCTCTCTGCTCTGTCTCTCTCCCCCCCCAGTCGGTCGGTCGTGGCAGATGGCCGCTCACACTGAGCCTTTTTCTGCTGGAGGTTTCTTCCTGTTAAAAGGGAGTTTTTTTCCTCTCCACTGTGCTACATGCATGCTCAGTATGAGGGATTGCTGCAAAGTCAACGCCAGTGACTGTCCACTGTCTCTACATCTCATCAGGAGGAGTGAATGCTGCAAGTCACTGACTGACTGGATGCAATCTGCTGGGTTTCCTTAGATAGAAAAAACTTTTTATCCAATTTGAATAAATAACTGAAATCTGACTGCACTGTTCAATGGTTAGGATTAATTGAATGTATGTGTAGGGCCTCCTTTTGACCGGCCTGCATGTCAATTGTCTTGGGAATGACATTTCCTGCACAATTCAAGGGATTTTAAGCCATTCTTCTTGCAGGATAGTGGCCAGGTCATGATATGTGTTTTGTGCTCCTCAAAAAACACCCCAAAGTGGCTCAATAATATTTAGATCTGGTGACTGTGCAGGCCATGGGAGATGTTCAACTTCACTTTCATGTTCATCAAACCAATCTTTCACCAGTCTTCTTGCTGTGTGTATTGGTGCATTGTCATCCTGATACACGGCACCGCCTTCAGGATACAATGTTTGAACCATTGGATGCACATGGTCCTCAAGAATGGTTCGGTAGTCCTTGGCAGTGACGCGCCCATCTAGCACAAGTATTGGGCCAAGGGAATGCCATGATATGGCAGCCCAAACCATCACTGATCCACCCCCCATGCTTCACTCTGGGCATGCAACAGTCTGGGTGGTACGCTTCTTTGGGGCTTCTCCACACCGTAACTCTCCCGGATGTGGGGAAAACAGTAAAGGTGGACTCATCAGAGAACAATACATGTTTCACATTGTCCACAGCCCAAGATTTGCGCTCCTTGCACCATTGAAACCGACGTTTGGCATTGGCATGAGTGACCAAAGGTTTGGCTATAGCAGCCCGGCCGTGTATATTGTATATTGACCCTGTGGAGCTCCCGACGGACAGTTCTGGTGGAAACAGGAGAGTTGAGGTGCACATTTAATTCTGCCGTGATTTGGGCAGCCGTGGTTTTTGTTTTTTGGATACAATCCGGGTTTAGCACCCAGAACTTCCCTTTCAGTTACACAGCTTCCTTCTTGTCCACAGTTAATCCTGTTGGATGTGGTTCGTCCTTCTTGGTGGTATGCTGACATTACCCTGGATACCGTGGCTCTTGATACATCACAAAGACTTGCTGTCTTGGTCACAGATGCGCCAGCAAGACGTGCACCAACAATTTGTCCTCTTTTGAACTCTGGTATGTCACCCATAATGTTGTGTGCATTTCAATATTTTGAGCAAAACTGTGCTCTTACCCTGCTAATTGAACCTTCACACTCTGCTCTTACTGGTGCAATGTGCAATCAATGAAGACTGGCTACCAGGCTGGTCCAATTTAGCCATGAAACCTCCCAGACAGGTGTTTCAATGACAGGTGTTTCAGTTCATTCACCCTTGTCCAACAACAAAATCTGACGTTGATTGTTGACTTTGTACTGATGACAAAATTATACAATTTTCAATTAATTTACAATATTTTGATCAAACCAATTATAATATTTTATAATATATTAATATATTTAATATTTAATATTAATATTTTTAATATTTTATCAAATAATATTTTCGGTCTGTTAAGGGTTGTCCTGTGAATACCAGCCCAGTAAGGCGATGGTATTAGGACAAAATTGAAAGGTGTGAGCCAAGCTCTGACATTATTGAACAGCAAAACTCTGCACACACATGGAATGAATTCACACAATTTCTTTACAAGAACAAGAATTTATTAAAAAAGAAGTCAACTCAAAGTCAAACATATTTCAATCAACAAACTCTTTACTATACTATGCTAAAACAATCCAACTAAACTACCAAAGCAGAATTAAAGAATAACGAAGACTAAGACTAATGGGCTATGTACAATATAAACAAGTTGATTAAAGATGATTGAAAATCATGACCAAAGAGTGATGCAACATTACCATCAATGTTATTTATGTTATGTTTTATGTTTGAGAACCAAGGATTATCTTGAAGAATCTGGAAATGAAGTTAAGTTAGTCTTGGAAAAACTTAACTTAGGCATTTAATCAGCATACCTTTAGACAACCATTCACAATGCAAGATCAGATAAAATATTATTTTAAAAAAATAATGTTTAAAAAGAATGATCTGCTGAATAAAACCAACCTTCTGGATGAATAATTTCTCAATGGTGTCTAATTAGTTGCCTTTATTTTTAAAATAATATTTGAAGAAATATTATTAAGGTAAGGAAAATTATTTAAGGAAATATTTTGGAAAAGAGCCAAATCTTTCTGGAGAAATGGGGCTTAATGGTGTTTACTTAGTTATATCAATGTAGTAAAATAATGTGTTAGGGACTATTATTTACTGGATTGAAAACTAAACCGTTCTGGGTAAACTCTCTTCAGCAGCAAGCACTGTTCCTAGCTGTTAGCAGTTAAGCTAACAAAGGAGGCTGATAGCTTAGCATCCAGATCAAAAAACAACTTACTTAAAATACCGTCAATAAAAGGGTTAAAATGCATAAGCGCGGACGGCGCGTTATGAGCAACCTTCTGTGTTTAAAATCACCCTTTAAATAAAGTTTGTCTTAACTTAAAAAAAAACACAAAACACAAACACAAAGCTGATCACGTGTGCAGATAGCCTGCGAGCACTAAGATAGCAGTTTCACACAAACAAAACCAAACTTCATAAAATGAAAAACGTTTAGATCATTTCATCCTTAACTGTTATTCTGCCCAAACCTAACCCAAACCTAACCTCTGACCATGTTGAGGAAAAGATGTCCGGGGCGGCGAAGTTTGAAGAAACGTTCACAGTCAACAAGCGGTTAGCCTTCGGCTAACCTAACGAAGCTGTGGGAAGCTGTGGGGGGGCTGTTCTGTCGGCCGGACAAAACTGCACGTTACCGGTGATGCGGCGTCGTCCTTCTCTCAGGCAAGGAAAAAACCGC
The DNA here is from genome assembly GCA_036173005.1 of Crenichthys baileyi. Classification (NCBI taxonomy): domain Eukaryota; kingdom Metazoa; phylum Chordata; class Actinopteri; order Cyprinodontiformes; family Goodeidae; genus Crenichthys; species Crenichthys baileyi. The sequence continues at coordinate 159,318 of JAHHUM010002152.1, read as the reverse complement.
TTCACTCGGCTTGTAGAGACCGTGTCTCTGCTGGGGACTTTTCTCGAACACCGTGTGTGTCTGCAGGTTGCAGTCGTGTCGTCTGCAGGCTCGGAGAGAAAGTCAACAATGCCGGTGTGCCTTAATTCCCCGTTCGTGAATGAATACCGGACACCCCTCAGTTCAAACAGCAATTCATTCAATACTTACCTTTTGCATATGATCGGTGATCATATGAGACTCTTGGATCCAGTTTGAAGAGTTAAGTCTTTTTGCCAGCCATCAAAAGACTTCAGCGCGCTGTGTCTGCTCCTTGTCCGATGGTCAAAAAAACCGGCTTGGAGAGGTCGGCTTGTGGGAGAGGGGGTGCTTTTATACAGCCAGTGGCATCATGGGAAGTCTGCTGCTACCCCCCTTTTTCAGTTGCTGGAAGTCAGTTAAATGCAAATTTTTGACAGATCCAGTTTTCAAATTCTCAAGATGTGAATATTAAAAAAGGCAGTGTCCAAAATCCAAACAATCATCAAACCCCATCCTGTCATGGTTTTGCACACTAGCAAGAATTGTGTAATCAGTCAAAGGTAATGGGAGTCTTTAAAAGCCTCCATGTTTGTACCGAACAATCCACGTCAGTAGGTTGTCTGGACACAAAATCAATGTTTTACGTCATCATGCCAATGTTTAGCCAGTCAGATAGTGTGACGTCATCAGCAGGCGTAGGGCCCCGAGCAGATCCGACCACCCGAGCAGATCTTGTACCTACACCATCTCTCACATTAACAGTTATCAAATTTGGTCTATATTTTCAAAACTCTAGACATTTATTTGCAACTTAGTGTCAGTTACAAATAAATGTTGTTGCTCAGACGGGGCCTAAGCCAAGCCGACAGAGCTGGTTCTCTAGAGAGAACCGATATTGCTTTGATTATTTTTGAGGTGTACCTGCAAAGGAGAGAAGAAAAAGTTAGTAAACAAATGAGCATAAATGGGAAGCTTTTATAGAGGCTGTATCCACATCAGACTGTGCGGTTGCCTGCTTCTGATTGGCTCTGGTCGGAGGATCAAAGTCATTGCTGGCTCTGATGTCACTGTGACATATTGTTAAGTTCTTTAATACATATCACTGATCAGATATCACGTGACTATCACATGACACGGGTGCAACATTGCTATGCAACAACTCAGGACTGCTGCAGAAGTAGCATCAGAAGTACACAAAACTGTTTCTTTATGAAGTTAGTTTTTTTACGGTGTGTGTCTGGCACTATTATTTGTCAGACCAAATATCACTTATACCTTAATATGCCAAGAAAACTAATATATTAGACCACATATCAGTTCCAGTGTTTACATCTCTCTGTTGATACAAATATTAATAAAAGGCAGTGACCTCCCACCCTAAAGTCCAAACATTTAACATCAAACCCCACACTTCACTGGATTTTGCACACTGATTCTTCCTTCTTTCTGCACTTTTAGAAGTGGTGGAAAGGCTGTGGTAAGTTCCTGTCGAAGGGTAATGGGAGATTTCTTTTAAAAGCCGTCCATGTTTCGTACCAACAACAATCCCCCCAAAAGGTACGTCAGTAGGTTGTCTGGACACAAAACAATGTTTTACGTCATCATGCCAATGTTTAGCCAGTCAGATAGTGTGACGTCATCAGCAGGCGTAGGGCCCCGAGCAGATCCGACCACCCGAGCAGATTTTATACCTACACCATCTCTCACATTAACAGTTACTAAATTTGGTCTATATTTTCAAAACTCTAGACATTTATTTGCAACTTAGTGTCAGTTACAAATAAATGTTGTTGCTCAGACGGGGCCTAAGCCAAGCCGACAGAGCTGGTTCTCTAGAGAGACCCGATATTGCTTTGATTATTTTTGAGGTGTACCTGCAAAGAAGAGAAGAGAAAGTTAGTAAATAAATGAGCATAAATGGGCAGCTTTTATAGAGGCCGTATGCACATCAGACTGTGCGGTAGCCTGCTTCTGATTGGCTCTGGTCGGATGATCAAAGTCATTGCTGGCTCTGATGTCACTCTGTGACGTGGTTGAGTTCTTTAATACATATCACTGGATCACTGTCACATGACACGGGTTCACCGTTGCTATGCAACGACTCAGGACTGCTGCAGAAGCAGCATCAGAAGTACTCAAAACTGTTTCTTTATGAAGTTAGTTTTTGCTCACGTTTTTGTGTGTCTGGCACTATTACTTGTCAGACCAAATATCACTTATACCTTAACATGCCAAGAAAACAAATATATTAGACCACATATCAGTTCCGGTGTTTACATCTCTCTGTAGATACAAATATTAATAAAAGGCAGTGACCTCCCTCCCTCAAGTCCAAACCAAACACTTCATTTTAACATCTTGTTCCTTCCCACACTTTCATGATAGCCTTTTGTAAGTTCCTGTCCACTGCCTTAAGATTTCTTTTCTGCACACTGACAAAAACCAAAAAAAAATGCTTCAGGCTTGCTTTGTGCCAACACAATGTGTCGCAGATATTCTTCATTTCTCGGGACTTTTAGAAGTGGTGGAAAGGCTAAAAAGGTAAGTTCCTGTCGAAGGGTAATATTTTTCTTTTAAAATTCGTCCATGTTTCGTACCAAACAACAATCCCCCCAAAAGGTACGTCAGTAGTTGTCCTGTCTGGACCACCACAATGTGATTATTTTTACGTCATCGTGCCAATAATGTAGCCAGTAGCCAGTCAGATAGTATGACGTCATCAGCAGGCAGGGCCCGAGAGCCGGCCCCGAGCAGACTTCTTACCTACCTACACTCATCATCAAACATTAACTGGGTTTATGTGAATGTTTTAAGTCTTTATATTTTCAAACAAAGATCTAACTTCACAGACATTTTATTTGACTTTGTGTCAGTTACAATAAATGTTGTTGCTTAGTTTGTTTCAGACGGGGCCTAAGCCAAGCCGACAGAGCTGGTTCTTTCATGAGAGAACCGATATATTGCTTTGATTATTTTTTCTGTTTTACCCTAAAGTCCAAACATGTAACATCAAACCCCAGACTTCATCATTGCTTCTGCACATCGATTCTTCCTTTTCTCAGGACTTTTAGAAGTGGTGGATAGGCTGTTGTAAGTTCCTGTTGAAGGGTAATGGGAGATTTCTTTTAAAAGTCGTCCATGTTTCGTACAAATGGCAATCCCCCCAAAAGGTACGTCAGTAGGTTGTCCGGACTATAATAGAATTTTTCTTATCAAAGTGGGAAAGAAATTAACTCACAATAAGAGAAAATCCGGACTTTGTCTTTATAAGTTTTATTCAAAGGCATTTCTGCGTTTGAAGACCCTGTGACTGACGATTCAGTGAAACAGAGCCCAGAGCACAATTTACAGACAGTATTTAAACAGTATGTGGGTGTTACCTCAACTTAAAAGAGTTTGGAGACACGGTCCTCTAGACCCCACCTGGGGTCAGAGGTAACAATATTATTTATGAGGACAGCCATCTGCTCTTCCTCAGACACAACCCTCCAGGATGTGTTTTAACCATTAAACTTCTGGTAATGGATTAAGAGTCCATCTGCTCTAAATAACAGAACACTAATAAAAACACAGAGGTCAGAGGACAGAGGTTAATGAAAGTTCACAGCACTTTGGAATACTTTTTAGCACTAAATAAAAGAATTTCTATAACAACTCATTTCTTCTGATTACAAGATAATCACAACTAAAAGGAAAATTCTTCAAAACCATCACCCAAGATTATAATCAAAGTAAAACCAGAAAAATAATATACAACACTTTAAAATAAACATCAAAATCAAAAAGGAAAATAAAAATTACTCCAATCTTTATTACCCAGGATGTCCAACCACCAGTAATGAACCAGGACCAAATTCCAAGAGGAACCCATATTTTCATTTTGTCGAGCCGTCAGCAACTCCCAATTTATCATGGATACTTATCATGTTATTAGACACGTCAAGAATAAAAAATACAACACTGTTCTCCAAATAAATGACAAACACCACCCCTCTCAGCTAAGAGGTAATCCAAAGTCATCCTATTGCCAATAGCTCTCTCTTTTTTGCCGTTTGAACATTGTCGTCCTTTCTAATAATGGACTGATCGAATCATAAGTAGTAGCTGAATAACATTCTGCAGACCAATTAGCAGGCAGATACAGATATGATCTATTTCCACACATCCAAACCATGTTCTTAGGACACGAATACCCATCTCTACCAGGAAAAGTAACAAGAACCCTGGTTAATTTACCTGCCTGACCATACAATTCACTTCCCTTCCGTAAGGCTGTAAGATTAAGGTTAACACAAAGATCCTGAAATGGTATAAGGATCAGTTCTGATAGGACATGACTCAAATTTCTGTCTGTTGGTTAACGCACATGAAACAGATATATAATAGTTTTTGCAACCCTCTGTCTTTCCAAGAAACAAGGTGTGTTTTCCTCCTCAATACAAATATCTAGATCTTATTAATTCCTATTACCCCAAAATCTATGAAGAATTCCTGTAGCAGCACATATTAAATTAGTCTCACTAGAAAATCTACTAACATTTCTGATTTTGCCTTATAATGTAATTCCTCACCCAAGGAAAAATAACCTCCACCAGCTGGTTATGTTGCCAGTTTCAATCTGGAAAGAAAGTAGTAGCAGTTTCATCAAGTGATGAATCCCTCTTCGAATCAGCTGTTGAGTATTATTGGCGTAAATGAGCTGAACATTTTAAAAGTTGACTGGCTGAAATAGCACAAAGAATGAAGGAGGAGATAGGTGCCAAAAAAAGTGTTAGATATACATAATAAAGAGAAACAGGAACTCAATAAGTGTGAATGCCTACTGCATTCACACTAATAAAGAGAAACCGGAACACTATTGTGTGAATGCTTTACAGCAGGAGCTGAAACATGCCGTCTGGAAAAGGCAAACTTGAGACAACTGGAGCAGTTTGCTCATGAGGAGTGGGCCAAAATGCCTGCGGGTTTGATTCGTTTGATTGCAGTGATTGCCTCAAAAGGTTGTGCAACAAAATATTACGTTAAGGGTACCATCATTTTTGTCCAGGCCTGTTTCATGAGTTTAGTTTTTAAAATAAATATGTTGAAACATGTTTGAAAAGCAATGTCTGACTTTCATTTGTTCATTTTCATAAAGTTTTTTTTCATTATTACCTTTGTCAGATTCAAGTAATTTCTTTGACCATTGTGGGTTTTTCTTTCATTAACCGAGGGGTGCCAACAATTTTGTCCACGTGTGTATTCATACACCCCACTATGTTAGGACAAATGTCCCTAAGCAAGCTGCAGAGAAACCACTTAATATAGTAGTTATCACCAAACTTCTGCTATAATTCTGGTTGAATATTTGACCCTCATCTTATCAGAAATAATATATAAGTATTATATGAGTAAATATATAAGTATAAAGTATAAATATATATAAGTTTAGCAAGATCGGAATTCATTGGACTGTAGGGACTGTTTCATCCTGGGACGGTCCCGGTTGGCGGGCTTGCTTGGACCAGGTATACCCCTATTTTGAACGTGGCCCCCTCTCCGGATAGGGACGGCGGGCGTTGGGAGCTGGGATCTGGGCTGGGTTTGCTCGGGTTCGGGCAGTGCCTGCATTAGTTCGGGCTGCGGTCTGCCTGTCTCCACTCTAGATGGAAGGGGACCACTTCCTGTGGCTGGTGTCTCTCGCCGCTGGTGTATTTGTGGTTCTCTGTGTGTGTTTTGTTGTGTGCCGGCCCACTCCTGGTGGCTGCTTGCCGGGGCCTGGGCCCCCTGGCTCGGTCGGGCCTCTGCTTGGGGAGTGATGTGCCTTGGGGTCTCAGGTCTGTGGGTCCATGGCTGGATCTGCTTCAGCATAGACAGCTGCCGCCATGGCCTGTGGGCTCGTCGCTGCAGGTCCCTGGGGCTTCTGCACTGTGGCTGCTGGGTGGTTCCCCTGGGGCTCTCCTCTGCTCTTCTCTGGGGGGGGGGGTTGCGGTAGTCCTGGTGGTGATCCTCTTGGGGTTCCCGTGCTCTGGAGTATTTTGGATATCTGTGGCTCAGATCTCCTCTGTATCTGTCTCAGGTCCAGGGGGGCAGTTCTGTGGCTCCTCACACTCGCTATTGCATGTTTTTATTGAGAAACCTTTTATATACAAGAGCGCTTACACTTACACTCGCAGGTGTTTGGATTCAGGTGTTAACAGATACACAGATGTTGTATATTGAGCCGCAGTTATCACTAAATACACCTTGCATTCATTAGTGCTGTGCACTTTTCGGTAACAATGCTGTTGTTATATACAGGGGTTGGACAATGAAACTGAAACACCTGTCATTTTAGTGTGGGAGGTTTCATGGCTAAATTGGACCAGCCTGGTAGCCAGTCTTCATTGATTGCACATTGCACCAGTAAGAGCAGAGTGTGAAGGTTCAATTAGCAGGTAAGAGCACAGTTTTGCTCAAAATATTGAAATGCACACAACATTATGGGTGACATACCAGAGTTCAAAAGAGGACAAATTGTTGGTGCACGTCTTGCTGGCGCATCTGTGACCAAGACAGCAAGTCTTTGTGATGTATCAAGAGCCACGGTATCCAGGGTAATGTCAGCATACCACCAAGAAGGACGAACCACATCCAACAGGATTAACTGTGGACGCAAGAGGAAGCTGTCTGAAAGCGATGTTCGGGTGCTAACCCGGATTGTATCCAAAAACATAAAACCACCGGCTGCCCAAATCACGTGGCAGAATTAAATGTGGACCTCAACTCTCCTGTTTCCACCAGAACTGTCCGTCGGGAGCCCCACAGGGTCAACATACACGGCCGGGCTGCTATAGCCAAACCTTTGGTCACTCATGCCAATGCCAATGTCGGTTTCAATGGTGCAAGGAGCGTAAATCTTGGGCTGGGACAATGTGAAACATGTATTGTTCTCTGATGAGTCCACCTTTACTGTTTCCCCACATCCGGGAGAGTTACGGTGTGGAGAAGCCGCAAAAAAGCGTACCACCCAGACTGTTGCATGCCCAGAGTGAATCATGGGGGTGGATCATTGATGGTTTGGGCTGCCATATCATGGCACTCCCTTGGCCCAATACTTGTGCTAGATGGCGCGTCACTGCCAAGGACTACCGAACCATTCTTGAGGACCATGTGCATCCAATGGTTCAAACATTGTATCCTGAAGGCGGTGCCGTGTATCAGGATGACAATGCACCAATACACACAGCAAGACTGGTGAAAAATTGGTTTGATGAACATGAAAGTGAAGTTGAACATCTCCCATGGCCTGCACAGTCACCAGATCTAAATATTATTGAGCCACTTTAGGGTGTTTTGGAGGAGCGAGTCAGGAAATGTTTTCCTCCACCAGTATCACGTAATGACCTGGCCACTATCCTGCAAGAAGAATGGCTTAAAATCCCTCTGACCACTGTGCAGGACTTGTATATGTCATTCCCAAGACGAACTGACGCTGTATTGGCTGCAAAAGGAGGCCCTACACCATACTAATAAATTATTGTGGTCTAAAACCAGGTGTTTCAGTTTCATTGTCCAACCCCTGTATGTTTCTGCAGGTGTAGAAGCAGTCTTCTAGGGTGTTATTTTGTATTCTCCTCACCCTTCTTTCTCTCCTCTATTATTTTCTCTTTCTCTCCCTTTTTCCTTTTTGCCCCACTTCTCTCTTTTCTTGCTTCTTTTTTTTTCCTTGTCATTTCTGTCTCCGTGTCCATTGCAATTGAAATAATCTCAAAGCAGTTTCTAATAAAGTTTCTTTTATAAATATCAAACGGAGCATTAAACCGTTAGCCGTAAAGCTCCACTTATGAAAGTAAATCTGTTGGGGTTCTTCTTGGCCCTCAGACAACAATTCTATGTGCTACTCTGCTGGACAGGACATTGTAAAAAAAGAAAGAAAAAGAATCCCACATCCTGACTTGTCAATATTTCCTTACTCTAACTTGCACATGTTTTCCAAACCTGTCTAATTGTGAGGACATCTCTTATCCACAGCTCCCTTCAGATGACCAAAAAGATTTTATGTCAGATTTAGTTCTGGACAAGATAGGCTATTCAAAACTTTAATGTTCCTCTCTTGAAGTCATTCATTTGTTGCTTTGAATATATGCTTAGACTTACTGTCATCCCAAAAAAAATTATATTTCTCTTTACTTTCAGCTTTTATGCATACACCATATTTGACCCTGGGTATGGTGTTATTTTGGTCATGCAAGGTGTTGTTAATGTATCAAACTAATATCTTGGAACTGTGCCTAAAGCTGCAAGTCTGGTATGATTCGATCAGAGTGACTGTGGCTCAATGGCAAGTAACTGTCTTACAGTTGGAAAGTTGTGGGTTCGAATTAGGCAATTTCCCCTCCTTATATCAATATGTTTCTAGCTGGGCAAGACACTTAACCCCAAATTCATGACTGATCTCCGCATTGCTGTATTAATGTGTGCATGTTTCTGAGTGAGACTGGGTGTAATGCATTTTAAATGATTAATGACTTAATGAATTATGACTAGAAAAGTTCTATATAAATTATTGTACGTTTTCCACAGGGTTTGGGTTGATTTTAGTCAGGTTAGTCTGTTTTATTTAAAACAAATGACCATGTTGCAGCCCTACTCTCTAATCCATTAAATGTGGGATACTGGAGACTTGTCACATTTAGAACACAAGCAATGGTTATTTAACATTTCTGCAGCTACTTCATTGCTGCTGTTGTTATATTGGCAGCCTCTTTTCTAGTCTGTTTGCAAGCTGCTGCTTTAGTAATATACAACCATGGCAGCTCAACTTTATTTCAGGTTAATCAGATTTTCTATAATTGATGACTTTTGTAAACTCAAAAGAACAGAATCCTACAAATGAATCAAGAAGGTGCTTCAACAAATCCTTAGTTTAAGAAGGTACACACATATGTAACCAAGTTATTGCAGCTTTTTATTTTTTCCTTCTGACAGATTTGTTTGTTTTTTACGGAGCCCGCGAGCGGACATGTCCCCCATGTCCACTCGTGGACTCCGTAGTTTTTCATTTGAGCTGTGTATGAGAAATATTTTAATTATTTGCAAAATAACTCAGTTTTTACATCACAAAAAGGCAGGGGTGTGCCGAGACCCACTTGATTAATATTATTTAGACACAAGGGGGCAGCAATTCGCCGGCGCTGCCTGTTTTTTGTCTGATGAATGTAGAAGAAGAATAAGTTTCTGTTTGTAGTCATTGAGCAGCAGGCTAAGCTAACAGGGTTGGTAGCTGACTGCAGAGATGTTTGGGTGTTTGGTGGCCGGTAGGTTGGTTCAGACTGATGCGGTGCAGGTCGCCTCTGATAAATTCGTCTTTAATCTGCCAGATTATGAGAATGTGAACCATGTGGTGGTGTTCATGCTGGGGACCGTACCTTTCCCGGCCGGAATGGGAGGAGCCGTGTACTTCTCCTTTCCCGACCCAGTGAGTGGCGCTCCTGTGTGGCAACTCCTCGGCTTTATCACCAACGAAAAGCCCAGCGTGATCTTCAAGATCTCCGGCCTCAAGGCTGGGGAAGGCGGGGCACACCCTTTCGGCGTAATGGCCTACGTGTCTCCATCCATGGCTCAGGTCGGCGTGTCTGTGGAAACTCTGGATCAGCTGGCTCAGCAGATCCCAGTGTCCAGCGCCGCTGTATCCACTGTGGACACGTTCATGCAGTTCACCCAGAAGATGCTGGACAGCCTCTACAACTTCGCTTCATCGTTCGCTCTGTCCCAGGCGCAGATGACGCCGAACCCCACAGAGACCTTCATTCCTTCCAGCTGCATCCTTAAGTGGTATGAGAATTTCCAGAGAAGGATGGCGCAGAACCCGAACTTCTGGAAAAACTAAAAAAAAAAAACCAACCAAAAAACCAAAACAAAACACGGAACCAGATGCAGCACTAAATCACAGCGCCTTTATGGGAACAGTATTTCTGCTCTCAGATCGGACACGCTTTCTGTTCCATAGTGGACATGTTTGGCGTTGAGATTGTCTCAGTTTGTGGACAAAACCCAGAAGAGACTCAAAGTGTCTGTTCCTGTTTGAACGTCTTACACAAGTCTTCTTCATTAGCTTGTTTTCATATTCACTTCACTAATTCACCAAGGCTTTGCTACCAACACAAGTGATTCCTAAATAAAACCCGAACTACCCGAAAACTCTCTATGTATGAATCTATCCCAGTTGTGTCCTTGGGCAAGACCCTTCACTTGCCTTGCCTGCTTCAGGTGGTCATAGGGCTCGGTGGCGCCTATTTTATGGCAGCTTCACTTCTGTCAGTGTGTGAATGAGTGGATGACTGATTGTAGTGTTAAGTGCTTTGGGGTCTCCTGACTTCATAAAGAGCTATACAAGTACAGGTCATTTACCTTTTTTACCAGTTTGGTTTTATTTCCCAAGCACCACCATTCCTTCAAGAATGATGTGTGATCTCATTATTTTACGATGGGCGTTTACTGAAAATTATTTAAATAAAATAGTTTTGGTTTTTGCTTTTTTGTCCCTGAATATGAGCTTTGGACAGAGTTCAGAAGTTATTTCAGACATACAGGTGCATTTCAAATCATATTTTAATGGACAATTTACTTCAATAATTCAACTCAAAAGTGAAACTCATAGTTTCATGACACAGAGAGTGATATATTTCAAGTGTTTATTCCTGTGAATTTGGATGATTCTGGCTTACAGCTAATGAAAATGTGAATATTTAAATATTAGACCGTGCCAACAGAAATGTTATAGCTGACAACCATGGGAACAAAATGAGCTCTTCATACTTTACAGAAGGGATTACATTTATATATACATATTATATACATCACCTTTCACATGTATAAATCAGAAAATGCTTCACAAACACAGAGCATGAAAATTAAAACATAATTAAAAAGACAATTTAAAACTTGAATTTATTTTTCTTTCACTGGTAATGATAAGAAGACTCAGTTTGGACTGGCAGGATCTGTGTTTGGAGAACTACCAGAACAATTATTTTACAGATACAACTCAGCTAGACTGTAACCCTACAACTAAAGCAGTATTATTGCTTTTTATTTGTAACTCTTGGTTAGGTGCTTACATGTTGTAATTAGGCTATTTGTTTCTGTAATCATTTTTTATTCCTGTGCAGAAGAGATTCTCCCACCAAATATCTTCCTCTTTGGGATGAAGAAAGGTTATTTAGGAACCTGATCCTAAGTGAGCTTCGGAGCGGCTCTACTCAACTAAAACGGGACAAGCTAGAATCAAAGCATTGTGCTTTTTTTTTAGTTCACATCGAGATTTCATGCTTGTTTATTCTTGACTGTAGGAGTTTAACGTTTCTGTTTGGTTATATTTGAATTGAATATGGTGACTTCAAAAAGCTGAACTAGCTTATCAAAGAAAGCTGGTTCTGTTCTAAAGCTTCTATAGGCGCTTATCTGGGTTCCTTTGTTCTCTCCAAAATGTCATCCTTTTCCAGCCATACATTTCTAGATTTATTTTCTGCATTTATTTATTTTGAAAATAAAATTATGGACATATTAGCACAAAGTATAAACTTTGAACCTGCTTAAATAGTCAAGGTTTATTATCTGTTGGTTCCACAAATAATGAAACAAGGTTTAATGAAATGGTGAAGAGCAGGACCCAAATGCAGGGAGGAGGCAGGCAGGTAATAATAAACTCACAAAATCTTAAGTCCAGAGGGAACCCAAACTAATAAATCAAAAGAAGACCAGAAGGAAACAGGCTGATGGCAACAACAAGAGGATCTGGACACAAGCTGAAGATATCAGTCGGTTTGTGGTGCCACATTTGAACATAGACACACATTTGATCTTACTTTCTCACGCTTTACCTGTTTTAAACCTGAACATTGGTGATGCTGTTTTCTGGTTATCTGCCAGTTATATCTGATGTTCCTGTTGTTTGCAGATATGTATTAAAAGCTGCCTCTATGACTAGTTCTCCTGCATCATTAATCCTTCCACTCCTGCTCAGTTTTCCACTGTTTTTAATCAGAACTCAATTCAATTCAATTCAATTCAGTTTATTTATATAGCGCCAATTCACAACACATGTTGTCTCAAGGCACTTCACAAAAGTCAGGTACATACATTCCAATTATTCCTAATCATTGAACAGTGCAGCCAGATTCAGTTATTTATTCAAATTGGATAAAAAGTTTTTTCTATCTAAGGAAACCCCAGCAGATTGCATCCAGTCAGTGACTTGGCAGCATTCCACTCCTCCTAGATGAGCATGTAGAGACAGTGGACAGTCACTGGCGTTGACTTGGCAGCGAATCCTCATACTGAGCATGCATGTAGAGACAGTGGAGAGGAAAAACTCCCTTTTAACAAGGAAGAAACCTCCAGCAGAACCAGGCTCAGTGTGAGCGGACCATCTGCCACGACCGAACTGGTGGTTAGAGAGAACAGAGGCAGAGACACAAAGAGAACAAAGAAGCACTCATCCAGGAGTACTTTTCTATGGGAAGGAAAGGTAAATGTTAATGGATGTAGCTCCTTTAGTCGTTTCACCTAGAAAGAAGGAACAGATAAACTCTGAGCCAGTTTTCAAGGTTAGAGTCTGAAAGAGAGCACATAGTTAGTCACAGTAAAAGCTCAGTCAATAGCCGTATTGACCAATATTAACTTGGAGATGGTGGATCATGACACGGAGGAACTTTGCTCCTGGTTCCATGCAACCTGTCAAATCTTTATGAATACTGTGGCTCACTTAAAGACCAGGGCCCATTTTCACAAAGATTCTCAGAGAGCTCCTAACTTACCCTAAAAATTAATTCCAAGGACTCCTAGCTTAAGAGTGACTGTTCTCTGCTGAGAGCGACTCTGAGCGAGGAGATGACAGAGACTCCTATCTTAGTGAGGAGGTGTGGTTGACCTGTTGTTAGGTGCAACGCTGCCTTATAAGAGCTGTGATTGGTTGTTCCAAAAAGACTCCCCCACCCCACACCAACCACCCACCCACCCGTGACCCAGCACCCCGAAAAAAAATGGGCTCCTAGTAATCAATGGAGAGAATTTAACTGTCGAGAATTTGGACTGGATTCAGAAATGAGTAAATCATGATGATAAAACTTAGCTAAATTAAATGATTTGTCACATAGCATCAACATGTTTAAACATAGCATATTTACATGATCATTATTTTGATTTACTAATTATTATGTTTACTCGCTGGTCATTTTCATACTGCATCTATTTCATATTTAGTAATTTCATATTATTTTTAAAATTCAGCATTTGACTGTGATCTTCTTGTATAATGAGGTTTAGTTTGGTAAAATGACCAAAACAAAACAGAAAAAAAAGGTGAGGAAAAGCGAAGTGAACAGAGGGGCAGAGCCTGCTGGTGGAAGAGAAGAGAGGAGTGTTAAAGGTAGATTTGGTCCTGGGATCACGGTGGAACAAACAGGCATTCCCAGCAGATCAATGCGTCGTTCCCTCAGCTTTCACCAGGCTGGAATGTGAGCAGCTCTGGTACCTGCTGCAGTCAGAAGCTACAGAGGAGATAGCAGCTCACCAGAGAACGTCTCCACAGATGGGAGCGTTCTAGATGACCATTTAGGCTGAGGCTGCTGACATCATCATGTACAATACAGCAGATACTTACTCACCTCATTTACATCCTACTTCTATGTATACAGTATCTAGTTTTGCCATAGGGGGATGATAAAGTTTATCTTATCTTTTTTTAAATAATTGTATGATTGTTATAGAAGTTTATTTGTTTGTTTACTCGACTATTAAGGGGGTGGATCTCTGCGTGCTCGAGCTGGTAGGGTTTTGTTAATTAACTGTTATTTATTGTAGCAGAATATCTCTCCTTTCTCTCGGTCTTTACACCATCTTCTCTGCTTAAGACTGTCAAGATTGGTCTTGGTTTGGTCGAACCAAAGTGCAGACTTATGCTTAGGAGTTGCATGGTAAGTAAAAAAGTCAGTCAGTCATTTTCTACCGCTTATTCCATAGTGGGTCGCGGGGAAGCTGGTGCCTATCTCCAGCAGTCTATGGGCGAGAGGCGGGGTTCACCCTGGACAGTCACCAGTCCATCGCAGGGCAAACACACAAACAACCATGCACACACTCATTCATACACCTAAGGGCAATTTAGAGTGACCAATTAACCTAACAGGCATGTCTTTGGACTGTGGGAGGAAGCCGGAGTACCCGGTGATAACCCACGCATGCACGGGGAGAACATGCAAACTCCATGCAGAAAGACCCAAGGCCGGGAATCGAACCCAGGACCTTCTTGCTGCAAGGCAACAGTGCTACCAACTGCGCCACCGTGCAAGTGAAAAAGTACTTTGTTAAATTGCAAATATATGTAGTTAACATACAATGCCAGACCACAGAAGACAAACGTGGAGCCAGGAAACACGAACCGGTTACAACCAGGGTAGTTGGCAGAGGAATTCAGGAGAAACCAGTAGGGAACAATGAAAAGCAGAAAGCGTAACTTCTTAGGGAAATGGAGTATGAACCAATAAAAAGGGAGACAGGTAATCATGTTAAACATGGCACAGGTGTGGAAACAGGCTGCGGGAAGACTGAGGGAATGTATCTAAATAACCTAATGAGCAGGAACACAAGGAACTGAGCAGAAAAATAAAGACACTAAACTAAATAACAAAACCCAGGGAAAAAAAGATAGGGAAATATAACTGAACACAAGAAACACCAGAATCCAGGAAGGAACAAAACTTAACAGAAGGAATCTAAATGAACAGAACACCTGGCAGGAAAAAGTAAACAAAACACTAACAAAACACTAACACTAAAACTCCACTAAGCGGCAGGACATGACAAAGATACTCTTAAGCTCACAAAAAGTCCTCCTCACTATTCTCAACGTCTCCTCATGTTAGGAGCTCTCTTAAGGTCTAAGATGCTTTGTGAATAACTTTTATCTTACTGAGGGAGAATTCTAAGAAAACTTTTAAAATTTGAGAATTTCTAGATAGAAAAAAATTGAAAAAAACATTAAAATAGTGAAGCTTGTGTACAACAGGAAGTCTCATTTTAGTTGTGTGTGTTTGTGTGTGGTCATTTGTGGTTAAAACATGTTTGTTCTTCTGGGGGCTGCACGGTGGCGCTGTTGGTAGCACTGTTGCCCTGCAGCAAGAAGGTCGACCAGGAGGGTCGAGGGTCTTTCTGCATGGAGTTTGCATGTTCTCCCCGTGCATGCATGGGTTCTCTCAGGGTACTCCGGCTTCCTCCCATAGTCCAAAGACAAGACTGTTAGGTTAACTGGTCTCTCTAAATTGCCCATAGGTGTGAATGAGTGTGTGCATGGTTGTTTGTCCTGTGTGTGTGTCTGTATTACCCTGCGATAGACTGACAACCTGTCCAGGGTGAACCCCGCCTCTCGCCCGTAGACTGCTGGAGATAGGCACCAGCTCCCCCCGCGACCCACTATGGAATAAGCGGTATAGAAAATGACTGACTGTTCTTCATTCAGTGAAGTAACCAGTTCTAGGCATGCATATATGTGGGTGCAGGCAGAAATGTGAAGGGGGCATCATCATTCGTACACATTATGCTTCTGCATGTTTATTGTTGTTGGTGATTAGTGTTTTCTTTATGGGATTGGGGTAAACGGTCTAGTGCTGTGCATTTTTTCAGACTGGACTGGTTTCCCCCCAGTTGGGCTTCTTTTGAACATGTTGGGCTGGAAAAAGACTGGCTTTGGTGGATTGTTAAACTTTGGGCTACTTTTCAAAACATTTGGAGGGTTTTTAGTAATGATTCATGGGGAAATTCTATCAAAATAGTTGTTGTTGTCTGGCAGAAAAGTAAAAGCCTAAACATCTCTAAATGTTTTGTCTTTTTACTTATATAAATAGTTCATTTATTTTGAAGAAGAGAATCTGTTGAACTTGACATCATCAATCAGTGATGCTTATTGGTTAATCAACTGTCACTGTGAAATTATATTGGTCAATTGTAGACGACCAAAAATGCTGTTAAGGGTTCATCTAATGGTCACTGAGGTGCAGCCTTTACTTTGTTAAGCTTTGACTTGATGTTGAGAGACAGCTTCATGCTGAAGGAGAAAAATACAAAAAATATCCAAAAAGTTAAAACCAGACCAGCACCACTGGATCTGGCTCTGGTCAGAACATGCACAGACATTTTTAGGGACAGGTGCTCAAGCCAAAAAAAAGGGTATCCATTGCCAAATGTATTTATAAAATGAAAATGAAAAAAAAACAGGATATATTTATGCTTTTATAGGCTCGCTTTTGTTGAAATTATGCTGTAAAATTAATAAGTCAAATAAATCAATGTTCTGCTATGCATCGTAATCGATAGACTCAGTGAATCAGCTGATAAAAGAGTAAACATTATTTGACTGTTTTCTGACAGAGTTGAAGCATTTCACTAATAATAAACCATTACCAATATCAACATAACTTCCCACACTTCATGTAGCTCAACTTAAGACCTCCCTTTTATTTCAAATCACAAACCTACTTTAGGTAGTTAATGTTAACATTGGGTCTATTATTATGCTAATAAAACCAAACAGACAGCTAAGTAACATTTTCCTATTTATTCATCATTTCTATATCATAGAGCATAATATTTAGTGTGACTCCCTCCAAGTGGATAAATGGACACAAGGTGTTCTTGGTATTTACTGGCATTTAATCAGACACTTTGTCATCAACGATGCCGTGAGAATCCTTAAATGCAACCCTTAAATATGCATTTTACAACAATATTACACTTAGATATTAATAAACCTGAATCATTTTACTCTAACTTAGTTATTTTAGATCTCAGTGCTGCATTTGATACAGTCGATCACAATATTCTCGGTGGAGGACGCACGCGTTTTCTCTCCTTCCCTCTTGCCTGCTTCTGCATCTGCTTTTGTCTGTGTTTTTCTCAGAGCCTCACTTTACATATCTTCCAAACTTGCAAATCATGGATTTGGTCAGCTGGTCTCTCAACGCAGTTGATCAAATTTTTTCCACGGGAAGACAGGGTAAAGAAGAACCCTCTTGCCCAGCCGGTACATTCTTCTCTGGATACACAATGGATTCCTGGCAACAGTGGAAGATTGTGTGCTTGGCTACAATGTCGGTTGAGGACGCAGAAGACGTTTATATATTTGGATTTTTGATAACAGGATTTCTTCTTTTTGGAGCCGGCGGTTACCTGACTTATCGAGTGAGTAGCAAAACGTGGGCAGCTGTTCAAAGAATCCCAAAGCTGCCTGCGATGCTGGATGGAATCTGCAGAGCGATCAATGCTCAGACTGAATTGTTAAGAAAGCTAAGCCGCAAGGCTAGATAGGGTTCTTGAACAGAATCGTAGCCTGGAGCGGCTTTTGGACTCAGAGGTGAAAGGATTTAATCATGGAGAAGTTTGTTTGCTCCAGAACTGCGGGAAGTCCCAGAAATTTGGATATTTGGATTCGCAATTGAGAGATAACAGTAAAAACTCTTAAAGGTGGTTGGAAATCCACACAACTGCTTGAACCAGAACACTTATTGTTTTTCTAAATCTGGTGCCCCAACGTGGCCTTGGCAACTTCTGCTAAGTAGCTATCGACAAAATATCTCCTGGATGTATGTAAACATGGCGCTCTTTCCCAGCACCCCCGAACAGCTGTGACCCAGATAATACTTTGCGGCCGATTGAGAAAACTTCCATCTCTCTCCTCAAGGACAATGGCGCTCTATCTGTGTTGACAGTCAAATTCTTGCACACACACTCACAGTTATATAGTCGCACCCCCAGGATTCCACCGCACTTTTGCAAAATCTTTTCTTCTTGTGTGTTGCTTAGCCCTGCGCCTAATTGCGTGATTTCATTACTTTTTTATAGATTTTTAGTTTTATCAGAAGGAATACCAGCGAAAACCAAACATTATTAGTAATAGAAAATGTTGACTTTAGCTGCTCTTACACCAATGACTTTCTTAGCTTGACTACAATGGACTGTTATTACTTAGTTCAACTTCAGTACCAGTAAAAGCAATATATTATTAGCACCTGAAAATGTGGATTAAAGCTGTTTTGTACCAGTGACTCAGCTTCCCTAGTTAGAATTCAGTGTAATGATGAGACTATCAATATTATCATCTTCTTTTAGCATAAGATGCTTTATTATTAAGAGTGGCTTGGAACCAATTTCTACCAGTAAACCCGGAAGGATTATTAATCATTATTTCAATCTGAAAAGACTCACAAAGAGAGGGTTGGCAATTAGAAAAGTTTTAATGATGTGAAATTACATAATTATATCTTTGGCGCTCAGACCTGGGAGGAAGACATGAATGTTGAGAATGATATGAGCTAGAATGAACATTGTAAAGCTTATATTTAGAGATGTCTTCCACCTGATCCGACACTGGTGGTGGATTGGCGGCCAGGGAGCGAGGAAGCCAGGAGTAGATGGGAAGGAAGATGGTGGAGGTGGGGTGGAGGAGCTCAGCTGACAAGTGAGGAGGAACACAGCCGAAGGTCTTTTAAAAACAAGGCGTCGGAAGGCAATTGGATGATGAATCAGGCGGACAGGATGCTGATTGGAAGGCCGGGAGACGCACAGGGAAGTCATTGGACGGTGAGACGGCGAGGGTGAGTCTTTCATTCTGAATTTTCTTTAAACTCCATTTCAATCTGAAAAGACTCACAAAGAGAGGGTTGGCAATTAGAAAAGTTTTAATGATGTGAAATTACATAATTATATCTTTGGCGCTCAGACCTGGGAGGAAGACATGAGCTAGGATGAACATTGTAAAGCTTATATTTAGAGATGTCTTCCACCCAAAATAAGGTCGAGGACGTGACGAAGCCTAATTGAGTACTAAGGAGAGTGGGATGAAATAGGAAAATGAAAGAAGCGAAAGCCTCAGGAAAGATTAAATCAGAAAAGAGAAGTTGTAAATATGGTATGAAATAAGGAAGATAATTGAGAAGCAGAGGAGATGATAGATATGCTGAAAGGGCCATACGAAGTGATAGATATGCCATTTAGGCGATGCAACAATTGATGAAAAGTTTAGAGAGCAGAGTAAGGTGATAGATATGCCGCTTGGCAATGCGTGATTATTTCAAACTTTGAGAACAGAGCAAGATGATAGATATGCCGTGTTGGCAATGCGTGATTATTTCAAACTTTGAGAACAGAGCAAGATGATAGATATGCCGTGTTGGCAATGCGTGATTATTTCAAACTTTGAGAACAGAGCAAGATGATAGATATGCCGTGTTGGCAATGCAAGGCGATGCAACGCTTGATGAGAGCTTAGAGAGCAGAGTAAGGCGATAATCATGCCGCTTGGCAATGCATGATGATAGATGCTTAAATAGCAGAGCAAGATGATAGATATGCCGTGTTGGCAAAATGTGATTAGAGGTAGAGATGAAGAATTTACGAACATCCTATTGAGTGCTGAAAACGCATAAAAGCAATGCAAATGAAGTTAAGAAATAAGGTTAAAATAAAGATCTATGAGTCGAGTTTTAGTAATTAATGAACGTCAAGGTAAGTGCATGAAAATAAGTAAAGTAATTGCAGAAAGCATGAGAAGACAAGGAATAATCGGCCTCCAATTAAGTACGGGCGAAACGAATAGAAGTACTTTCGAAGAACAAAGGTGAGCTAGAGTAAGGGAGAAAATTAGACAAGACTGGCAGGTGCTGAGGGGAAGAGTCCTGCAAAACAGTAACATGACGATTGAACAAAGCCAATGATGGATAAAGGCCAACCACCACCAGGAATTGTGGGGAGCTCTTACCTGAGAGCTGATAAAACATTGAGCAGATAGAACGGAGTGGAAATCCGGGGGAACATAGGAAGAGAAGGATGAAGAAGACTAATGACCCAATGCTGGAGAGCGGCTGAGGGAGAGACCTTGGATCACTGCAGTAGTGGCTGCTCCTATTCTGAAGGAATGGCATGAAAACTGGATGGAGCGTAATGCGAGCGTAATGCGGTTCCTCAAATACTATAGGCGACATGCCTATAGTATTTGAGGAACCAGGATGCGGACATGGGGCTCCTAGCGTGAGAAATGGGGCATGCGAAGAAAAAGGATCTGAAAGTAGAAAAATGTTAAACCTGATAAATAATAGAATGCAGGTTGCATAAGCTCTGCCGCGTTGGAGAGAAGCTGCTTTAACGCAATAAAGGCTTCCTCTGCTTCCTGTGTCCAATTAAGGACATTGTTGAGATTTCGCATGCCCTGTTCTCTGACTAGGTCTCTGAGGGGCTGTGTGAGATCGGTGGATCCTGGGATGTAACTTCTGCTGTAGCCTGTAAGGCCCAAAAATGACAGCATGTCTTTCACCCTAAGAGGTTTAGGGTGTGTTAAAATACTTTGCTTATGTGAACCTGACATGCTCGTGTTTCCTGCGGTGATAACTCTGCCCAGGAAGGAAACTTGCTTCCTTGCTATTTGTAGTTTATTTTTACTGACCTTGAATCCATGTTTATGCAGATGTCTCCGCACGAGTTCTGTAGATTGCAAACAGAGCTCCGCTGTAGATGCTGCCAGTAGTACGTGATCAACGTACTGAATGAGAGTCACGTTCTGTGGGAGGGGGCAAGTCTATAACAGATCTTTCAAAACCTGGTTAAATATACCTGGGGAAAGGGTGAACCCTTGTGGCAGAAGGGTGTAGCTGCTGCTATTGTGGGGAGCAGCTGCTCCCCACAATAGGTGAAAGAAAAAATGTCTCTTCTGCTAATGGCAAACAGAAAAAGGCATTAGCTAGATCAATACATGTGTACCACTGCTGTGAAGGTTCAAGGTTGGAGAGAGCAACATAGGGATTTGGGACAGGAACAGTAGGAGTCACCAGAACTGAATTTATTGCTCTTAAATCATGTGCCATGCGGTATTTTCCAGTACCTTTTTTCTCTACAGGAAGGATGGGTGTGTTCCATGATGAGGCTGAGGGTTCTAACACACCTGCTGCATTCAGGCCTTCAATGGTGTCTTTGATGCCTTCCTGAGCTTGTTTTTGTGTGGATACTGTGGAACCCAAATAGGCGAGGGAGATGCAACCTGAAAAGAGACTGGGGCGCGGGGGTTAATCCTACATCTGTGGGCCCTTCAGCCCATAACTGGTAGGCTCTGCAAAAGAGCTGCAGCTTTGGGATGATCTGTTTTTGCTCTTCCATGATGACGTGTGAGCATCTCATGCTGCAACAGGACTTCATCAGTAGCTGTACATTTTATACAGTGTGTGTCTGTGCTGTTAGAATACCTTAAGTTGGTGACTGAGGTGTCCTGCGAGTCCCCAGCTGCCAGAGAGCGCTTTACCACTCCGCCCAATTCCTTAGCTTGATGCTCAGGATGCAAAGAAAGAGAAACATGAGGAACAGCTTCATCTGACATTAAATACCATTCTGCTTGGTCAGGTGTTAAATCAACTGTTGCAGCCACACCCTCAGGAGCCACATAAATATTTCTACTGTTTCATTAAACAAATCTTGGTACCATTCAGTGTGACAACGGTCGTAGAACAGAGTGACATGGGGCAGGTCAGGCGGAGAGGTGTAGGGGCAGAGACTTTGAATCCAGGGTTTCCATAGCTGATACACAGAGAAGATGCTGTTTGGAGAAGAAGGTGTGGTCAGCAGTCCCCAGTAGATGTCAGCATATTCCTCTGCAGCTGGCTGTAAAAGATATTGTCCATGCTGAAGCATTTGTCCACATGCC
Organism: Crenichthys baileyi; assembly: GCA_036173005.1. NCBI lineage: Eukaryota > Metazoa > Chordata > Actinopteri > Cyprinodontiformes > Goodeidae > Crenichthys > Crenichthys baileyi. The sequence goes on along the minus strand of JAHHUM010002152.1, from coordinate 137,621 downwards.
AAAGAGGAACAATCTGGAAAAGTTACTGTTAACCCATCAATACCACATAGCACTGATGCTCCCAGCTTCACTAATAAATCTCTGCCCAGCAAATTAACAAGTGTGCTGGGAGAACACACAAAAGGGTGAGTTAAAAATTCAGACAGTTATCTCCCACCTGTGCAGGCAACATGGGGTCTGCCGTGCCCACGCTGCCTTGGTCCTCCTCAGGGGTGTGTCAGTATGGACTGTAAGACGGATATCCACCCATCTGTGGATACTGGCCCTGCTGGGGTGGTAGAGGTGCCATACCTGCATTAGGAGGTACCGTTACTCCCTGCTGTGACCTCCAGGCGGGGCAGGTGCGTGCCCAATGTCCAGACTGACCGCAGTTGTAGCACACATCTCCCAGTGCTCTGCTGGCTCCACCCCTTCCTCTGGGTGCTCCACGCCATCCACCATGACCACGCTGACCACCAACATGCCATCCTCCTCCACGACCGGGGCCACTGTACCTGTAATAATAAAATGGATAGGGTGGAGGAGGGGGTAACTCACCTCCTTGCCACTGATCAGTCATAGACATAGGGGGGTGTGCTGCTGGAGATGCAGACGCAGCCGGAGGAACTGTTTGAGCTGCAGCTAACATTACATTTTCCGTTTTTATCCCTTTTTCTCTTATTTAATTTGTCTTTGGCCTCTTGCAGCTGCAATTTAAGAAGCTGGTTCTGTAGGTGCTCATTCTCCTCTTTTTTTCTTTTTCTCTGCCTCCTGAGCTGTATGTAAATGGTGAATTAAATGTTTTTCCCACTTTGTGAAGTCTGTTCCCTGCAAATCAGGATTATTTTTCATCTTTTGACACACGTCAACAGGAACTCCTTTTCATATGGCTTCTCTAAACAGCTCTCCCATTCCTGTCCCGTCACCCTTAGGATTAACTCCTGTGTGTCTCATCCACGTGTCCACGGCAGCACTAATGTGCTCTTTTGGATGTTGCTCTGGGTCCCAATCGAATTGAGGGACTGCAACGGGGGCGGTGGGCGGATATTGATTTCTTATGGCCTTTCCTAGGGCTGTCATTACACGTGTCAGGGGTGTGTCATCAGGGTCATTACTGCAATCAGCATTATGTTCTATCTCCCTAGCAACCGAGGGACGCACAGATCGCCCCAAAATTGCTCTAAAGTCACCTAAGGCCAGTGTCATGCCTTTAGTCAATGTATCTAATTTCTGGAACCAGACACGTCCACATCCTGCAATAGGTGGCAACTTATCCACTAATGTCTGTACATCTCCCAATGAAAAAAGGACATATTTTGTCATTCCAGCTGATGAGGTCAACAACGGACATTGAAATCTGGATGGACCGCTCTGGCTACGAGTAGTCATGTTGTGTGTTCTCTTAGAACCTTTAAACTGTTTTTCTGTCATCTGTTGAGAAGCTTTCTCATATAATTCATGCACTTTTGATTCCAATTGTGTAACCCCTCTTAAAAGTCTAAGCGTTTCCTGTGCTTCTGTCTCAGGCCCTACTTCAGCTCCTTCACTCAACCAATCACTGCCAGAATCCACACTACTCTGCTCAACACTTTCTTCCTCCTCTGATACTTCTGGTTCAGGGATCCAATTGCCTTTCAGGGATATCTCCACCTTTACAGGAGTCCCCGCTGTCTGCCGGTCACCAGAGCTGGGTGCCTCCGGCCGGGTTTTCTGTGTAGAGTCAGACCCGCACGCTCCGTCGTCACCGGACACTTTCAAAACACTTAATTTCTCTTTAAAATTCCCCAGGGGGGTCTGGCGTACTCCTGTATGCGGGGGGTTCATGCATGGGGTGGAGTGCTGCAGGGGAGAGTTTTGTGTTGGGGCCTCTGTAGCTCTCTCTATGCGGTCAGAGAAGGGCTCATAACAGGCAGCTCCTCCCACTTGGGGTGTGTATACTTTTGACGGTTCAGGGACAAACGGGTTGTAATGTGCACGTAACTGGCCTGATTCTGTGTCTCCTCTAATATGTATTTCTCCATTTTGCACATCTACCACTGGATATATACCTTGTGTGGAACTATACGGGGGAGGTACTGCTGTTTTTTTTCTGTTTGCACCTTCTTTTGTGTTCTGTCCTTGCTGCAGTGAATCAATCCCTGCCACCAAACCAACAAACGACCCCATTCTGTCTGTTTCTTCCCTGCGTCTTTTGCTTCAACTTTACACTTTATTCCACCAAGTCGTCCTTTCTCATCAGCTTTAATCAACCAACTGTCTTTATCCTTCAGATGCCTTTTATATTCTCGGTTCAACCATCTACCTAACGGTTCCCTGTCATCCATTCTTGCTCCGCCTTCAACAATCACCTCCTTGATCTTTTCTATAGTTTTCTGAACTTCCTTCTTTGACTTTTTCTATGTTTTTCCATAAATCTGCCAACAGAGTTACCTGATCTGACAACGGCAGCCAGGGACCTGTTCCCCATCCATGATCACTCTTTTCACCATCAATTTCTCCTTCCATGTTGCTCAACTGTTGTCTTATTACACCATGTTACGCTTGTTTTCCCTTTTTTTAAATCACCTCTATGGCAATACAGTTTATAATAAAATCACAGCTTCTACAATCACTTCACCTCTTATGCATTATTCTAAGGCAGTACAGTTTATAATATAATCACCGCTTCTACAGTCACTCACAAATCCGGAACTTATTTACTTCAACACCGTCACCATTTAAGTATCTTCGGTGAAAAGTATGTTACAGCCTCAACATTCAAGTATCTCGGCTAAAATTTTATCCGAAAAAAGCCTCAACATTCAAGTATCTTGGCTAAAATTTATCTTGTGTCAATCAACAAATATTTTTACTCAATATATCATTTCTTTAACGTAATACATTATTTCAACGAACAAATATTTTACCAAAAACTGATAAAGACTGTAAATTTAAGAGAAAACAGATATCTATTCCACAACACCACCTACACTATTAGCAGGGAAAAGGAGAATAAATATAGATCTCCTTACCTTTTATTTTGGGTCGACCCTGTGGTGTTGTAGAACGATGTCTGCCTCGTAGTCAATTAATTATCCTTTAGTTAGTGCCAAATCCGGGTCACAGCACCAAACTGTTGAGGAAGGAAAACTTTACTGGCCGTCCATTAACTCCTACATTACTCCTCACCTCTCATCGACTCGTTTTATTTGGCACCCCCAAAGGACAGTCCCCAGTCAGAGATCAGTTGTAGTTTTCACAAGTTTATTAAAACCAATCTGAATTCAGAGAGGGAGACATCACACTTACACTGCTATACCTTGGAAACCCCTGTGTGTCATCTGACTGGGGCTGGGTTTCATTACATTTTATATCCCACGCTGCTATGCAGTACACATACACAATCATTCTGTCTGTGGATGTCTCCCCAGCAACAGTATCAAAGAAACAGAGATACATTTAATTATTTAATTAAAGAATTGTTTCCCACGCGTCTTCAGTAATCTTCAGGGAGAGGAGTACCATGCCTCCCTAATACACTGCCAGCTTCTCAGACAGAAAACACCTGCAAGCTTTAACCTTGAATAATAAACACTCATTGTGTAAAAATTGGACTCCATAATACTAGAGGCTACTGTTACGGTTTTTTCTAACTATGAAAAGCATAACTCAAACTCCTCATAAAAATCAATCTGCAAAGTCCCAAATATATCTTAGTTTTAGCTACTAATAATAAGGCAGTTATATTTCCACACTACTAATAATAAGGCCTTTATATTTCCACACTGGCCAGTGGGAGTGTGGATGTATGTGAGTCGGAAATGAGCTGACTGAAGTGACGGGGGACACATTAAGACTGACGGACTTTGACTGCTACATGCTACATGCAAAGCTAACATGCTAAGCTAACATGCTAAGCTAACATGCTAAGCTAACAGACCCTAGCTCTACTGTGAATAAACTTTGGTGTCTGAGAGATAACGGAACAAGCTCTCATGTTGACCGGGAAACGGTGCTGTACCGCCTGGTTGGCCAGAGTGTGTGAAAGTGTGTGTGAAGTGAAGAATGACTGAGACGTCAATAGAAAATGAGCTCCGTGCTTGTTCTGTAGGAGCAATGCTTGGAGACAGGGAGGAGAAATATATTAGCAAGTTCTAACCACAAAGATGCTTTAACAAGTTAAAACAACAGTTTGATGGAGCTTGTTTGGGTCCCGGAAATAATTGTCGCGTCACCAGAAAAGGGTAAGAAATAATTTTTAACCATTAAGTAACACAAAGTGGTTCCACTCTAAAATGCTGTATTTACAGGGTAATCAAACTTTATGTGGCCAATGTTCGCCCATTTTGTCGGTCTGTTTTTGTGAAATGAATGTCTGTTTCATGTTATGTAAAAATGAGGGTATATGTGGCAGGATACATTTGATTTAAATTGTTTTCTGATATGAAACTAAGTGGAATTTTGAGTTTTTAGGTCTGGAGAAGCAGTCCTGACCATGGACTGCCTGCTTGAAAGGTAAAAACATTTTAAACTATCTGACACTCTGATCCTCAGCAGTACCATAATAATATTAGGTCAGTTCTTTATGATAACACGAAAGGTGTGTCAGAAAGGGACAATCTCTCCCCTCAAAACATGATTTTAACAGATGATTTGACTTTGTCTAGTTAGGTTCAGAATGATCTCATTAAATTCAAATTTAACACAAGATGAAATGCACCTTAACAAAATTACTGGACTGGACTAAATTGAGAAAACTTGAGTTAAATGAAACAAACTTTAGTTACTTGAAATAAATACAAAGTGTAATTTATAGCTGACTGAAACTGTACGGTTTGTTTATAAAACTGGGTAAGACAAACTAAGATTATAAGACATAACATGCCCTTCATTTTTGTGTTCATCAATTTCATTGAGCCTTCTAAACGGATGAGTTTTTCCACAGGACTCAGTTACTGTTAAATGTAATTGGACCAGATTAAGAAAATGGTATCTATGGTTCAGATTTAATACTTACATTCACAGTTAAAATGAACACAATACTCTGACCCTTTTGTGCCTACACTACACATAAAAAGAAAAAAAAAAAAAAGGGGTATGGAAAAGAGATTAAAATAAGCACTAAAACAATGAAATCACCCCTTTCCATTGTTAGAATAAAAACAACTATAAAAACTAGTGACCCCATTCTTAAATATAATAAGGACTTACTGCATTAGAAAATATAGATAGATCTAAATAAGGCTAGATTAGAATAGAAATTTCAGAGCTGTTATAATCTTGCTGATGAATACCACAAACATTGTTATGGAACCAGATGATTACAAGAGAGCAGCTTTATCAGGGCCAAACAGAAACATTTGCAGGGAAGATCCAATGTCCTTCGACCTGATTTTGACTTTATTTAACCCCATCATGACACATATTATGCATGGAAAGAAATAAAAAGTATAATTGGCAGCACTGACAACTGATTATTTCAAGGGTAACCCCTTGAGATGTCCCATCTCATTTTTGACTGGGTCCTTGCAGAACAGAAGACAAAACAACAGTAATACGTATCAACAAATGTGAAAAAATCACACAAAAATACCCACAACATTCTCAAGGACCCACAAACACACACTCTCACAACCACCACCATAGCAACTGCATGGCACATAGACTTAACATCAAGACACAAAATAAGACAACACATATAGATGCAGAGTTCCTGTGCATATCTCTGTGAGGATTAAGTCCAGAATAAAAAAAACCCTTTTTCTTACTGAAAGCAAGAGCAAGATTTTTCACAATAAAGTAAATATGAATAGCAGTGATCCAGAAAGTAAGTAAGTGAGGCAAAGTATTTAAGCTGATGAAGCTTTAAACTGAAATGCAAAACGTCTAATTTTTTCCTAATTCTTGGTGTAAAACAAAAAAATAACTGATCAGTTTTCTCAGGCCATTTGTGAATAAATTGGATTAAGTATTTCTAAAAGAGTATTTCAAATTTTGAGGGATGAAGATTAGTTTTGGGGCATGGCCATAGATAACATCTGCGTGATAGCCCCCAGTTGTGGAATATTTTTTTACGAGCTGGAAGGAAAAAAAATCCTCAAAAAAATAATGTGACAAATTTAAAGGCAAACAGGCATTCAACAATATTAAATTTTTAGGATTTTAACTCGACCAGTTAGACTCAGATTTTTCGACGCAGTGATTAAACCTGGAAAAACTTTCACTCTTTTAAGACTTACAGAGGGGGGAAAAAGGCTGTTAACCTTTTTATAATTTTAAAAAAAATCTCCATTTTCCTTCTGACAAAAAAAAATTAATGTCCTATATTAAAAATTGGTTTTACCCAAAAGTGGGAGTTGCATTAATGATACGTTGATTTAATTGATGAATTTAAAAGCAGTAAAATCCCTGGTGGATTTTAGATACAGATTTTTTAAAGTCAAGTTTTTTATATAGCGTTTTCCCCGCAAAAGGAATGGGGCAATGTACATAAGGAGGGGGATTGCAGTGGTACGGAAAGTCAAATAAAAAAGGTAAGAATAGAATGACGGATAAGAAAATGAAAGGAAAGTTTTGGGGTGGGAAAATTAAATAAAACTTAACTTTAATGGCACAGCCATTGTTTATGCAAAAAGGTCCATTGTGGTAGGCGAAGTTTCCAAAATTTTTTTTCCCTTTCACTACTTGATGCTCCAAAAAGGGTGACAAGAGGCCCAAGTATCCATAGTTTTTTTTGGGCAGACCCCCCAGGTGCTAAAAAAGGTAGGCATATTTCCCTTTTTGAACGAAATGATTCTGTTTATAACTAATCTATTTGCTTTTTAGCTTTTTTCCTTTTAATAAGTGGGACACAGCAAGACTGCAATAATGTTTTTTTTTTTCCCCCTTTTTTTTATAATAATAATGGAAATAATAATGTACAAAAAAATTTAAATTTTTGTGTTAGAAATTAAGATGGTGAAAGAAGAAAAAACTGATTTCACTAACCCCAGTTTGTGATTTTTGTTTGTTAAATTTTTTGTATGGGGGTGACTGTATGATCATTTTCAGACATTGCCGGTCCCCAATACTCATGATTTTTGGGGAAAGGTTTATGAAGACGTCCTACTATATTTCGTAGTGAGCAAAAACCCTAAACATGTATTTTTCCCTAGGTGAAGAAGGCCTGAAAAGGTGGCTGGGGACCAGCCTGACAAATGGGTCCATTTTTACAATATTAATAAGAACATGAGATCTTGGGGGTTTGAAAAATAGAATCCAAAGATTGTGTTTGAGAGTTTTAAAAAGGTAGTTGAGAAAATGTGACAGGAATGAATGAAGGCCCAAGGTATGAATGATGAATGATGGGGCCACATGAGTGAAAGGGTTCATGAATCAAATGGTATGTTTTAGTTTCTGTGAGCTCATTATTGTTTTGGGTTTTGATTCATAGTTGTGTTCGGACAACTAATGAACGTTTTAGAGTCCACCAGGTTTTGTTTTTCATTTGTTTTTCTCTAAATGTCGGTGTTCCCTATATGTATAGTGAAATAAAATATAAATTTTAATGTTGAGGCGACTGTGGCTCAGTAGGAAGAGTAGTCGTCTTGCAATCAGAAGGTTGTGGGTTCAATTCCAGCTTCCTCCTGCCATATGTTGATGTGCCCCTGGGCAAGGCACTTAACCTCAAGTTGCCTACTGATCTGCGTATTGGTGTATGAATGTGTGAGCGTTAGTGAGTGCAATTGGGTGAATATGGCTCTAGTGTAAACCACTTTGAGCGGTCTGGATGACTGGGAAAGCACTATATAAGTTCAGTCCATTTTAATGTTTCTCTTTTGTTACAATAGGATAAGAATGCTCATAGACACACAGTACAAGGATAAATGGCCCAAGGTCTGTCATAAATGACCTGAAGCTGGGGCACTGGGCTAGATAGTGGAGCACCCGGTATAACTGGGTTGATTAGAAAGCTACAGCACACTTAGATTAAGTATGGACACCCGCTACTACACAATCTAACAGATAGACACCACAATGGTGACACATAGTCTACTGATAATCACTGAGGCAGGGCACATCCATTGCATTGGATTGCCAAATATAAAAACTATATGTGACCTTCTATCGAGGCTCTTCGTCATGCTCTAACAGACGGCGACGGTCCGAGACGGGAGCCTCAGCGCTGATCTCTGTAATCATTCCTCTGCCTTAATTTAGATTAAAGGAGCTAAAAGTTAGAAACTGGTTGAGAGTTGTTCCTTTAATAGTCTTTAGATAGAGTGAATGACTGTTTCCAAAGGTTCCAAAGGACCGGAGGGGCATCTGACCGCCAACAGGGTGCGGTAGCTCGGACATGGTGTTTCCAAATATTTGACTGGTTCATTCCTTTAGTTTAGTTTTGTGCACTATTCGCTGTGTATTTTAATTTCACCTCTAGATCAGTGTTAGTATACTTCTACCTTGGTTTGCTGTTTAGTTTAATTTGTGTCTAGTTTAGTTCCCTCTGTGTTCATTTTTCTCCTTCCATCTGTCTACCTGTTTTGCTCTCCTCCACAGCTTTTCCAAATCGCCCTTATTACCTCACCTGCATTCAATTTCATTCGAGAGTGGAGAATGGTTTTCATTGTTCTTTGCTCGTTCCTCTTGCTACTCGGCCTGTGCTCCATGTCCCTTTCTCTTTGTGCAAATTCTGTAAGTTTTCTGTGGTAATTATTAAACCTTTACCATGCTCATCCTAAGTTCCTGTCTGCATTTTGGCCCCACTCCCACCTTTTGTGATTTAAACAATATGTTTATTGTTATTATTATTGTGTATAACTTAGTTCCAACATGCTTTTCTGTTTAAAGTTAAATAATGTATAAACTGTTTATGGGAACACGCCCAGACTGCACTGCGTGTAAGGCCTGTATGAGTCACAGAGTTTTGCCCTAAACCAGAGGGATTCTTTACTGACAGGGAGTGTTTGTTTTCTGCATTTGATACCATGGGATCAGCCTGTAACACAATGAGAAACAGTACCAAGCTGTTCAGACTTCACAAACCCAAATCCTCCAAAACAGTAAAAATAACAAAGTGCATTGAAATACAAGATAACCTCATGGATGCATTCACATAAATAAAAGAATAATTCAAATCAGAGATTTACGAAAAAACAAATTTCAACAGTATGAAAGGAAAATCTTGAAACACAACAAATTACCTAAGACCAGATAAAACACGGCACGAGATGGGGTGAGACAAGATCTAACACCTTAAGAAAAAGCAATGAGAGCGGTGACCAAAACCCTAACAGAGATACCACAAGACTGATACAACAGTCTTGTGATCGGAAAGCCACAAAGTTGGTGACAGGAATGAAATCATTTTTTTCATGCATAACTTATTTTTACAGGCAGAGGTGGGTAGTAAGTAGTTGCATTAACTTGAGTAACTAAAAAAGTACTATAGTGTCACGCTCTGTGGCTGTAGAGGACCAAAATGCAGACAAGGGGGAAGGGGATTAAATAACAAACCCAGGGAAACAGATCTAAGAAAACTATAACAACCTAAGATATAAAAATCTGGAAAATAAGAACTAACAAAGTAACCCGAAGACATAGAGGAAAACCTAACTGAAAAATAAACAAACCCAAACAACTAATGATGCTGAAATAAAGCACACACAAGAACACAATAATTCAGGAATAAATAAGAAAAATAAACTATCAAAACCCCACAGAACAAAAACACAAACCAGAACCCAAAATGGCAGAATCTGACATATAGAAGTAGTTTTACTTCTAGTTGAGCAATATATTTTAGAGTACTGCTACTTTTCCTTGAGTTCAATTTTTGGCTATTCTACCCACTGCTAGTTACTTCACTGAATAAAGACTAAACACATTTTAACCACATTTTAAATTAGACAATCTGGTCTGGTGAGACTTCTGGTTTGTAAAGAAGCTTCAGTGTTCTAATGTTATTCTCTATCTGCTGAGCCTGTTGTGCTGTTTGGATTTCAAGTACAGTAAACAGTATGTAGTTTATAACCTATAATGGATGAAATTTACCATCACTGTTGGCCTGTCAGCGGCCACTAAAACTTTATCATCCCATCCTTGTTCACTGATTCTAAAGTATAGCTCAGAATCTTTGATGTATCTCTAATGCAGCTTTCTTACACAATTGAATAGCTGAAATAAGCAACTGAATGTATCAAATAGTTACACGAACCCAAACAGACTGAATCAGACTAGAGGCCAATAAGTTTACAGACAGCTCTGTAAAAGGCAAACTACGGGTTTTCCAGAGTAAATAGGCTAGGTCAGCCGGAGAAGAGAATATTTGGAAAAAAGGCTGAAATGTATGAGCCCAGAGTAACAATATTAGTGAAGGGCTGAGAGGCAGGTGAGTCGAATAGTTCCAGTGAGCTGATTGGCAGAAATCTGGATGACAAGTTACATTAAGGTAGGTTATAGTGGAAAGGCTGAAGAGGAAACTGGAGGATAGATCCAGGCTGGCACAGAGAAATGGATAGGGAAAGTAACACCCTTCTTTCTAACTTACTTAATGAAATTCAAGAAACGCGTCACAACAAGCATTTACTGGCAATCTGGCAGAGAACATAAGTTATGCTGGTCTTCTTAAATTATTCTGTAGTTTAAGGTGATGTAAAACAGTTGGGTAGGCAGGTGAGTGTAAAACTGTCTGTACATGGAGAGGAGTAGCAGCGGCAAATAGAGCAAGTAGGAAGCGGCGGAGCTAATAGGCCCAAATTATCTATTCAATTCAATTCAGTTGTACTTATATAGCACCAATTCACCACACATGTCGTCTCAAGGCACTTTACAAAGGGTTTGGAATGGTGCTGGGTGTTGGGGAGGTTAGATTAAACTACTGAGTGTTAGAGTTTAGCCATGTGTATGGGTACTAAGTACAATAATAAACTGATAAAGTCTGTCCATGTAGAGCCCAAAGGTGGCCATTGTTATACTAAAAACCACAAGGATTGGGGATACCTCTCTTTGTCAGACTGATTATAACCATTGGAAAAGAGAAGGGATCATACAGGTAGCAGAGATGGAGGGTGTGTTTGCACCTCAACCATAACTGAGCTGGTTTAGGCTAAACCTGACTCCCCCTTACTCCATCCAACACGGAGGGAGGAAGGCAGAGGTAAAAATAATTGGAGAGTGTTGTTTCCTGTTGCATTGAGTGAAAGGTGGATAATTTTAGAATGGGCTAAGTCAATTCAATCGAATCATACAGATTTTAAGTCAGGTACATACATTTCAATGAATCCCAACCATCGAACAGTGCAGTCAGATTCAGTTATCTATTCAAATTGGATAAAAAGTTTTTTTATCTAAGGAAACCCAGCAGATTGCATCCAGTCAGTGACTTGCAGCATTCACTCTTCCTGGATGAGTATGTAGAGACAGTGGACAGTCACTGGCGTTGACTTTGCAGCAATCCCTCATACTGAGCATGCATGTAGCGACAGTGGAGAGGAAAAACTCCCTTTTAACAGGAAGAAACCTCCAGCAGAACCAGGCTCAGTGTGAGCGGCCATCTAGAATCATAACAGGAACTTTTCTTGTGTTAAAATCTAGTAAATCTCCAGTTTTTATTCCTAAGAACCCCCACACAAAAAAACACTTAGTTTTTGCCCCGAGTCTGAATAGCCACTAACCCATTAGCTAGAAAATAGATTTTTTGTCCCTTTCAGGTTATAAAGTCAGGTCATATGAGGAAAGCAAGTGTTCAATTGCAATATATTAAAAAGACACATGACCTTTTTTCTTTTTCTCACCATGTGAACTTTTAATCAGATTGTACATGTTCATTAGGATTACCAGAATTATATTTTTGTAAAAAGTAAAGACTGTTTTTGTGACAGAATCTTTCGGGTTGCTTTACTTGTTTAAAATTTGTTTAAAGTCAGACGTTTGCAACAGTTTGGCCCCGAGTGTCTTTACGTACAGATTTTCAACAATTAGGTTACAATGGCGAGATATTTTTATAAAGGAATCATGCGTTGGTGGACCTCTATATTTCCAGTTTAAAATATCTAGGAGGAGTTTGCATGGAACTGTTTTACTGTTAATTAAATATTTTAAGAAGAACACAGATAAAACATTTAGGATTTTCATTGAGCACATTGTCACACAGGCCAAACAGTGAGTTTTAGGTTACTCTTTCTTTTACATTTTGTTCATGCATAACTTATTTTACAGGCAGAGGTGGGTAGTAAGTAGTTGCATTTAATTTAGTAACTAAAAAAAGTACTATATAAGTAGTTTTACTTCTAGTTGGGCAATATTATTTTAGAGTACTGCTACTTTTCCTTGAGTTAAATTTTTGGCTATTCTACCCACTGCTAGTTACTTCACTGAATAAAGACGAAACACATTTTAACCACATTTTCAACTGGACAATCTGGTCTGGTGAGATTTCTGGTTAGTGTTCTAATGTTATTTTCTATCTGTTTAGCCTGTTGTGCTGTTTGGATATCAAGTACAGTAAACACTATGTATCGTCACTGTTCTAACATGTATAAATTAACTACTGTAGCACTGGTATTAAAAGTTTTATGTTGTAAAAACTGAGATCTGGAAACATGTTTCTTTCTGTGGGTTGCACGGTGGAGCATTTGGTTGTAATAATGCCTTGCAACAAGAAGATCTTGAATTCAAATTCAAGGACCTGCACATTGTTGCCTCTCCGACCATAATGTTCAACTTGCATATTTTGCATATCACAATAAATTTGTTTTGACCAGTTTGTAATGCTCAGTTGTGGTCAAACAAAAATGTATTGTGTTATGCAAGATCTGCAAGTTGAAAATTATGGTCAGAGAGATAACAATGTGCAACTTCTATTGATATTTTATATTTCCACAAAGCATGATGATTCAGGGCTAGCAACTAATACACTAAAACGTTATCACCTGCTTTTAACAAAGTAAATAAGTACAAGGCTCTCATAGGATAATTACTGGATGGAGGATGGTGCTATAGAAAGCAACAATTTATTTAACCCTAGTTAATGCAGGGAGAAGCTATTAAATAACCATGCCAATGAAACGTATGTAGGATGTACAGGGGTTGGACAATGAAACTGAAACACCTGGTTTTAGACCACAATAAGTTATTAGTATGGTGTAGGGCCTCCTTTTGCGGCCAATACAGCGTCAATTCGTCTTGGGAATGACATATACAAGTCCTGCACAGTGGTCAGAGGGATTTTAAGCCATTCTTCTTGCAGGATAGTGGCCAGGTCACTACATGATACTGGTGGAGGAAAACGTTTCCTGACTCGCTCCTCCAAAACACCCCAAAGTGGCTCAATAATATTTAGATCTGGTGACTGTACAGGCCATGGGAGATGTTCAACTTCACTTTCATGTTCATCAAACCAATCTTTCACCAGTCTTGCTGTGTGTATTGGTGCATTGTCATCCTGATACATGGCACCACCTTCAGGATACAATGTTTGAACCATTGGATGCACATGGTCCTCAAGAATGGTTCGGTAGTCCTTGGCAGTGACGCGCCCATCTAGCACAAGTATTGGGCCAAGGGAATGCCATGATATGGCAGCCCAAACCATCACTGATCCACCCCCATGCTTCACTCTGGGCATGCAACAGTCTGGGTGGTACGCTTCTTTGGGGCTTCTCCACACCGTAACTCTCCCGGATGTGGGGAAAACAGTAAAGGTAGACTCATCAGAGAACAATACATGTTTCACATTATCCACAGCCCAAGATTTGCGCTCCTTGCACCATTGAAACCGACGTTTGGCATTGGCATGAGTGACCAAAGGTTTGGCTATAGCAGCCCGGCCGTGAATATTGACCCTGTGGAGCTCCCGACGGACAGTTCTGGTGGAAACAGGAGAGTTGAGGTCCACATTTAATTCTGCCGTGATTTGGGCAGTCGTGGTTTTATGTCTTTTGGATACAATCCAGGTTAGCACCCGAACATCCCTTTCAGACAGCTTCCTCTTGCGTCCACAGTTAATCCTGTTGGATGTGGTTCGTCCTTCTTGGTGGTATGCTGACATTACCCTGGATACCGTGGCTCTTGATACATCACAAAGACTTGCTGTCTTGGTCACAGATGCGCCAGCAAAACGTGCACCAACAATTTGTCCTCTTTTGAACTCTGGTATGTCACCCATAATGTTGTGTGCATTTCAATATTTTGAGCAAAACTGTGCTCTTACCCTCCTAATTGAACCTTCACACTCTGCTCTTACTGGTGCAATGTGCAATCAATGAAGACTGGCTACCAGGCCGGTCCAATTTAGCCATGAAACCTCCCACACTAAAATGACAGGTGTTTCAGTTTCATTGTCCAACCCCTGTATGTATGATGTGTTAATGCATAAATGTTCATCTGTTGCAGTAGATAGGTTCATTGATGTCTCTAAATAGTCCTTAGGCGTGAATAGTTGTTTGTCATGTGTGTCTCTATTGTTGCCCCTTTTCCACTGGCTCGTTTTAGCCGGCGTGGCTCCGCTCCACTCGGTTTCACTCTACTCGGTACGGTATCAGTTGTGTTTCCACTGACCCGCCGATGGCTGAAACTATGGTGGCAGAAGCTTTGCCTCCAGCCATGAGTGTAGAGGCTGTGCTGCTATTAACGTTAATGTTACATTGTCACATTAAAGTAATATGCGTGAAATGATAAAAAATATAAATAACAAACAAAAACATAAATGAACTAAAGACTAATAACGTTTGTATTAATATGTATATGCAAGAATGTCTTATTTATGTTTTTTATGTCTAAAATGACCCTCTAGGATAATTATCAGGACCACAGGCCAGCCAGAACTTATAAAATAAGGTTCAGGGGTTCTGGTGGGGGGGGGGTGGCAGGAGAAGCAGAGAAGAGAGACGCTGCTGTCTGGATGGTGAAGCTCCAAAGTTTGCCTGAAGAAGTTACAATGTTGGGCTTTAATGAGGAAGTTTTTGTCTTATCCATGGCAATAACGAGGACAAGGATTTAAAAACGGCAAACCTCAGACTTTTGACCTTTGAAGTAAGTTTTAGGTTGGCCATCACAGATTCAGCGGCTCGTCCTCCCGTTGGGTCCGATGAAGACAGTCTGATTACGGGCAGCTGCTCTCTGCCTGCTCCCTCCTCCTGCAGATGGTGGTTCGCTAAAGGACCATCAATAGATTTCAGAACCAAACACATTGTTTCATGGTGGGTTTTTTAGTGTGTTTTGGGGGAAAAGTTTGTGCCTCTGAACAGCTGATTCTATGTGTGATCAGCTGGTTTAGGATGTCATTACATACAGCGCTCTGCCTGCTGTAATTCAGAAAGCTGATTCGTCCTTCTTCTTTTCTGTCAGCCTTCAGGCTGGTTTATGACCCGTAAATGGTAAAATGACATGTATGACCTGCTGCGGCCACTGTGGTCCTTCATATTATTGTAGTTGCTCTTGAGTTTTATTAACTTTTCCCTGCACTGTCAACGAAAACCTTCTCATTCCTCCTCCTCCCACGGCCAATCAGTGAACAACAGTCTGTTCATGTCACATGTAGTCCCGACTCAGCCCCAGTCGGACCTGCTCAGGAGCAGGGACCAAAAAAGTACGTACCAGTGCGGAAAAAACAGTAATGGAAACGCTAGCAAAGCGAACCGAATAGAATCAAGTAGGGCCAAGTCGAGCCAGTGGAAAGGGGGCAATGGGAAGCGAAGCTGGTAGTTTTGCCACGGATAGCTCTTTTGAGGTAGAGGATTTTTCACCCCCCTAGTCACCAGAGGTTAAAAGAAGCTTTATTTGGCCTAGTGGGCCTGAGCCTTAGCTATTCTTGCTGCTGGCTCAAGCCGCTGACTCAGCGATGGCCAAAGCCGACGCTGTCGCGGCAGTGAAGGAGCAGTTTCAACTTCTTACTCGCTACGGGGGCGTATTGGAGTGAGATGGTTTTGTACTCGAACACAGGGCTGTGACGTAAGCAAACCAATAGGAAAATTAAACTGTAGTAAGCACCGTTCAACCCAAAGAGGGCAGCACGAGGATGGTTTTAGGACAAATATTGTAGAATTAATCAAGTTTACATGAAAATGTAGAAAAACCAACAGCAACTTAAAGATAGCCCCCTTAAGGCCCAGAAAATGTATTTTCTCTGAAAGGAATTTTTTTAAAAACACATAGGTAATTGTTTGGAAACTTTGATTACTCTGTAATGAAATTACAATTATTTATTTTATTTAACATGTCCTGTCCGGCAGAGTAGCCCAGAGAGTCAAGAAGAAGCCCATGAGTGATCTTGGAGGAGGGAAAACTACAAAGATAACAAAAGAAAAGCGATGATGAGCGACTGAGAGCTCCTGAGAGCTGTGTGTAAGCAATATGGCGCTATGCTGTTTAACAAACAATCACGACAAACTCAGGTAATACAACCCAATAAATTCAAGCCAAACATAGAAATGTTTAAAATACTAAGCACTGTCTCATATTTTCCCAATAAAACAAACTGGATGAGGAAACCTTGTACAGCCTAGAGAGCTACGTGGACGAATGTTTTGACAACATCGTAATGGGCAAGCCACAAAAATCTGCACCCATGACCATAGCAACATCAAAACGCACCCATTCAAAGTGCTCAGCCAGGTCGCATTTCGATACAAATTTACCCGCATAGATTCACTTTCTTTCTTTCCTGGGTGAATGGCGCTGGTCTTGATTAGGTCTTTCCAGTTTTCCCTGGGCTTTTTGAAAGGGGTGGAGCTGTGTGCAGTGAGGCATGGCATCCGCAGTTTCAATACTGGCCGCTGTTACTATACAAATTAATCGTTTTTATACCATTAATTTCTCACAAAAAGTAGTTTTAAGATGTTTTTAAGAGAGAAAGTAGAACTCAATACTTCATCTGTTCAGTCAGTCCATCAAAAATGAGCCGACATTTAAATGTTTTTTTTTAGGAGTTTTCGGAGCAGCAGTGCTCTGCTTACAGGCTGGTCTGGCTGCTCTGCTCTGGACTGAAAGTGAATATGAAGCGTAGTTAACTGCAAGTACCAGAAAAAAAAAGAAAATTAAACATCTGTGAGATTTTACGTTATTGTTGGGATTAATTATAAACTGTTTCACCTCAGTTCTGTAACACAAATGTTTTAATGCAGTGCGAATGATTAGAGCACTTCAAATTTTCCATGTACAGAAAACATACACATTTCCCTAAGACTTTTAATTTAAACCTAACTTAATGGAGTATGAAATCTTTAATATTTTAAATTCTGCCTACCAGTAAGGAGCACCTGGATAACTTCTGAGAATTAAAGTAGAGAAAAAAAGATATGAGTCATGTAAAGTGTTGAGGGTGGGTCTGAATCTCTTTTCTCAGAGTGCTCTTTGGTTCGTATGGCAACAACAAAGCATGAATTCCAACAGTTATCCGACAAATCCATTTCATATTTCAGACAGAACAAGGCCCGGCATTTCAAACAAAAGCAGACCAAAACTGAAGTTTGCACAGCAGCAATAAGCAACACGCCCAATAAAAGAATGTCTGTTTTTCAACAATTACGTATGTTGTGTGGACTGAAATTTACTGATCCCAATATTTAGATGAATTATGATGATATGGCATTGTTCCAGTCCCAATATTCAGATAAATATTGGGATCTTCTTTAGGGTTGGGTTAGCTGTATATTAAAAAAATAGCAGTTATGGTCAGGTTACAGAAACAGGTCAAAACAGGTCAACAGGGCGCGGCTCTAACACTTAAAAACTTGCTCATGTTTCACACCCTGACAGTGTGCAGTTCTCCAGCAAACAGGTACGTCTCTTTTTTCTTTCTCACTCTCAAATTATTGACTCTACAAAAAGAGCAGCTAGTTCTGGTAAGACTTTCCAACAGAGATTTGAATGGATTCAGAAACAGCGATTACTGACCTTGTGAATCGTTTTATTTAGATGATTTGAGGCAGTTTTGTTCTTTACTCTCTCTCTCTTTATTCTTTACACGGGCAAGGAAAACAGAAACATAAAGCACTTTCATTCCAGTCTCCTGCAGACAATGTGTTTAAAAGACGATGGGTATCAAATAAAACTTAGTGTGCACTGAAATAGGTGAAGTAAACACACCCATGTAAATACAGGGAAATGGTGCGCAACCCCACCCAATACACACAGACACACACACATCTGACAGAAATTTGAGTTTTGGTGTTGGTATACTTAACATTGTCAGGTCTGCTTTCTATGTTTCACACACCATTTTCTGAGTTCAGTGGAGACATATATGTTCCATATTTAGTACAGATGTTGGATTTGTACTTCATGTTTCAGAGAAAGTGAATAACAAGTTGAAGAATGTAAAGGTTAAAGACTGTTTTATTTTATCCCACACTGTATAACTGGCTCTGAAACTGATAGGTACGTTAAAGTTCCATATTTGATCATTTCAACAGTTTGGTTTTATTCTGCAAAACAAAAATGGCTGAAGGTGAGGCAATATAGGTTGCATAATGCTAATTGTATTTTTATGTCTTTTCATAAGAAGTGAAAAAACCCCACATTGGAGTGGCCTTGTTGGGAGGGGATCAAATGAACAATATCTTATGTGAACAATATCTTCCACTTCTGAAGTTTCCATCCGAGGGTGTTGGCATTGATAAATCCAGCAGTTGAAGATAATAACAATTTTAAATTAAACTAATTGTAAAACATTAATAAAGTGAAACCTGAGACTCTTTATATTTTAGACTATTTGGATAGATTACTGTTTATAGATAGAAATCCCTCTCCCTCTCACCCTCCACCCTCGGCACACCAGGGGCCAAGGATTAAATTAGAGGGGAGTTCTGAAGCAATCTGTGGCTTTCACTGGGTTGACAAATGATAACGTTTAAGGAAGAAATAGTAGTGACTGTATGAAACTGAACTTCAAAGAATTCAGAAAATAGCATCAGAAGTTAACTAAATTACATCTACACAATGGAATTCTCTGTGTTCAAACACCCTCACTGCTGCAATTTGCACTCATACAGTATTTGTGAAAACCATTTCTGATGTTTTTTTTCTCTCTCACCTGTTGGGTTGTTTACTTGTTGCTTCCAGTTGGACCAGTTCACAGCAGAGCAGAGCACAATGGATGTAAGTCTGATTTATTTACTTGCATGTTTCATTGATTTGTGTTGGTTATAGTTTTCTATATAATTCTGTATTCCAGCATGGAGGTAATTTGCCACCTTAATTGTAATTATGTTCATATGTTTTTTTTAATGGTTTGCACTGGGGACCCAGAAATTCAGCCACTATACAAGAGCATGGACAGCTTCTGGAAATGGATCGGCACTAGTAGCTCTGTAGGGAGAAAGATAAGATAAGATAAGATAAGACAAGACAAAAAAGACTATTGATCTCAAAATGGAGAAATTAACTTGTTACAGCAGCTCTTAGTGACACAAGTAGGGTGGAAATAGTAATGAAAAAATGTGAAATCAAAGAAGAACAAAGTAAATGTGCAAAAACGAGTAGTAATAAAAGAATAAAATAAAATAAATACCGTACAGTAAAAACTGGAGATGGTAAAGTGACAATGATTGCACATATTTACCAATACAGATTTTGTTTCACTAGTTCTTATACAGTAGAATTGAACAGTCTGACATCAGTGGGGCCAGTCAGCCACTAAAGGAGCTGTTCAGCTCCTCTACAATCCGGTGCACTGGGCGAGAGGTTATGTCCATGATGGATGTGAGCTTGGCTAACATCCTCCTCTCACCCACCACCTCCACAGAGTCAAGTGGGGAATCTTGGACAGAGCTGGCCCTCCTAACCAGCTTATTCCGTCTCTTCCTGTCCCGCTCTGTGCTGCCTGGGGCCAGCAGACGACAGTGTAGAGGATGGCAGAGGCTACCACAGAGTCATAAAAAGTCCTGAGCAAAGGCCTGCACACCTCAAAGGACCTCAGTCTCCTCAGAAGATGATGGCAACTCTGGCCCTACTTGTACAGGGCATTGGTGTTATGGGACCAGTCCAGTTATTGTTGAGGTGAACATCCAGGTACTTAAAACTGCCAATTGTCTCAATGTCCTCCCCCTGGATGTTCACTGGTAAGTGAGGTGGTGTCCTGAAATTGATCATTTCCTTCATCTTACTGGTGTTCAAACATAGGTGGTTGTGCTCCCACCAGTCCACAAAGTCCATGATGACCGACTGGTTACCTAGCTCATTATCCCTAGGCACACAGCCACAATGGCTGAGGTGGCGGAGAACTTCTGGAGAAGACAGCAGACAGAAAGAACAGGTTGGTGACTTGAGCACAGATGAGAAAGTATAAGCTTGAATTAATCAAATTCAGGGAAAGCATGCTGGCCTTCTACTAGCACAAGGCATTTGATAATCTGGCAGAGAAATAGAGACTGTAAGGCACTTAAGTAGTGCAGTGTACAGGTGAAGCAGGGAGACCCGGGGTGTTGAGGGTCTTGAAACATTGGTGGCTTTAGCCCAGGACCCCTTTTCTTCCACTTCCTTCAATAAAAGTTATCTTTACAGTCTGTGCAACTGAACAACAGAGAGAAAAAATAATCTCTGGTCAGTGCGGAGGCTGAGATGACAGACCTGCTGCTGTTAGGTATAACGATGAGCAGAGCAGGCCAACAACTGCTCAGGAGGAGCATAGAAACGAAGAAAACAAATCAGCACGTGAAACATGCATAATGACGCAGCGTAACAACCCCTGCCTGCCTCAGGCACCGGAGTTGAGGGGAGCACTAGGCGCGGCACAGCGCAGCTGTAGGTAGAAGCCATCAAGGACAAAACATCTGCAAACAAATGACTATTAACAAAGGACTATGAACCTTTTCTTTTAAATGGGCAGTCACCCATGCTAATCTGTTTTTTTCACCAAAACATTTTTATTGCAAAATTATTGCCATTGGTTGCTTAGCACTTCTATTTCCACTGCTGAAAGCACTGCCTAAATATGAAATATGAATTTTTAAAAACTGCCCTAATTATTTACTCTCTGGCATGTACCTTGTAGTATAAATATTTATTTATTTTACTTTAGTATTTTTCACATACTACATGAACAGACCAATATGTAATGAACAGGGTCAATAAATATATTTAGATGGCACCTGGGAATATAGGAGGTCCCGTTTAAATCAGCTATAAAAATATAAAACTGTACTATGTTTAAAAATGTAATAATTCAGTTAAATTCTGGTCAGTTTATTTGTATACAGTATCTCACAAAGGTGAGTACACCCCTGTGTCAGGTAGACACCTTCTGACACAGGTAGACACCTTCTGTGTCTACCTGTGACACCTTTCTGGAGAGGGGAATCCTCCAAGCTTCTGCTGGCAACAACTTAATGCTGACCCTCTACCGATGATCCACATGGCCCTGTCTTTCAGTGTTTAACCCTTTCTCTCTCCTAGACATAGCTACTGACTGAGCTTTTACTGTAACTAACTATGTGCTCTCTTTCAGACTCTAAACTTGAAAACTGGCTCAGAGTTTATTTGTTCCTTCTTTCTAGGTGAAACGACTAAAGGAGCTACATCCATTAACATTTACCTTTTCCTTCCCATAGAAAGTACTCCTGGATCAGTGCTTCTTTGTTCTCTTTGTGTCTCTGCTCTGTTCTCTCTAACCCCCAGTCGGTCGTGGCAGATGGCCGCTCACACTGAGCCTGGTTCTGCTGGAGGTTTCTTCCTGTTAAAAGGGAGTTTCTCCTCTCCACTGTCGCTACATGCATGCTCAGTATGAGGGATTGCAGCAAAGTCAACGCCAGTGACTGTCCACTGTCTCTACATGCTCATCCAGGAGGAGGGAATGCTGCAAGTCACTGACTGGATGCAATCTGCTGGGTTTCCTTAGATAGAAAAACTTTTTAACCAATTTGAATAAATAACAGAATCTGACTGCACTGTTCATTGATTAAGATTAATTGGAATGTATGTACCTGACTTTTGTGAAGTGCCTTGAGACGACATGTGTTGTGAATTGGCGCTATATAAATAAACTAAATTGAATTGAACCCCTTAAAGTTTATTTTACTATATCTTTTCATAGGACAGCGCTTAAGATATGAGACTTTGTTACCATTTAAAACATTCAGTGTCCAGCTAGTATAACAGTGTAAATTTGCTGTCCCCTGAAAATACCATAATACACAGTCATTAATGTCTAAACTGATGTGAGTACACTCCTAGATGAAAATGTTCAAATAATGCCCAATTTTCCCTCCCTAATGTCATGTGACTCATTAGTGTTTAATGTGTTATTGTTATTGCTCTCACACTCTCTCATACTGGTCAATGGGATTCCAACATAGGACATGGAGAACATCCTTGTTCTCCCTGATTGTCTGGTCTCATTGTTCATTGGTTCCCCCTGCTATTCTGTCTATATATACGTTCCTTATTTGCCTTTGTTCCCCGTCTGCTCCTTGCTGTGTCTTGTGTGTTGATAACCTGTCTAGCACACCGTCATGTCTAGTTTGGTTACTCTGTGTCCTGGTCTGGTTCTGATCCTGCATACTCCTGATGTCCTGCTTGGTATTGTAAGAGAGGATAATTAAAACTCAACTTACTTTCATTTGCATTGGTCCAGGCATCTTCTTTGCATGTTGGTTCTACTACAAACCCATATTATGACATAAATATTATTAATATAATATATAACATAACAGATATGACAAATATCTCCACAATTTTACTCAGCTTAATAAACGTCTGAGGACTTAAAATCCAATGAATCTTTTGAGTTCAAAGATGTCCTTACTTTATCTATCTTTAAAGCTTTCAGATGCTCTTGGTGAATTGCCCTCGGGGGGGAACAACCAATCAGCAGGTCCTTGGCCCAGCAATCCCACCTGGCCAGGTAGAAACATCCCTCTGTTCTTTTGCAGTTTTTTGTATGCATACATGTCTAACACCTTCTCTGTATCTGGTAAACTTTACTCCCTGTACTGAGTGAATGTCAGATGGCCCAGCAATGGCCTGTAATACTATCATTCTGCTCCTGATGGCAACCCTTGTACCATCTGTTGGCCAGTCTACGCATGCCAGCTCCTTGAAAATAAATTATTTACAAACTTATTATTGGTCTCCATCTGTACCAAATGTTACTCAATCTTGGCCAATCCTTTTAAATGCTGAACTGTTTTATACAGTGAGTGTAGATAGATATACTAAATTATATGGGTAATTGCTTGAGGAAAGAAATCATCACATGATGTGGATCTTCAGGGGCACTGACATAAGGAAGCAGTCCTAAACATTTTGGTAAAGCCAATTTTTCAGGAGATGCTAAAAATGTACAGAAACATGGTTTGAACATTCCTTAGTACTCATTATGATACAGCATTAGTGTGTTTAGATTCCCATATGTTCACTCTTCGCAAGAACCTCAAAACATCATCACTGTTCAAACCAAGTGCCTCGTCATCAAGCTGAAGAATAACTCTCTTTGCCAAAGTATTACTGATTCCCCAACCTTCCCAAAATATTTAAGACTTCGCCCAGATTACCACTACCTTTTACTTTACTATAGAACAAGAGGACAATGCTAAGCAGCTCTTTGCAACAAAGTTTCTGTGATGCAATGCCAAGTTCTTCTCTCTCACTGTTACTACATTATTCTAGCTTCATGGGTTGTAACAATTCACCAACTCTGAAGTCCCAGCAATAAGCTCTTAAACAAAATCTGCCATCTACATCTTGTCCATTACTTCTACATGCTGTCAACTTTTAGGCCCACTTCTCATCTGTTGAGCTTAATAAGTGGGCCTTTTACGGCCTAGAACTGACAGTGGTGATCCTCCTAATATAATATAACATAATATAAAATAATATCTCTGTCCCTGTCAGAGAGTGACATTTTTGGACTTTGTTTGTGGCTTTGTGTTTGGGTACCTTTTGCTTAGATGTTTCTATTTTGGTTTTTGTTTAGTTCTCTTGCTCCCTTACTGCCTCCTAGTGTGTGTTGTTTTCTCTCCCCTCGCTTCCAGTTCCTTTTGTGGTTGCTTTCATATTTCTTGTTATGTTATTGTTATTATTATTATTATAATCCATTGCTTCATTCCCTGTTTAGTTCAGTCTGTGTTTTTGTTTACATTTGTACTTAGGGTTTCTTTATGGTTTCCTTGGATAGATCTTAGGTTATGATGTTCTTTTGTTCCCTCTAGTTTCTCTGTTTACTTTAGTTAACCATTAGTCTAGGTTCTTATGTTTCTTTGGTTATTTATCTTTGTCCTTAGCTTCCTTTAGTCCTGGTTCCCTAATTCTTGTTTATGGAGTACTTACTTATAGTTTTATTTTTATAGTCAGTTCCCTTTAGGTTATTTCTTAGTCCAGTTCTCTGATGTCCCCTTTGTTTTCTAGTTAGGTCTCCTTTGGCACTATTCATTCTCCCTCAGTTCCCTGCAGCCTGGTTCACACCTGTTTTCCATTCTCATCTGATTTCCTACCTCTCATTCTCATTGGTCCATACTCCACTTCCCTCTGTTCATAAGCTCTCTCATTTTGCTTGTTCCTTGCTGGTTCCTTGTTGTTCGTCACAACCCCGTTCCCTACCATGTCAATGCTTTGTTTTTGCTTCTCTTGTAAACTTTGCTACGTTTTTTGCCTGGAGTACCTGCAGTGTCCTTGTAAGTCTTTGTATCGTGTCTCTGAGTAGTACCTGCAGTGTTTTGCTACGATTTTTGATCTTTGTAAATAAACTGAAGAATTACTAAGATGCAGCTGCCGAGCTCGTCTGCACTTTGGTCCGACCCAAAACTCCATCATGACAAAGACTTAAATTAACATCAAATAATGTGCATTTATATTAGGAATAACAGCAATTTTTCTCATTTTTGTAATTGCCTGGTGATGCAGTGTGTTAAAAAAAAAGTGAATTGATAACTGAAGAAGAATAATAGACCTCTGACTCAGGTCAGCAACCTACCAACCCCAGCTGGCCCGGTCAACCTGCTCCCAACCAGATGTGGCCTGGGTATCAACCATCTGGCAACCCCACATGGCCTGGAGGACAACCAGCAGCCAATCCCACCTGGCCTGGAGGTAGCATGTGGCCAGGAGGGAACCCAGGTCAACCCACTGCACCTGGTGGATTCCTAAGTGGACCTGGTGCATACGGACCTGGACCTGGACCAACAATACCAACAGAACCCCAAAGGAATTTGGTAAGAAAACCAAAAACCAAGGAAAAATAGAAATACACCAAGAAATATTAAAAATAAAAAGAGAGGTATGTTAATTACTAGTTATCCTGTTTGCTTTTTGACAGGCTGTTCCCTACGAACAGAAACTGCCGCAGGGAGTCTTTGACAAACTACTGATCTGCATCACTGGGACCATAAAACCCAATGCTGAAAAGTCAGTAGCACCCTTGGAATTTAAGATGCAAACATTTTTCTTAATCAACAGTCATTTTTGTGCATAGGAAAAATATATGATGATAAATCACTAAAAAATGTTAAACTTTTGTGTCTATGTTGTCGATCAGAATAACGGTGAACTTGTCAACATCCAGCGACATTGCCTTTCACTTCAATCCTCGTTTCAATGATTATGGACAGAAGGTTCTTGTCAGGAACACATACATCAACAAGGTGTGGGGTAAAGAGGAGAGAGATGGGAAGCAGTTTCCCTTCGTCAAGGGGCAACCGTTCGAGGTCAGACACATAGATCCAGATGCAACGTTTCATATACTTGCTACTATACTGTGGAATAAAGGGGTCTGTCAGTGAACAGTCTAATTCACTAACATGTTGTCACTTTTTTTGCAGATGAAGATATTGTGTACCAACAATGAGTTTAAGGTGGCTGTTAACAAATCCCACCTTCTTGAATACAAACACCGGATAACCAACCTGAGCTCCATCAACACACTCGGCATCTACTATGACCTCACCCTTTCAAGTGTTGTTATCGAGACATTGTCTTGAGAAGTCTTTGACGACATTACTGGTGATCTGCTAAAGTTAACATTCAAAACAGACACTGATTTTTTAAAACTTTACAAGTAAACTGGAAATCTGTCTTGGATCTACTGTGGATCTACCAGAAATCTAAAAAGAAATTTAAAGGAACCAAATCTCAAATCAAAAGTAATCACAGATTCCTAAAAACATATTTCTGGATCAGCAAGGTATTGATCAGAGATCAACTGTAGATCTACCAGAGTTCAAATAAAGACCTACCAGACATCTGGTTGTGATCTATAGAGTGAGCATAATTCTTCTGGAAATCTAGCAGGAGAGCTATTGAGGATCCCCAATGATCAAATGGAAATTTACAATTCATTTACCAGAGCTATGCCTGAGAATGCCATTTTTAAGCATTTCATAAGACATGGCAAAAGTTGTCTTTGGTAGCCCTAAATCAGATTGATCTATAGCTGAAGATGATTATTAGTTTTACAGAACATTATTAAAAATTCCAACAAAATTGTCCCCAGAGATTTGCTTTTGTTCCACAAAAAAAAATCATACAGCAGATCCACAGCAGATTCTTCTGTTCTTTCTTGCTTTCCGTTTCTTGTATATGATTTGTAAAAGGGTAACTTTTTGACAATCAACAGTTTTTTTTTCTGTTAGTGTAGTTCTAAACCCCTGTAGTTTTAAACCTCTTACTGAGGAACCCCACTAGATTACCAATAGAAGCCAATGGTTTATAGGGCATGGCACGTGGTGTAGTGGTAGAGCGTGTGACCCATATACGGAGCCTGTTGTTCTCAACGCAGCTGTCCTGAGTTTCAGTTCCAACCCCGGAGACCTGTGCTGCATGTTTTCCCCATCTCTCCACCCTGCTTTCTGTCTGCCTACTTTCCAAAACATAACAAAAATGAAGGCCAGTAGAGCCACAAATAAAATCTTAAAAAAAAAAAGTTAATGGTTTACCCTCTTCATCTGGATGTGTTTTATATTTCGGCTTTTTTTAGAGGTTTAAAAATGTAAGATTTTATTTACCTTCACAGTCACTAGAAGCATTTTGAAAATTAACGTTTTAGTCAAGTTCCAGTGCTACCGCTTCCTTTGCAACACACATCCATCCGTACATTGTCTTCCACTATTATGAACAAAACAAAGAAAATACTTGTAGATTTAAAACAAAACAAGTTTAGGTCAAACACTTTTTTAATCATAAGAAGTGGAGGCGGTGGAGGAGTATAAATACCTTGGTGTTCACCCAGACAACAGACAGGACTTGAGACGCAACAAGGAAGCTGTCTACAAAAAGGGACAGACCAGAACGGACTTCTTGAGGAAGCTTCAGTCCTTCAGTGTTTGCAACAAGATTCTGCAAATTCTATAGTCTGTTGTGGAGACTGCAATCACTTCTGCCATCATCTGTTGGGGCAGCAGCATCAGAAAAGCTCAACGATATGATAAAAAGGCCGGCTATGTTCTGGGAACACCTAGGACTAATGGAGATGATTGGGCAAAGAAAGATTCTTCATAAAACAAAGAACATTACAGACAACCCTGAGCCTCCTTTTCGTGGGACTGTTATACAACAACAGAGTGTCGTCAGTCAGAGGCTTCTTCAGATCTGCTGTAATACTAACCACTACAGGAGATTCTTCCTGCCCACAGCCATCAGCATCTACAACAACTCTTTGAACAAACTTGTGTATTATGAGTTACAACAACATTTAATTTACGTTTGGAATTACTCATATATTAAGTTGAATTATATTATCCAAGGTTATGTTGTGGAAGTAGTAATTGACATGAGAAATCCCTCGACCCAGGCACACTGTTTAACTGGGGTAGCAGA
This sequence comes from Crenichthys baileyi, assembly GCA_036173005.1. Lineage (NCBI taxonomy): Eukaryota > Metazoa > Chordata > Actinopteri > Cyprinodontiformes > Goodeidae > Crenichthys > Crenichthys baileyi. Next base: position 109,940 of record JAHHUM010002152.1, on the reverse strand, counting down.
CAAAGCAGAAAGAGCCTGATTGACTAAATACAAAGAAGCTTTGATTGAAATTCTGGATATTGACTGTTGTAAAACTAATAATTAAAAAAAGAATATAATGTAGGAGAAGAAATACAAAACAGGAGAAGAATTAAGACAACAAGAGGTCTAATTAGCGGTCTGGTAAATGTTATTCTTATGATTGTACCTAAAGAAAGAAATTATGTAAAACCATCTAAGTCGTACTTATGAAAATTGGTCAAACTCTGTAAAGTGCTTGGGAAATTAACTTCCCTCTTTCCTCACAGGCATAGTTTGAGATGTTTTGAAATTCTGTTTAAGGTTATGACCCGTCAGTTTCTCACATACAGCAAATATGTGGTATACTCATTCCTGGGATGTGAACACCTCTTTTTGGATAAATCAATGGGGTAATAAGATTCGGTTCAGTCATGGATCCACCCGATCTGGAGGGGTAGCTTTGTGTTTCAACAACTTTTCAGGAGAAATTGTAACACACCGGACTGATGCTGATGGATATTGGCTAACTGTTGTGGTGTGGACTGATGGTTTGTTTTTCATACTGTCCAATATATATATAGGTATAATAATGACAATAAAAGCAGAGCAATGCTAGAAGGTATAACAAATGCGATTTTGGAACTAGCTAGATATCCTTCTAATTACATTCTGATGAGAGGTGATTGGAACTTGACCACTGATTAATCGCTGAATAGATGTCAACCAAGAGCTGGGAGACCTCAATACAACAGTATAATGAATAATTTTATGGTAAACAATAATCTAAGTGATATTTGGAGAATAATGAATCTAGGGTCCCAATGCTTTTCATGGTTTAAGCCGAATGGATATTGTATATCTCGGATAGACTATTGGTTGGGAAGTGATATTATATTAAGTCACACTTTATGAACTGCAATATCAAAAGCTCCTCTTTCAGATCATTGTTGCATAAAGCTGAATCTGGAACCTGCAGTCAGAAAATCACACAAAAAGGCCCCTGGAAGTTCAATGCCAAGCTGTTACAACTTGAAGAGCATTGTGCAAACATCAGAAATCGAATTGATGCAGTGGAAATAAATGACTTAATCAGATGATATAGTAATAAATGGAAATATCGCAAATCTAAAATAAGGGCAATTAGCATTCAATTTAGCAAAAATATTAATCGTGAGAGAAATGAATATAAGAGCAAGCTATTACAAAAAAATTATCAGTGTGTTGACTTATAGAACTACAAACTAAATTAGACCAACGTGCAGAGTGGATTGTGTTAGGGGAAAAGAACTTATCCATTTTATTTGACCTAGAAATAAATAGACAGAGAAACTGCATCTCAAGTCTTCTAAAAAATGGGAATGACTGTAAAGATTCTAAAATCTTAAGAGGATGAAGTTCTTACATTTTATTCCAAAGTGTACTTAACTAAATACTTGGAAGAGTGTAATATATTCTTTGCTAAAATATGCCATTTCATACCTCAGATTAAGAGATTTTACAGAGAAGGTTGTGATGCTGATTTTACAATTTAGGAGCTGGATTTAGTTATTACGAAAATGGCTCCAAACAAATCCCAAGGTTCTGACGACCTCACTGTAAATTTATACAATTTTTTTAGGGAAGTGTTAGGTATTAATTAGTCAACTCAGAGGAACGACACAGAGTCACTATTTTTCTTGCGCAAGAGGTAGCTCACACTGCAGTGCAAATCTACAAAGTGTTGGCACCCTCTCTCTTTATTTATATATGTGGTTCACACACACAATTCAAAAGACAGTCCAAGCATTTATGGGGTGCATGTGTGTCTGTGTGTGTGTGTGGGGTCAGAAGGGTTAGGGTGCATGTGTTTTGCTTTTAAACAGAGAGGGAGTGGGGACTGGTACAAGCAGCCCCCAGATGTTGCTGATAGTAGCATAACTCACTCCTCTCCCCCATCCTCCTTTCTGTGGCATGTGGGAAGGAAGAGCACTTTGTACAGACATGAGTGATAAACAATACAAAAGTTTTCAAACCCTAACAGTCCCTCCTTTTTTATCACGAATAAAGTCATGATTAGATACATGTAAAAGAAATCACTGTGTGAGCGAAAAAACCCACGGAAGGAAAGCAGATTATATTGTGGGAAAAATACTCACACGGCCCCTCCGCCCAAGGCGACCACCAACCATGGTAGAGTACAATAATAATAAAACAATGTAATAAATCAAGGAAAACAAAATGTAATAAAAGTAAAAGGATTAAAACAAGCCTTGTTCATGTCATCATTTCACTTTTCCTCATTTCGCTTAAATAGCAATTTCTTTCGATTTTCTGCTGTAAGGTCATTTTATGAAGTACAATTATGAGTACACTCAGGCATTGAAGATATATTCATTTACAACATGTCATCATAGTTATCTGTTTTTGGTCCAATGTGGTGTCCATCTCTTCTCGTGTGATGTCGTATCCTGTGGATCCTGCCTTAAACAGAAAAAGAGTCCTGCTACCAGAATTAGGCTCAGGCTTATCAATCCTGCCCACATGTTACAAAAAGCCATGCTAAGTTGGGCACAGGTCAGTTGTTTTCTTCACCGGTTTGAGATGCTGAGCTCTATGGGTCACCAGCCCCTTTGTAGCCGGTCCTCCCCTTGTTTCCCCGTCGGTTGGTTTGGCTCCTGCAAAGGTAATATTGGCTTACAGTGACTCTTGTGGATCCAGGATGGTTTCTCTGCAATTTTTAGAGCTGTCGGTGTGGTCAGGAGAACTTGGTATGGCCCTTTCCAGCAGGAGGCACTCCAGTCCTTTCTATGGAGTGTCTTAATCAGAACCAGGTCTCCAGGTCTCAGGTTGTTCTGTGGAATAGGAGCAGAGAGTATCGGCAGACCACTGGACATCTGTACTTCCTTTGTTTGTAACATTTTATTCATCCATTCAGCTAATGATGTTTCCTGCTGTGCTTTTCCTATGTCATCCATTTCTGATGGCAATGGAAAAGGTCTTCCGTACACTATTTCAAATGGAGTGAGACCAGTTTGATTTGGAGTTATTGTCATCCATAGTTTAACCAGGGATAGGCATTCGGGCCATGGTCGCCCTGTTTCTGTCATCACTTTCCTTAATCTATTTTTTATTGTTCCATTTGTTCGTTCAACCAACCCAGCAGATTGTGGGTGGTAAGAACAATGGGTTTTTTAACTGAAACCCTAATGCTTTAGGGCACAGTTCTATTACATTATTTACAAAATGAGTCCCATTATCTGATCTTATGATTTGTGGGATACCATATGTGGGGAAAAATGTGTCACTAAACTCTTTGCCACTGTGACTGTATCACAGTGCTTTGCAGGGTATATTTCAACCCACTTTGAAAATGCATCTATGACCACTAAACAATATTTCTTCCCCCTGACCATGATAACTCTATGAAATCCATGTGTATCGTGTGAAAGGGATGAGTTGCTGCTGGGAACTGGCCTCTTTTGGGTCTCATGTTTCCCTGTGGATTATGTTTGCAGCAGATAATACATGATCTACAAAAGTTTTTTGCATAGTCAGAAAAATTTATGGTGTGAAAATGTAGATTTACTAAGTGTATCATACCCCCTTTTGACACATGGGAAATTCCGTGTGTCACATGGGCCGCCGTCCTGTATAAATTCTTTGGTAATATTGGTTTATTTTCCAAATGATAAATTAAATCTTTTTTATGGCCCCTCTATTCAGCCAGGATCTAACTTCTGCAGCTGGTGCCGATTGTTGTGAATCTTTTAGCACATCTGTATTTATAAATAGGAGATCTGACATTTTCAGTGTGAGGAGAAGCTTCGAAGCTATTTTAGCAGAAATGTCAGTGAAAGTGTTCCCCTTTGTTTCCATGGTTTCATCAGATTGATGCGCTTTACATTTACAAAGCGCTATCTTTGCTGGTAGCTGGATAGCTAACAGCAATCGTTTTAACAGATTAAAATGTGTCAATTCTGTTCCAGATGATGTTTTGAACCTTCTATTTTCCATATTTTGGCAAAATGGTGAACAGAACTGAACACATATTGGCTTTCTGTGTAGATGGTTAGGATTTTTTCTTCATGTAATTCACAGGCTCCGATGACAGCATACAGATCTGCAGTCTGTGCTGAACATGTATGGGGCAGGGCCTGTGATTCCATAATTTTAGTTTCAGTGGTTACAGCATAACCAACTCTATTTTTTCCATATTCATCTTTTGATGCTGATCCGTCCACAAAGATTATTTGTGAGTTTTGCGGAGGGGTCTGAGAGATGTCTTGCCTGGGTTTTGTATCTTCCTCAACCTTTGTTTTGCAAGAATGTGGTTTCCCATCTTCTGCTGTTGGAATTAACGTGCTAGGGTTCAATGGACCACATCTTTGCAAAGTTATATTTGATTGTGAGAGTAGCAATGAGGTCAATGCGATATGCCTTGCATGTGTCAAGAAAGGAAGTGAGGTTTGTAGCAATACAAGTGACACTGAATGAGGAACTTTCAGTGTGAGTGGGTGGCACAGCACAACTTCAGCTGTCTGCTTCACAGGTTCTGCCGCTGCGGTGCAAGCCTGTAAACAAACTGGAAATCCTGCTGCCACTGGGTCCAGTTTTTTAGAATAAAATGCTAAAGGTCTGTCTTTGGAGCCAAATGGCTGGGTTAATACAGCTTTCATATAACCCTTACATGCATCTACAAAACGTGTGAAAGGCTGGCTATAATCCGGCAGAGCTAAGGTGACTTAGGAGGGAGGGGCCATGTTGTGAAAGCATATGTCCCAAATAAATCACTTTCTCCTTACAAAACTGCAATCTATCCCTAGAGGCTTTGTGCCCTGTCTGGTGGAGATGCTTTAGAACTGTTATGGTAGCTTCCTCACAGTGTTGTTGAGTGTCTGAAGCTATAAGAATATCATCTACATACAACAGGACTTGGCTATGTTCAGGCACCTCACAGGTGCTCATGGAATATCTTAATGCTTGCGTATATATGTGTGGGCTTTCGCTGAACCTTTGTGGTAATCTGGTGTAAGTATATTCTTTCCCTTTAAACTGAAAACCAAATAAATGCTGTGACTTTTCATGCAATGGTACTGTAAAGAAAGCATTGCTAAGATCTACCACTGTGAAATATTTTTATCTGGAGTTAATGAATGCAGTAATGTATGTGGATTTGGAACATCAGGAGCAGCATGCTCCACTATTTCATTCATTGGTCTGAGGTCCTGGACCATTCTCCACTTTCCTGTGCTGGCTTTCTGCACAGGAAAGATAGGTGTGTTGCATGTAGCATCAGGTGCCTCCCTTAATATTCCTGATTTCAGCATGTCCTGTATTACTGGCTTAATATCTTCTTCTGGCTTCAAGGGGTATTGGCGAACTAGTGGTCGTTTTTCTGATATTAATTTAACCTTATATGGTGGAAATCCCTTTATAAGTCCTACATCAGTCGGTGATTGGGACCACAGTTCAGGTGGGACAGCAGCTAGGGCAGGGTGCCTGTTGCTCTCTTTGCTTTCAGCTAGGCCCTGTATTTGTCTCTTTGCCTCATCTAAATGTGTCTTTGGATGGACTTTGACTGTCCACCCTAAAGTGAGTTTCCAGATTCCTGTGTTAGGATCTACTTTCTAGTCAGAGCTTGTTGATGCCTCATATCGTCCTCTTTCAGCACGCTGTATAAAGTTTTCTGATTCTTTCCACTTGCCCCCATGGGTTTAGTTAATGATAGATGAGGTGTACTGCCTTTAAACTGTTGGAGCTGTTTTCCTGACAGTATAATTGAGGTGGAGGATTTCCCTGATTTGGGGTCAACATACAGATGCTGTATGGTAACAGTCTGATTATTTTCTCTGTGAAAAACAGTGTCATACTGTTACTGGTGCACTTTGGTAATGTACCTCTGATGTGCCAGCTGCTGATCTAACATGCACTGCGGTGTTGGAATATTTTACTCCGGGTGGAGGTTTAGTTAGCACAGTTCTGCATGCCCCTTATCACACAAACAATTCTATCCTTTGCCATTTATTATTATGTTTTTATATGGCAAATCTTGCGTCCTACTAAGCGCTATAAGTTCCAGTGCTGCTTGTATGTCAACTTCCTCCATTTCACTACTGTTTTTCTCTGCTAGAGGGGGAGGAGGTGGGGGCTTTGGCTGTAATTGTCAATTCTGGGTAGAGTTGGGGTTATACACCCGCTTTTCATTACATTCTCTTGCAAAATGTCCTGGCTCATTGCAGATCCAACAGTTTTCATCTCTTGCGCCAGGGTTTTGTAAGTTTGTTCTACATTCTCTAGCATAATGCCCTATTTTGCAACACCTCAGGCATGCATTGCTCTGTGTCTGGGTGCGTCGTGGCCCTCCTCCTCCTCCTCTTCCTCCGCGACCTCTGAATCCTCCCCTTCCCCTTTGCCTGTTCATCCCTGAACGATGCAATGCTATTAAGCCGTCATGCATTGCAAATGTATCTGTCTTCCTATTTTGCTGTGTCTTATGGGCATGCTGTGCATACTCTAAGGCTTGGGTAACAGTTCTTGTATTTTGATGAACCCAGTGTTTGTCTATATACCGTCTAGGTTCAATCTTAGGGCCTTGCAGAGGGGCTCTCTTCAACTGCTGCTGATAGGGTCCTGCCTCTGCTTCATCATATGGTATAGCAGAGTTTGCTCTAAAAAGACGTCTCATCCTATCTAAAAAATCTTGTGGGTCTTCTTCATCCTTCTGTTTGCATTGTGAGATTAGAATAGCTGCCAAAAACTCCTCTACACCTTCCTGTATCAGTGGGATACCCTTTAGAGCAGCAGTTCTGTCTTCCTGTGTCCATGGCCTATATACTAGAATAGTTGGCGGCTGTCGGTGATTAGCGTCACCTACGTTTGGATTTGCTACTTCAACTAGAGGAAATGTGTCTTCCTCTAAATTTTTTCCAGATGGATGAAATTTCTGTTTGTGAGCCATTAAAGCTTCGCCTGGATATATTTCTGGGGCAGTAAGTAGATTTTTATCTTACTCCTAGTTCGCACGCCTGTGCCCCCCCAGAAATTAGGGGACCAGTACTCACTAGAAGAACTCTGTTTTTTCTGTTTTAAAGGATTGCTAATTTTTTTTGCTTTTTTATAGGAGTTTTAGGAACTGCTACAGCTCCTTCCATCTCTCTGTCCTGCAGCTGCCTGCACAGGCAGGGGGCTGCGCTCCTCGCTGTCTGGGTGCGACCAGTTTCCTCATGTGGACGCACCAAGACCGCAGCTGTCAGCTTATCCTTTCGCTTCTCCTTCTTATCTTTCCTCTGCATGTCTCTTAACCTACTTTGTTCCAGCCATTTGTCTGAGAATTTATACCCGACCTGTCTCTGTTCCTTCTTAGATGGTTACTTGGTTTTCATTATTTCTAATTTTAAATCTCCTTGTAATTTTAAGATATCCTTAGCATCTAGTTCACACAAGAAACCATGTTTTTTATTCCATCTATGACAGATCATACCTGCTCCTTCTACATACAGGGGTTGGACAATGAAACTGAAACACCTGTCATTTTAGTGTGGGAGGTTTCATGGCTAAATTGGACCAGCCTGGTAGCCAGTCTTCATTGATTGCACATTGCACCAGTAAGAGCAGAGTGTGAAGGTTCAATTAGCAGGGTAAGAGCACAGTTTTGCTCATAATATTGAAATGCACACAACATCATGGGTGACATACCAGAGTTCAAAAGAGGACAAATTGTTGGTGCATGTCTTGCTGGCGCATCTGTGACCAAGACAGCAAGTCTTTGTGATGTATCAAGAGCCACGGTATCCAGGGTAATGTCAGCATACCACCAAGAAGGACGAACCCCATCCAAAAAGGATTAACTGTGGACGCAAGAGGAAGCTGTCTGAAAGGGATGTTCGTGTGCTAACCCGGATTGTATCCAAAAAACATAAAACCACGGCTGCCCAAATCACGGCAGAATTAAATGTGCACCTCAACTCTCCTGTTTCCACCAGAACTGTCCGTCGGGAGCTCCACAGGGTCAATATTCACGGCCGGGCTGCTATAGCCAAACCTTTGGTCACTCATGCCAATGCCAAACGTCGGTTTCAATGGTGCAAGGAGCGCAAATCTTGGGCTGTGGACAATGTGAAACATGTATTGTTCTCTGATGAGTCCACCTTTACTGTTTTCCCCACATCCGGGAGAGTTACGGTGTGGAGAAGCCCCAAAGAAGCGTACCACCCAGACTGTTGCATGCCCAGAGTGAAGCATGGGGGTGGATCAGTGATGGTTTGGGCTGCCATATCATGGCATTCCCTTGGCCCAATACTTGTGCTAGATGGGCACATCACTGCCAAGGACTACCGAACCATTCTTGAGGACCATGTGCATCCAATGGTTCAAACATTGTATCTTGAAGGTGATGCCGTGTATCAGGATGACAATGCACCAGTACACATAGCAGGACTGGTGAAAGATTGGTTTGATGAACATGAAAGTGAAGTTGAACATCTCCCATGGCCTGCACAGTCACCAGATCTAAATATTATTGAGCCACTTTGGGGTGTTTTGGAGGAGCGAGTCAGGAAACGTTTTCCTCCACCAGTATCACGTATTGACCTGGCCACTATCCTGCAAGAAGAATGGCTTAAAATCCCTCTGACCACTGTGCAGGACTTGTATATGTCATTCCCAAGACGAATTGACACTGTATTGGCCGCAAAAGGAGGCCCTACACCATACTAATGAATTATTGTGGTCTAAAACCAGGTGTTTCAGTTTCATTGTCCAACCCCTGTAGTTCTTCATAAACTTTACATCCCCTTCTAAACTAATTTGTTTACTTTGTTGTTTCCCCATGATGTTTAATTTTAGTTCACAATACTATAAATGTCCCAGATAGAAGTTCACTGGCATGAGATTCAAGGAGAGGACATTAACACGCCCTTCTACTGCGACTAATCCGCAGCGGTGTTCATTTTCTGGGATTAAACCCGACCTTTATCTCCAAGAATCACCAATTCGTCTTTCCGATCTGGGCAAAAGAAAACACAGGAACCAGCAGAATCTTGCTACGATTCTTCCAAAATGCTTAGTCCTCCAAACACACACAACAGCACTCACACAGTTAGTGTTTTGACATATTCATGTCCCTTCAGCAATATGTATGGTCGACCTAGCTTATTTTATGAGCTCTTACCCAACCAAATTATCCAGTTCCCTTACGGCAGAACTACCTAGTCATTTCTGATCCTCTTACGGCGGGATCCTACCTAATTTATCGCTATTCCCTTCCGGCGGAATAATACCTATCCAATTACTGTCTCCTTACGGCGAGACACTACCTACGACTGTTTTAAGTTCTTATTATAACACAATTTCTCACCTCTGAGCTGACTTCAGTGACTCTTTCGGACCCCAAGAGTCACCAGGCGTCGAGTGAAGCAATAATCTACCAGCCTGATGTGAATTCACCCACCGGGTCTTTGGACCACCGTCCTGTGGGGGTTACCTCGAGTAGCGCTTCCTCGGCGTCAGGTTATCCCCGGGATCCTTAGGTCACTGTAAAAGATAGATAAGTTAGATTACAATCTCCGGCTCGAAGGACCAATTTAATGTTAGGTATTAATTAGTCAACTCAGAGGAACGACACAGAGTCTCTATTTTTCTTGCGCAAGAGGTAGCTCACACTGCAGTGCAAATCTACAAAGTGTTGGCACCCTCTCTCTTTATTTATATATGTGGTTCACACACACAATTCAACAGACAGTCCAAGCATTTAGGGGGTGTATGTGTGTCTGTGTGTGTGTGGGGTCAGAAGGGTTAGGGTGCATGTGTTTTGCTTTTAAACAGAGAGGGAGTGGGGACTGGTACAAGCAGCCCCCAGATGTTGCTGATAGTAGCATAACTCACTCCTCTCCCCCATCCCCCTTTCTGTGGCATGTGGGAAGGAAGAGCACTTTGTACAGACATGAGTGATAAACAATACAAAAGTTTTCAAACCCTAACAGGAAGATATAAGAAAAATAATATTTAAAGCCTTAATGGAGCGTATTGAAAAAAAGAGAACTGATATCGAGTATGAAACAAGGGAAGATTTTCCTGATCCCTACACCAGAGAAAGATGAAAGAAATTTAGACGCCTTAAGACCTATTACTCTACTGAATACTAATTACAAAAGTCTTTCTGGTACAATTGTGACTAGACTCAAACAGGGAATTTCGGATATAATTAGTGAAACGCAAGCAGGTTTCTTAAAAGGACCACTTATTCATAACAGTATTGGACTAGTTTTAGACTTAACAGATTACAGTGACTTCATTGATGAAAATGGGTTTACCCTTTTTTATATTTTTACAAGGCATTCTAGGATAATAGCCTCTAGGGCAACATGATCCTAGAGGCTATGTTGTCCAGGCTTAAATGCCCCTGGTAGGGTCTCCCATGGCAAACAGGCTCTGTGTGATGGGTTCAGACACCTTCATGAGGACTAATACAACGAGGCACATGATGTCGCCTTGCAGAGCCAGGCTGCCACCCTGGCGCCAGGTCTGGGGTCGGGACTCATTATCGAGCACCTGGTGGCCAGGTTACCTCTCCTGGGACCTGGCCAGGCCAAGACCGAACAAGAGACCAGAGGTCATTCCCCAGTGGGCCCACCTCCTGCAGGGGAAACCATGAGGGACCATGCAAAGAGGACTGGGCAGCAGATGAAGGTGGACACCTCGACGACCCAATCTCCGGATGCTTAAACTGGCTCTAGGGACGTGGAATGTCACTCTCTGGGGGGGATGGAGCCTGAGCTTGTGTGGGAGGTCGAGAGATGCCGGGAAGAAACAGTTGGGCTCACCTCTATACACAGTGTGGGCTCTGGAACCCAGCTCCTCGAGCAAGGCTGGACTTCCGGAACCCGGGTTCTGGACTCCTGGAACCCGGTGGTGGACAATGACAGTAAGGGATGCCGTCAAGCTGAAGAGGGGGACCTATCAGCTGTGGTGGGCTTGCTGAACTCTTAAAGAGGCTGAAAGGTACCATGAGGCCAAGCGTGCTGTGGCCCAGGCTGTGTCAGAGGTAAAAACCTGGGCCTGGATGGAGTTAGGTCAGGCCATGGAGAAGGACTACCGGTCGGCGTCGCAGCGATTCTGACAAACCGTCTGGTGCCTCAGGAGAGGGAAGCAGTGCTTCACCAAAACTGTTTACAGTGGGGTGGGGAGCTGCTGACCTAGACTGGGGACATTACTGGGCGGTGGACTTTGAGTATCTCCTCAATCCTGCCATCACACCTTCCCTGGTGGAATCAGAGACTGGGGACTTAAGAGTCGGACTCATTCATTACCCAGGCTGAAGTCACTGAGGTGGTCAAAAAGCTCCATGGTGGCTAGGCTTCAGGGGTTGATGAGATCCGCTTGAGTACCTCAAGTCTCTGGATGTTGTGGGGCTGTTGTGGTTGACACACCTCTCAGCATTGCGTGGCGGTCGGGGACAGTGCCTCTGGACTGGCAGACCGGGGTGGTAGCCCTCTTTCACAAGAAGGGGTAATGGAGGGTGTGTTTCAACTACAGGGGGATCACACTCCTCAGCCTCACTAGTAAGCCAGAGAGGAGAGTCCAGCTGATAGTTGAATCTTGACTTGAGGAGAAGCAGTGTGGTTTTTGTCCTGGCTGTGGAACATTGGACCATCTCTATACCCTCTACATTGTGCTCGAGGGTTCATAGGAATTTGCCCAACCGGTTCACATGGGTTTTGTGGAACTGGAGAAGGTTCTTGATATTTTAGATTACCCTGATTTTGTTTTTGATAATGGTTTTATTTTATTTTTAGACTTTTATAAAGCATTTGACGCATAGAACACTGTTTTATATTTCAAAGCCTAGAAAATTTTGGATTTTGAAAATTCTTCACATCGGTCATTGAAATTCTGTACTGGAATAATAACGGCTCTATTAAACTAAGAAGTGGCTCCTCTCCCAGATTCAGCATCTGCAGAGGAGTCAGACAGGAGTGTCCTGTCTCCCCCTATCTGTTTGTTTTGGTAGCTCAGCTTCTGGCTGATCACGTTAAAGCCAGCCCTCTAAAAGGGTTATCTGTTGCTGATAAGGAACTTTAACACAACTGGCAGATGATACTACCCTGTTCTTAAAGGATAAGTATCAAATTTCATTAGCTATCCAAGTAATAAATAATTTCTCAAAAGCCTCTGGACTGCATTTAAATCTTAAGAACTGTGAGATTATGGCAGTTAAGGATTTCACTGAAACTTCATTTAAAGGCATACCAGTTAAAAATTAGGTCATTTATTTGGGCATAATCATCACAAATAAGCAGAAAAAATGAAGCTCTATAAATTTTGATCCTCTAATTCTCAAGACTAGAAAAAGATTTAATCAGTGGTAATTAAGAGATCTTTCACTGCGAGGTTGTATTCTGCTTAGTAAGGCTGAAGGTATCTCCAGCATGGGCATAACTTTGGGTCTAGCATTGGGGGGTTAAGCTCTCTGCCTAGTTGTTAATTTATTGAATCATTTACTTTTGTAAAAAGTGTCAGGCTAATTTTGCGTTCCTGTTTTAGAAATTCATTCTAATGCTTTTACTCCAGAACGGACAAATTGCCAGTCCGCCTGAGCCTGTGCAGCGTGTGCGCAAATAACCCCTTTTTGTCTTATTTTCCTTTAGACTCATTGTCAGGTTCGGTGGAGCGGGCAGTGATTATATGAAACACAATAGAAACAAATCTGATTGTTTTAAAATAAAAATGTAAAGTCTGTCATTTTGGGGCTTAATGCATCTTTTGAACAGACATAAACTCCTAAATGTCTTCTTTTGTGAGATTCGGGGCTGTTCTGAAAACATCTGGAGCTTCAGCCCCAGAGGTCCAGGTGGCAGGTCTAACAAAGCACCTGGGTAATAGCTAGTCTACGTACACCGCTATTCAGTGTGTCTGCGTGTACAGGCGTGTGTGAGCGGCATAGAGAAAACTAACTTAACAATACATAAATATTTACTTCATTTTGATTTTCGCTCGCTTTACAAGGTGTTGTTGTTGACCAACAGTAGAAAATCGTTGTCTGTGCGTTTTTTTAAGAGTACAACCACTCTCACCAGCGACTGAATCAAAAGTACAGCAAACAGTAAATGCTTGGTGAAGAAAGCAGGTTGGGTGATACCAAGTTTTTGGGAGGAGGAGGGGGGTTACATTACCAGATGATGATGATGTTATTTTGCTGGCAAATGAAAATAAAAGAAAATCAACAAGTTATTTATGCATTGTTTATCTGTAAATGCTGTTTAACTTCATTTGGAACAATAAGACTAATTATATTTGGAAATCTACTCTAATAAACTCTGAATGAAAATGGAGGACTTGATTGTTTATCATTCTCTACTTTGGTTATTCATATCATTCTCTAATTGGTCTTACCTCGCCTATTCGTAAGAACAATAAATCAATTAGATTCCTCTTTCAGAGGGAGGTGACATCTGTTCCTGCTGTTGTGCCGTATTGGAATCGTTTTGGGACTGATGTGTCCTGGAAACATACTTGACTGCTGCCCAGTCACTTTCTCCTCACTAACAAGGTGAAAGAAGTGTCCTTTAAACTCATACACAGGATCTATCCTGCCAAAGACTACCTGAAGAAGTTCAAGTCTGACATTGTTGTGAACTGTACTTTTTGTGCTCTTCTCCCAGAATCTGTTACCCATTTGTTCTGGTGTCCATAATCTAAAGCTTTTTGGCAACATTTCTGTAACTATTGTCAGGATCTGCCATTTTGGGTTTTGTGTTTGTTTACTTTTTCAGTTAGGTGTTTCTATTCCTTTGGGTTTAGTAGTTATGTTTGTTTATTCCTTCTGTCATCCTGATGTTAGTTTTGTTCTCTCTCCTGCCACCTAGTTTTAGTAGTTCTTTCTCCCCTCGCCCATAGTTCCCTTGGTGGTTGCTTTCTCATTTATTTCAATTCAATTCAATTCAATTCAATTCAATTCAATTCAATTCAGTTTTATTTATATAGCGCCAATTCACAACACATGTTGTCTCAAGGCACTTCACAAAAGTCAGGGACATACATTCCAATTAGTCCTAACCATCGAACAGTGCAGTCAGATTCAGTTATCTATTCAAATTGGATAAAAAGTTTTTCTGTCTAAGGAAACCCAGCAGATTGCATCCAGTCAGTGACTTTCAGCATTCCCTCCTCCCGGATGAGCATGTAGAGACAGTGGACAGTCACTGGTGTTGACTTTGCAGCAATCCCTCATACTGAGCATGCATGTAGCAACAGTGGAGAGGAAAAACTCCCTTTTAACAGGAAGAAACCTCCAGCAGAACCAGGCTCAGTGTGAGCGGCCATCTGCCACGACCGCCTGGGGGTTTGAGAGAACAGAGCAGAGACACAAAGAGAACAAAGAGGCACTGATCCAGGAGTACCTTCTAGGGAAGGAAAAGTAAATGTTAGTGGAATTAATTATTTATTACTTAAAATGGTTTTCTTCTCTGGTTATTATTATACTGCTCAAAAAAAAAATAAAGGGAACACTTAAACAACACAAAATAACTCCAAGTAATTCAAACTTTTGTGAAATCAAACTGTCCACTTAGGAAGCAACACTGATTGACAATCAATTTTACATGCTGTTCTGCAAATGGAATAGACAACAGGAGGAAATCTTTGGCGATTAGCAAGACACACTCAATCAAGGAGTGGTTCTGCAGGTGGGGACCACAGACCACTTCTCAGTACCTATGCTTTTTGGCTGATGTTTTTGGTCACTTTTGAATGTGGGTGGTGCTTTCACACTCGTGGTAGCATGAGACAGACTCTACAATCCACACAAGTGGCTCAGGTAGTGCAGCTCATCCAGGATGGCACATCAATGCGAGCTGTGGCAAGAAGGTTTGCTGTGTCTGTCAACGTAGTGTCCAGAGCCTGGAGGCGCTACCAGGAGACAGGCCAGTAAACCAGGAGACGTGGAGAAGGCCGTAGGAGGGCAACAACCCAGCAGCAGGACCACTACCTCCGCCTTTGTGCAAGGAGGAACAGGAGGAGCACTGTCAGAGCACTGAAAATGACCTCCAGCAGGCCACAAATGTACATGTGTCTGCACAAATGGTTAGAAACGACTCCATGAGGATGGTATGAGGGATACGTGGGACTACCATGCCAAATATTTCGCTTAAAAACTTGCCAGCTGCAACCTGAGCTGTGGCCTCTTGAACCTCAATCCACTTTGAAAAAAAGTCAATAAAGACTTTCCTAAATGAGTGCGGGGCAAGGGGCCCACAAAATCCACTCCGGTGTATTCCCAGGGTTTTTGAGGCACAATAGGGACCATGAGACCAGCTTGTCTTTGTTGGCTTGGTTTTGTGAGCTGACAGACTGAGCAAGATGCAACAGGACGTTTAACGTCACCTGACATGCCAGGCCAAAAAAACCTGTGTCGTATTCTCATCAGTGTTTTAGAAACACCAAGATGGCCAGCAGTGGGATGGTCATGGTAGTAGCTCAACAGTGTTCCACGAAGAGATGTCGGGGCAAAAAGTTTGAGTCCTTTCAACAGGTGCAAACCACACGTAGCCTTTGGGTCCTTGTAGTACATCAAACCGTCATAGACAGCATATTGTTCTTGGTCTTCTTTGTTCATTTGAACATGTGAATCTGATTCCTTGCCTCTGAGGAGCTCGCCTGTCACAGGGTCGTCCATTTGTAGCTGCCTCAAATGTGACCGATCCGACAGTAACACTGGGGGTAGGGAACGGAGGTCCAAACTGCCTATAACTACATGTTCTGGCAGAATATCAATGGGTGTGTCACTCACATTTGGCAAAGGATTCCTGGACAGAGCATCAGGAACGGCGTTATGCGTTCCTGGCTTGTGGACTACTGAAAAGTCAAAGTCTTGTAGTCTCAGAGACCACCTAGCCAGCCGGCCAGAGGGGTTCGGACGGGACATAAGCCACCCAAGGCTGTTGTGGTCTGTGAAAACAGTCACGCGAAGGCCCTTCAACATATGGTCTGAAGTGTTCTAAGGCCCAAATGACAGCCAAACATTCCTTCTCAGGGGTTGAGTACAGTTTTTCAGCCTTGTGTAGAGAATGACTTGCATATGAGACCACAATCTCTCGGTTCTCCTCATCTTTTTGCATCAAAGTGGCACCCAATCCACGGTCACATGCATCAACATGAACATAGAAGGGTCGTCCAAAGTTTGGAAATCTCAAAACGGGTGCTGAGGTCAACCGTTCTTTCAAAACATTCATGGCTTGCTAACACTTGTCATCCCAGTGAAAGACAGTGTCTTTTTGCATGAGCTTGTGAAGCGGGTCAGCATGTCTTCCACAATCTTGAACAAACCACCGATAATAGCCAGTGAGTCCAAGAAACTGTCTGACCTGTTTCACTGTGGATGGCGACTGAAAATCAACGACAGCTCTAATTTTATCTGGGTCAGGTTTTATCCCAGCAGGCGTGATGCGACAGCCCAGAAACGTGAACTCACTCAGACAAAACTGACACTTTTTCAGTTTCACAGTGAGGCCAGCCACTGCTAGCCTGCTCAGGACCTCCTCCAAATCTCCCAAATGCTGTTTAAATGTAGGAGAGGCCACCACAATGTCATCAAGGTACACAGCACAAGTCTTATAAATGAGACCGGCCAGTACAGAGTTCATGAGCCTCGGAAATGTTGCTGGTGCATTACATAAGACGAATGGCAGCACACAGAACTGGAAAAGTCCACAGTGAGACACAAATGCTGTCTTTTGTCGAGATTCCCCTGAAACAGAGACTTGCCAATATCCTCGAGCCAAATCTAGAGCAGAGATATACTTTCCTCTTGCCAAAAAGTCGAGGGATTCGTCAATTCGTGGTTGTGGATAGGAGTCTTTTTGTGTCACTTGGTTCAGACCTCTATAGTCCACACAGAACCTTGGATCAGAACCAGGCCTGTTTACAATCACCACTGGAGTAGCCCACGGACTAGTGGATGGTTCAATTATGTTGTCTTCCAGCATTGGTTGAACTTGTTCCTCAATCAAGCATTTTTTAGTTGGTGATGTACGATAGGGAGGTAGGTTTATGGGTTTCGCAGTTCCAGTGTCAATCACATGTTCCGCCATTGCGGTGTGTCCAAGACGACCATCGAAAATAGAGCTGTGGTGAGAAAAGAGATCATACAGAGTTGATAGTTGTGTATCTTCAAGGCCTGCCTCAGCCACCTTTGACTCTATGGTGTCTGACAAAATGTCCAGAGACATAACAGTCTGTTCAACCGGAAACTGTTCCAGAGTGTGGTCCTCATACTCATCCATCACAGGACAGGCACTGTCATCAATAAAAACTGACCTTGTGGGTATATGGATAGTTACAGAGGCTCTCATCATAAAATCCATCCCTAAGATGAAAGTAGAAGAAAGGTTTTGGATAATTGCGAAATGCTTGTAGAAGCGCTTATTCATAAAGCCAATAGTCAGCCAAGTCACACCATCTGGAAGGCAAGGAGCATTGTCAGCTAGATTCACTGGAGGCCCCTGCCACTGATGTGTTTTTTGTGGACAAACTCCTTTTACTTTAATGAGATCAGCATGTACAGCCAAAAGCAAAGCGCCTGTGTCCAGGGTCGCCTCGATGCGGGTTCCATTAAAGTTCAGCTTAGTTTTAAATGGAGTGTTCCAGGGAGCTGTAGAGTCATTGTCCTCCACATGTCCAAGAATGTGGAAATCATTTGTAGAAAGGTGAGGCTCAGTTAACGTCTGGAGGGAGGATTGCCTCGACTAAACGTCCTCCGCCTCTTGAAGTTTCCTGACGGCCATGGGGGTACAGAGTCTGCTGCCGGGCTGAAGTCTCGATTTCCTATGCCAGCTTCAGGTTTGTCCATAGAGGTAGAAGGATGGAGTTCATTATGAGACTGAGCTGACACATGTCTATGAATGCGATCTTGGTTACAGCTGGGACAAGTTTTAGATGTATATCCAGGGCGTGAGCATTTATAACACTGCCTCAGCTCTTTGTTGCTTCCAGTGTGTCTTTGGAAGGTCCCGGTGACTATCAGCTACCAGCACTGCATGTAATTCATGAGCCCTTAGCAGCAACTCAGTCACAGAAGACACAGGCAAGCCATACAGCGCCACTCTGTATTTTTCAAGTGAATGTTTACATATTATTTGAATACGCTCTTGTTCAGGTGGTGGGCACCTTAACAACTGATTATTTTTGGAGAGCATCAGAGTTTCACTGATGATTATATTTTCTTCAGCTTTCTTGAACTTGAATATCATATTAAAATCCCCTCCTACAATGATGATTGCATTAGGAAATTTTACCATCCGGATGGTCTCTTTTTTCACGTCTTCTTTTGAAACAGTCTCTGGTACACCATAAAGTTTAAGATTCCAACGTCTGGAGTACTGCTCCGAATCCATGAGCCCATTCTCAAGCTCGAGAAGAGTATCATCATCTTTTTTTGTCTTGTTCTAAATTGAGTCAACCCTTTTCTTCATGTCTTTAATTTCCTCAATAGCAAAGTCACTTGACTTCTTGAACCCCTCTATTTTTAGTGAGTTGTCAATGACCAGCTTTTCCACGGTGTCAAAGTGGGTGTTGATGAACTCAGAGAGTTTTAATGATGTCAAGATTATGCCGCTTTTCTCCTCACCTTTTGCAACAAGGGGCTTTTTGTGGACTGGTTCTTTACAAGGGGTCCCCTCTGGTGAAATAGGCAGCGGCGGGAAGTCTTCTTCATTCCCGAGAATCAGGTCTGCAGCATTAGCCATTTTGGAGTAGTCGTGTCCTGCGTTAGTAATGTTGTTGGTAGATGGTTTTTGCTATCTTTGGAGAATCTTTTCCTATATCAAGAAAACATTTGTGCTGTCAAAAAGGTTTACCTCTACGTTTCAAAGTACCTTAAAAATTGTGAAGTGTTTGGCTAAAAGTTTTCTTTAGTAATTCAGCAGGCTGGCTTAACAGTTTGAAAAAGAGCGTCTGCTCAAGCCGCCATCTTGGTCCCCCTCCGTAACAAAAATTACATTGTGAACACGATGAATGATAAAACTAAAGTGGTAAAAACGGGGCGCTAAAATTAAGGCAGTGATTGAAAACGGGCAACGTTAAATCAAGTACACTTAATGATAAATCTGAAGTGGTAAAAGTGGAGGAGCTAAAATCAAAGCAGTGAATGAAAACAGGCAACGTTAAATTTCATAATTTAAATTTTTATAACATTAACATTTAGCATGCTATCATTTTATTGACCTCCAAATTCACAGATTCTATTTTCACAGAGGCGATATTAATCACGTCAGTTTTTATGGCACTCAATTTTACCATGTTCAGTATTTCACACCTTCAATTCATTTCAAGTTTATTTTTGTTACTTTGATCCCTCATACAAGTGAAGTTAGAGACTGTTGGACAACATACACTAATATATAAATGTTTAAAATCAAGTTGGGACCAGATTGGACAGCACTTGGGTCCGGATCTGGACCCTGGTCCACTAATCCGTGACCTCTGTTGTAATATGTCCTTATATAAAGTCAAGTGTAATGGCCACTGCAACACATGAGCCACTACCAGGCGTTGATGCAGTCTAGTATCTTCCTACCATGACACGAAGGCAGTCCTCCGAATAAGCTAGTCGCATCAGAATTGAATTTTCACCTGCACATAATCATAACGTCTAAATACCGACACCAAATGCAACATTTGTCACTACATACATATGTGAACGGTGTCGGTACTGTGGGGTCTGTATCACACTCAGGCGAAGTTAATGTCATGACATCACATGTAGGTTACTAAAGCTGCATTGAACTTAACTGGTTCACTTGGGAAGAAAGTAAAAAGTTACTTGAACTACAACCCAAAAACTCTTTTGGGTTGTAGTCCCCCCCCCCCAGCTGATGATGGCAGAAGAGATCACACTCACCACAACAGACTTATAGAAGATATGCAGAATCTTGGTGCAAACACCCAAGGACCTAAGCTTCCTCAAGAAGTACAGTCTGGAAGTGTGGAAGTCTAGTGTACAGAGTGAAAAGGAATGGTGAGAGTACAGTCCCCTGTGGTACTCCTGTGCTGCTGACTACCTGGTTAGACACAGAGCCCTTCAATCTCACAAACTGCGGTCTGTTTGTCAGGTAGTCTTTGATCTAGGAGATTGTTGAGGCCTCCACCTGAGTGTTCTGGAGTTTCTGACAAAGCAAATCAAGATGAATTGTGTTAAATGCACTGGAGAAATCAAAGAACATGATCCTCACAGTGCTGCTGGCTTCGTCCAGATGACAGTGGCTTTGTTGAAGCAGGTGTGTGATGGCATCTTTAACTCCAACTCCACAACTATATGCTAACTGAAGGGGGTCCTGATAGTTTATTGTTTGCTTACTCAGGTGGGCCAACAGTAGTATCTCTAGGACCTTCATGATGTGGGATGTCAGGGCAACAGGTCTATAGCCTTGAGGATTGATGGGTGAGTTTTCTTTGGTACCGGAACAAGACAGGAGGTCTTCCACAACACTGGGACCTTTTTCTGGGCCAGGCTAAGGTTGAAGGGGTGCTGCAGAATCTCACAGAGCTGCTCTGCACTGGCCTTCAGGACTCTAGCGCTGACACAATCTGGACCTGCAGTCTTATTCTAGTTCAGTGTCTCCAGCTGCCTTTTCACCTGACTTCTAAAGACAGACAGGTTGAAGGGGGAGACAAAGGGAGCATCAGCATCTTCTGATTAGGTTGAAGGCAAACATGTAGAAGCAGAAGGGGTCCCTGGCTGAGGTGGAAGATAAAACATTTGAGGTATGACAGGAAAGCTGTGGGTCAAAGGAGGGTGAGATGTCTGATTAGCTGTGAACAGGAGAGGAGGATGCTGAGCTTGTGTCTGAACTGAACCTATTGAAGAATGTGTTCAGTTCATTGGCTCTGTCTAGACATCCATCGGTCCGATCGTCCTTCTGCTTGAAGCCTGTGATTTTCTTCATCCCTGACCACACATCTCTGATATTGTTCTGCTGGAGTTTGCTCTCCAGCTTCTTCTTGTACACCTCCTTGCTGTCTCTTATCTTGACTTTAAGTTGCTTCTGTAAACTCCTCAATAATTCTCTGTCTCCCTCTCTGAAGGCTCTTTTTTTCTTGTTAAGCAGGTCCTTCATGTCGCTGGTGATCCAGGGTTTGTTATTGGGGAAGCATCTCACGGTTCTGGTGGGGATGGTGTTATCGACAGCAGTTTATGTAGTTGGGGACACATTCAGTCATGGCATTGACCTTCTCTCCATGTGGCTGGCACAGTGCGTCCCAGTCTGTAGCCTCAAAGCAACCTTGCAGGGCTTCTTCAGTTTCCTGTGACCATTTTCTCAGTCTTCTTCATTAAAGGTTGTCTCTGAACAAGAGGCTTACATTTCGAGCAGAGAAAAACAAGATTGTGATGTGATTTGCCTAGAGGAGGTCTTGCTTTAGAGATGTATGAGTCCTTGACATTTACATAAAACAAATCCAACATTTTGTTTTCTCTGGTAGAGCAGCTGACAAACTGTTAAAACGTTGGATGTGTAGCAGA
Organism: Crenichthys baileyi; assembly: GCA_036173005.1. Lineage (NCBI taxonomy): Eukaryota > Metazoa > Chordata > Actinopteri > Cyprinodontiformes > Goodeidae > Crenichthys > Crenichthys baileyi. The sequence continues at coordinate 88,450 of JAHHUM010002152.1, read as the reverse complement.
GAGTGAAGCATGGTTAAAATCACCAGATATTACCACAATAACACTGAGGTGTTGTGTCTGTAGCTTAACAACAAATGAACTTATGACATCACACGCAGTTTCGGCAACAGCTAAAGGTGGGATGTAAACTGTTGCCAAAAACACTGGTGAACTCTCTGGGTAAATAATAGTACAAAAACTTACTGTTAACAAAAACTTACTGTTAACAGTTTAAAATTTGGGCTGCAGAGATAGGCTCCCAAAATAAGCTATAATATAAGGACATCTTCTTCTTTGGTGAAAGAAAAAACTTGACCAAGTCTCATTCCTTTATTTTAATGCTTTTATTTTATTTGGAATATTTTATATTCATAAATATAAATGGTCGAACTCAATATATTTCATTTCAAGGCTGAATTGAAAACCTACCTTAGAACCCTGGAAGATTCAACAAATCTGAAAGCCATGAAGACCCTTACTATCTTTATGCCTTACGGTAATTTTTCTTGAAAATTAATATGTGCCCCTCATGCTCTTTGTTTCTGTTTTTCTTTAATATGTTTCTTATGTTTTTTCTTCTGTCCATTTCTTTACTATGTAATTTTCCCTTTTCAGATTTTTCTCAATTCATTGTTATATTGTACTTGTAGTTAAAAAAAAAAAGCTCATTTCCACATGCGCAAACAGAATTACTTCCGGATCACTGTTGAATTCACTTTAATCTTTTAAACAGTAATGGGAAAATGTATTTCTGTCCTTAATTATAACTGTGTGCTATATTATATCCTGTAAATAGTTTTAATATAACATATGTAGTACACATTTTGATATTAAAATGTAGATCTATAAAGTGAACATATTTATGAAATTAATTATTTGCTGTTAAAAGGACCCACTTTCCTAGACAATGCTATAATTTACTTAATAACAATTGTCATTATTTTGTTCGAAAAATATATTTTAGTAGAAATATGTTGATGAGACTTAATGATTGAACTGTAAAGTATTTACAGTTCAATTATTACGCCCTCTGGTGGATATCCGTTTTATTTTTTCCTAATCTACATCTTTTTAAAAAAAACTTTCCATTTTCCAGAAAAAATGCGGGTTACGAAAGACTGAAAACGGATCCATTCTGTGATCAGCACTGTTGCAGTGTAAAGTACAGTACAGAGAGAATCAATTGTTTTAAAAAAATAAAAAATTCGCTCTGTGTTACGCAATTATTGCGCATGATCAGAGCAGTCAAAATGGTCTATCGAAATGCAATAGTACCATTTTTGTCTTTTTTTGTTTTTCCTTTTAAATCATGTACTATTTATACAGTGACAATGAAATGTAAAAGAAACATATCACCCAAAAAGGATAAAAGAAAAAATATAAGATAAAAGAATAAAAAAGCCCAATCGGAAGTAATTCTGTTTGCGCATGCGCAAATGAGCTGACGGTACTAATCTTGCTTCCGGGACAGATAGGGCAGTGATAGGGCGAGCATTTTAGTAGCGTAAGTTATTTGAAAAGTTAAAAGACTTATTGATAAATAAGCAGCTAAATTATCTGACAGCAGCTACAGGGATTTACAATCAAATGAACGAACTAGAACAGTGCATAGCTGCTTTGCATGCTATTAGCCTTATTTTTGTTTTTATTTGCTGTAGCAAAGACGGGGAAATCGCCTTCTTCAGGTTAGTGACTCTCAGACTTTGTTCGTTTGAGTTTATGTGAAAACATGCAGGTTTTTAAGGCGCTTCTGTGTTTTAAACGCTCAATTTTCCTGCTTCACTGCTCTTCGGCAGTTGGCCCTAAAGCTAGCCAGCTTCCTGCGGTTGCAATGTGTTCCACCAGTCTGCTTAAACTAATTTCACCAGTTTGCTAACCGTGCCTCCGATATTTAGTTGAATGTGTCGATGTGTCTGGGTCTAAGCTGTGGAACGGAGCCGTTAACCTTCTGAATTCTGAGTAAAGTCTGGCCTCAGCGGGGTGGAGGTGATGAAGAGGCCCAGCAAGTTTCATTAGTTTTCTTCATATTGCAGACGCAGCAGTTGCAAAACTCTCGAGCCTCACGCAGTGAGCGTGAGACACACGCATTTTACTTCACACACACACGACATTCCTCAATAACACCAAGTCGGGATCAGAATCGGATTGATGCTAGCATGGTGAGGTCGATACTTCAGTTTTAGATTCTCTTCGCTGCGTCCTCATAATGTCTCTGTTTACTTCGTAGTTCAGTGGAGCACGTCTTCTCTCTCTGCGCCTCCCCTCCCTGCTCTGCCGCCAGAGAGCTCTGACAGCAGCCCGTGATGGCGGAGAGAAAGAGAGAAGCGCTTTGTAGACGTTATTTACTGTAGCTGATAAGGGCACTACCACATGATGTGTGCAGAAACGTCATTTGCTACTGTGGGAACACCACTAGTTTACAGAAACATATAAAAATTGTTCACACTCGAGAGAACTCTCGAGAGCTGCAAAAAAAGCTGAGGAAGGAAGAGTAGGGGGGAGATCCCCAAACCAGACCCCCGACAGAGACAGAGGTCTATGGCACAGGCTTTTCAGGCAAAAATCAGGAATATTCAGGTAATCTCCAGCATAAAGAGATGTTTTCAGCAGTGCTATTGGTGATCAGAAATACAATTTTAGCAAACTGTTATCAACTATTATTATTATTATTATTATTATTATTTTGAGACAGTTAAAAAATATATAGTTTTTTGGAACTCAAAAAGATATACTTCTATAAAAATATATACCTCATACCTGAAATATGACTATGGCTGAATATTATAACCCTTTGTGTTAGCTGTTAAAGGAAAAATAGTATTCCTATGTAGGCTATGTGATGCAGATTACAGTTAGAGACTAATTATCATAATCACTTTGTCATATCCACTAGATGATACACAAAGATCCATGGATTAGGGAATCATTTTAGTATGTTTATACTGTTACAGTCTTTTATATTGATGTAGTTGGGTAATAAAAACATGTTTATTTCCCTAAAATCTTTGTCCTATGTTTTCAAAACATAATCATTCTGGATATTAAATCTTAGTGATCAGAATTAACTTTCTGACACATCAGAGTATTAAAACTATAATTTGAACACTGACAAATGAATGTCCCCTGAAATGCAAAAGGTTACATTTTGTGACGGCTGTTATCAACATGTGACCTTCCTGACACTGAAAAGAAAAGGGTTTAATAAACCCCGAAGCAAACTTAAAAATCTCATAGCTGCCTTTCCTCTCTTTCTGTTGAGGAAAAAATCATTTTCAGCATTAATACACTGGATTTCTGTTGGTAACCCTCTCAATTAAGTTCCACTTTCAGCAAATTAAAAGTGCATTTCTATAAAGTAAACTTTTTTGTTGCACTGAAGCCACAATAATTTCAAAAACGTCTGCATTTTGGGTCACATGCATAATTTTGTTTATGTATTTGGCTAAAGCTGTCCTTTATTAGATTAACCAGTTATCATTATTTCTATCTGTGGTTGTTTGTAGCAAGGAAGTTGGGAGAACAGAGTGAGGTAGAAGGGTCACTATAATTTGTAGCAGCAGCAGCAGACATAATCTCTCTCTGAACTTTTCATTAAACTTGAGGGCTCCTCTTCAGTTGTCTATCAGACACTCTCCAGTCCTGTGTCGACATTCAGGGACTCCTAAGTAGGGTTGCTATGCAGGCTTGAAAACTGATTTCTGTTTTTAGAAATTTCCAGGTTTAAATGAACATGGAAACATTGAAGCAATAAGATGAGATCTGATTCATTCCTCAAAAGGAAAATTGAACTGTCACAACAGCAAGTAAAAAAGTGCACATCTAGGAATATAATTTGAAGAAAATTATTATTAAAAACAAATGTGCAATCAAAGCAAAAAAACAATGACTAAATATAGTAAAGAAAGACTAAAACAAAGTTACAACAAATATGTACAATATATACATTGACAGAAGAGAGATAAATGAGGTGAAACATACATATTGGCAGTGTTGTACATTTTATAGCTCTTTATTGTGGAATCCTTTTGTTGATGGGTGGAAGCGTTTTTATTCTGAAGCGTTCCTTCCTCACTGTGGCAGCCGCTGCCTGTTGCTGAAATAGCTGGTCAGAGCACCCAGAGGCGTTGAGAGGCGTTGTTCATCATACATCCTCCTCTCCACCACCTCCACTGTAGTGGCCAGGCGACACCCAACAACTCAACTGGCCTTTTTGTCCAGCTTGTCCAGTCTACTCCCATCCCACTCTGTGTGTGTAGAGGAGCAGGTGTAGAGTCAGATTTGTTACTGTGGCCCAAGATGGTCTTTAGGCCTCTCCACACCTCTCTGGCGTTGTTCTGTTGGAGGCATTCCTGTCCATGCCTCTTCTGATTTCCACCTTGAGTTCCCCCTAGACCCTTTTCAGTTCTTCTGTCAGCTGATCTGAAAGTAGGGATGAGTAACTGTCACATTTGAACTGATACGGTGCTGATACTTGGTACCTGGGAATCAATACCAGTACTCAACTGTTCCAGTTTTCGCTACTTTTCTGTGTGTTTATGTGGTAATAAATGTTCATTCGGTTATAAATAAAATCAAAAAAATTTTTTTATTTAACATTTATTTCTCAAAATAAAAACTATGCGTGCTAAGCCTAGATTTATACTTGACGCACTGGACCGTGGCGCAAGGGTGCGCGTGCCAACTGTGATGCAATCTTGCCGTCCCCATCCCTGCGCGAAGGCGACGCGTGCTGTTGTGGCACCTGGTCATGCACGTCCAAATTTTTGTAACTAGGCGCAGACGTCATTGAGAATGAACGAAATTGAAGGTTTAAACGCTTCATGCAAAAAAACTTAATTCTTCATGAGGAAGAGAGTAACAGAAAAGAAAAACAGGCAAGAGAAATGCGAGTTACAAAATTAGATTGTATGCATTATCACGTTTTTATAGCTTTATTGTTAAGAGTCTGAAATTGTATCTAGGTACAGTTTTAGATCCGTTACAAAGAGGTAAAAAAGGTTTTGCCTCTTCATTGTTTTGCTGTTATGAATCTGAAACTTAGCAAGAAACAGAATCACTTTCATAAGAAATGTTCCCAGTCAGTAGACTCGAAACAGTCCTTCAGTACATTTTTTTTTTTTTACATACCTCTTGGTGAAGGGTTGGTTTATTCACCATGGGTATATAGTCCAAGTACTGATCAGAGTGGCCGAGTGGGGGGTGGAGGGGACAGGACGACTGCACCGTATTGAGGGGAGGATGGATGGGACCATGTATCAGGAGATCTTAGCCAACAACCTCCTTCCCTCAGTAAGGGCACTGAAGATGGGTCGTAGCTGAGTCTTCCAGCATGACAACGACCTGAAGCACACAGCCAGGTCAACTAAGGAGTGGCTCCATAAGAAGCATCTAAAGGTTCTGGAGAAGCCTTGCCAGTCTCCAGACCCGAACCCAATCAAAGATCTTTGGAGGGAGCTGAAAGTCCGTATTCCCCAGCGACAGCCCTGAAACCTGAAGATCTGTATGGAGGAGTGGTCCAGAATCCCTGCTGCAGTGTGTGGAAACCTCCTCAATATCTACAAGAAACGTCTGATATCTGTAATTGCAAACAGAGGTTTCTGTACCAAATATTAAGTTTGGTTTTTCACATGTATCAAATATTTGTCATGCATTAAATGCAAATTAATTGCTTAAAAAAATCACACAATGTGATTTTCTTGATTTTTGTTCCAGATTCCATCACTCACAGTTGAAGAGAACCTATGATAAAATTAAAGACTTCTACATGCTTTGTTAGTGAGGAAACCTGCAAAATCAGCAGTGTATCAAATACTCGTTCTCCCTAGTGTATATATTTTAATCTGTATTAGAAAGAACCCTGTCCCTTCGGAAAGGTTTCCATAGTACCAAAATAGTTTCAAGTATTGAGGATTTCCTTCCGTATCTGTATCAAGTTTGAAACGCTACCTGTTACATTCATAGTAACAGATAGTCTTTACTCTAATGGTAAACATTAAATTAAAAAACTAAACGCTCTATAAAAGAAGAAGACACGGTGTATAATAAATGCATCATTATCACAATATTATTGTATGCCTAATGCTTAAGAGCTACAATAAATGTTAGCTAATTATTTAAATACCAAGCATTCAGTCTCACTAGGTCTGTAATGTATTTGGTGACACTTGTTGCACCATAAAAGTGTTTTAGAAGGTAGAAAAGTGGCAATCTGGTGAAGTCATTAAGAAACTACGACAAAGTTGTTTCAATTCCAGAATTGTACTGCTATGAAACTGAGGAAATGTTTGACTTAAAAAAAAAAGATAGAATATCGGTATAACAGAAGTGATCTGGCTAAGCAGAAAGATCATAGGACCGTCAACAGAGTACATTCTAAGCATTGCAGTTCTGTGCTCTGGCTCAGATTCATTGGTTTTGTGTCTTCATTGTCAGAAACTAGCTTTCTTGTTGTAAGGGTGAAAGCGTTACTGCCTTTAATGATTACTATGGTAAAACCTAGCGCTAGTTGTTACTACTGCTTTAACATGAAAGTAACATTAAAACTGTATTAAGGTATCGTGCTGTTATGTTTTCTTGATTGTCCTTCAACCACTGCATCTCAGACAGGTCTCTGCAGATGCAAACAAAGAGCAATGTAAGTAAATGACCATATTATGTCCACCAAAGAACACCAAGTGTTAAACTTGGCTGTATTTTGGAATTAAAAACAAAGGCTTTTTGCACAATTGTGTTCCTCACTGCATTTAAAAGAAACTGCAAAATTAGTTCTCCCATCTCCAGCAGCCACGAGCTGCCCTGCAACCTTTAGCCAGATGTGGTCTTCAGAATGGTTCTGGTGGGGCTACCAGGGGTGTGTTTTGCCATGTGTGGCAACAAACGTGTCCTACTCTCAATCTTTTTCTAAATCTACTACATATTAGTGTTTTTCTAACAGCAATGAATGAGCATTGATTTTATTTTTATAAAAAAATCCAATTAAATGGTGTCAGTAACAATAATTGTCACTATAAGTAAAAATAAACAAGTAGTCTTTTTTTTACCCTTGCTGCTTGTAGTAACATGCAGGAATAACGGCAGCATTAGATGATGGTACTGATGCTTTTTCAAATATAAGCTACAATGGTGGTGCTGTTTGCAACTGGTGTTGGTCATTTTACCTCTTCACCATTTCGTCCCTTTACAGTTTTGGTTATTTTTGTACCTCACTTTGGGTAGAAAATGTTGCCATCTACTTTGGGATGTTTCATACCTGCTTTGACAGTCAGTGATTTAAAACAATTTTCTTGCATCTACTCATATACTCCAAGGAAAGGTTGATGATTACTTTGTCTTTTTAATAGTATTTTGGCTTGAAATACCCATCCTTGCTACTCCATCTGTGCATATGTGTTGAGTGTGGGTAAGGAACCAAAGCTTAATGCAGAATGTTCAATGGTCTAATGGTTTTGGATCCCCACCCCCCTATTTCTCCATTAACAGAAAAACAGCATCAGGCATGTTCTACTATCACTTTTCGGTCATCATCAGCTTCAAAGTAAACATAGGTCAGGTCAAAGGTGAAGAGACAATTACACTGAGATTGTAACCAAAAAAATCCTAAACGTGGTCACACTATTATCTCCTAACATGTCAATAATCATGCATGTACAGCAATACAGTGATCATCTTCCTGTGTCTTGTCTATGTTGAGCTCCAGAACATGCTTTCTGAATGATGTTTTATTGACCCTAGCTGTTCAGACTATAATGCACTCTGAACTGTATGCTAAGATGATTAGGGCAATTGTCAGTTGGGATTACTCTCACATTGTCCACTGGGATAAAGAGGTCTCTGTAGAAAGGAATGGCATAGAAATGTAAAAATATAGCTACATTTCTTTCTCACAGATGTTTTTAATCTACCTTGGCTGTTAACGCATCACAATTTGCACAAAATTACAAAGGTGTCACTAAGTTTGGATTAAACTTTTTTCAATATTGCTCTTCAATGTTGTGTGTATGTGTATATATATGTGTGTGTGTATGTATATATGTATGTGTGTGTGTGTGTGTGTATGTATGTATGTATGTATGTATGTATGTGTATGTATGTATGTGTGTGTGTGTGTGTGTGTGTGTGTATGTATGTGTGTATGTATGTGTGTGTGTGTGTGTGTGTGCGCGCGCACGCACGCACGCACATACATACACATTGAAGAGCAATATTGAAAAAAAGTTTAATCCAAACTTAGTGACACCTTTGTAATTTTGTGCAAATTGTGATGCGTTAACAGCCAAGGTAGATTAAAAACATCTGTGCTTTAGCATTAAGGTAATTACAAACAACATACATTTAAAATACAGTCATTAAACCAACAAATTCAATAAAAATGGGATAAAAAGAAAGCTAAAGTCTAGAAACATCACAACCTAACTGTTCAGATGGAACCCAGGCAGAACTTCAGTTAAAAGCCAATCTGTATAAATGAGTTTTTAGGAGGGAATTGGAAGACTGGACTTGTTCCAGAGACCAAGAGCTGACACAGCAAAACCCAGATCCCCTCCGCGCCTTAATTTGACCGTCGGCTGCACCAAGAGCATCTGGCTAGTGTTGTTGGGTTTTAATTCATAAATTACCCGAGGTGGAGTTTAAATATAACCAAAGGTTAACCATATAATCCAGATGTTAAGCATGGGTCATATGGTGTGCCATGTGACAGGATACAACAGCTGCAATGAGGGAGTATTTTGAGGATGGTAATCTTGACACTGAGCACCATCAGATTTACATCAGCCACAGAAGGATTCAGAAAATGAAGGTTTTTGTCTAAAATGTCTAACAGAACAGTTCACCAAAATAGTCACTTGTGTTCATCTTGGTTGTTAACAACCAAAAGACCATTATACTTACGTATTTAGCATAAACAAGCCTTGAGAAAGCACTGAGCCCGATTTGTCATTGTTTGTTCGTGTGTTATCTAACACAGGAATGTTTATTCATTTTCCAGATTTGTACTGCCTAACAACAGAACAATGCAGGTCATTACAACTTCATATTATGATAACATTTTAAAGGTTTTAAACTTACTGTAGAACTTTGCTGATCAGACCCATTTCTATATGGCATTAAACAGAGCAACCTTGCTGTAACACGATAAGTTCCCTGTTGTGTTCAATTCCCTCTTGGGGCAGAAAGGCTGACATGCCCCCATAGGAACAAAGTTTCCTTTTTAGAAACATTTCTTACAGCGTTTGTGCTCCCAGGTTCAAATGTGAAACATAACACTGGTTTGTTTAATAGAAGGACAAGGTGCTCTATAGAAAAGTAACTGTAAATAACTTAAGCTGTGATCTGGCAGGCCATAGATAACAAAATTTACTTTACCCTCAATGCCCTCAATATATAACCTCTCTAACACAGTGTCAACATGAAAACAAAAGGAAAATGTCATCTAATTGCTTTTATTAAAAAATAATGCTAAGATAAATAGATAAAGAATCCAAGTTAAATGTATACATTTCCAGACAGTTTTTAGTACATTCTCATAATCCCCACATATACTTTCGTTTGCTTTCATTGATTATAGGGTTAAAATAAATTTAAGTTAGGATAACGTTTGCTGAAACTAAAGTAGAGAGGCAACAAGAAGTAACTACCTTCCAACATTTAAACTAGCACAAAGAATGATGAACCAAAGCTAATAAAATAACTGCTTGCTTAATTTTAGCTTAACAGATAAGTTGTTTTTGTGCTTGCTAATTTAATCAAGGAGCATGGAAAGTCAAAGGTTCCAACTTCAACGTAAACTGATAAAAGATTACAGATTAAATCAGATGGTTAACAGTGCAGTCTGCTGACCTTGCAATAGACTTTTTATTCAGATGGCTGCAGTAGGGATACTGATGATGCTACATGGTAACAGTCCCAGTATTTCCCGTAAGATTGAATGATTTCTATACATGACAAGTCTCTGTGCTTTGAGCCTCAACCACAAACAAAGGTAGTGCATCCAAGCTAGCAGCACCATGATCCTCTCTGATGAAATCAGCTAGATCAGAAAATTCATTTTTTACAGTTGTACAGCATAACCGTCCTTGTCTGCCAAGGAGGGTTATGTTTTCCGTGTGTATGTTAGCAACTTTACAGAAAAAGTTTTTACTTGGGACTTGACTCAAGACTTGGGTGGAAAGACTTGAAACTTTCTGTCTGTGGATGGCGTATCAGCTTATTTTCACGAGAGCGGAGCTTTGCACGTCTAAATAGAGTTGTGTGGTCGGATACCTCCGCTGTGGTCTAGCAGTTCTGTCGCTTTACTTTAAGAGCATGGGAAATGTCCAGCACAAACTGAAAATGCTTTGCAAATGTGGCTAATTTTTCCATTGAGATTTTGAGTGAGACATTGTTTAAACAGCTGAGATTAGTGAAGCATGTGATTTGTCAAAACCAAATACATATCGATAATGTTTTAAAGACATTTCCAGTTCGTACGGTTCCTAGGAAACCAACTAGGAATGTTTTGTCCAGCCTGTGTTGAGCTGTCAGTCATGATTCCACACCCGTTATCCGAGGTCCCGCCCCCACACCAAACCAGGGCAAGAAGTTTGAAAATGAAAAACTTTAAAACTTTAAACCAGCCAAAAATCTTGGACTTTTTTCAGTTTCAACTTTTTTTGGAACAACTGTATGAACAAACTGTATGGCTCCAATTTAGTATGGGGGAAAAAACGCTTGATCTTCCTCAGGAATTTTCTTTACAAACTAATAACCTGTTAATGTTTTTATTGCTGTAATTATTATTATGATTATATTAATATTTATATAAATAATAGTTTGGACTGTTAAAGGTTGTCTTGTGAATACCATCCCAATAAGGCAGTGGTGTTGGCACAATAGAGAAATGGGTGAGTCAAGCTCTGGCATTATTGAACAGCATAACTCTGTACACACATGGAATAAATTCACACAATGTCTTAAAATACAAGAATTTATTAACAAAAATAAGTCAACTCAAAGTCAAACATATGTCAATCAACAAATTCTACTATCCTAGAACAATCCAACTAAAATTACCAAGCAAAATTAAAGAATAAGGAAGACCAACGAACTATATACAGTATGAACAAGTGAATCAAAGATGGTTAAAAACCATGACCAAATAAAGTGATGCAACGTAACCGTTCAATGTTATTTATGTTTGAGAATCTGGAAATGAGGTTAAGTTAGTCTTAAAACTAACCTAGACAACAATTGGTATACCCTCAAACAACTATTCACAATGCAAGATCAGATGAAACATTAGCTGCTTTTATTTTGTAAAATAATAATTGACATATTATTTAGGGAATATTAAAATAATATTTAAGATAATATTATTTTTGAAAAAAAAACAACCTTTCTGGATAAATGATTTTTAACTGGCCCTCACCTGGTGACGAAGAAGCCTATGAACTTGATTAAGATAGCGGCAAGTCACGTTTAGCGGTTGAAGCTAACAAAGGAAACTCATAGCTTGCTACCACTCCTTTAAAGTCACACATGTACCTTTTTAAAATACCAATAATGAAAGGATTAAAATGCATAAGCATGATATGTGTTTAAAACCACCCTTTTAAATAAAGTTGTCTCAACCTTAAAACACAACACAACAAAATTATTAGCTTCAATTAACTGTCTGTTTACATTAGCTGAGCAGCTAGTCCGCAAACATCTAGACAGCTGAGTTTATCATGAAACTACCATTTTATTAAATTTTTTTAGATTATTTCATTCTGAACTAATCTTCTCCACCCAAACACCACGATCTTGCGTGAACCGTTTTGAAGAAAAGATGTCATGGGCAACGAGTTGAGGGAAGCAAAGTTGTCCGGTCATCCACGTGTGGGTAATAACAAATGTGATAGCGTTGCCTATATCATACAGTTAGGCCCGACCTAAATGTATGATATAGGCACATTGCGGATCCTTCAGTGGCCTTGGTGTGACGGGTAGCTCTTGCTACCTGGACTTGCATGCAGGAAGGTGTGCGATGCTGCGTTCGCGTTGTCCTCCTTCATGCAGGGGAAAATTGCTTCAATTAGGGCTTCTGTAGGCCCCAGAGAAAAGTCAAGCCACATTTGTGTTATTACTCCCCTTTTATGGATGAATGCTGGATACTCTAAAAGCAATCATTAATTACCTTATTGCACACGATCGTTGTGATCATAGTCACGTTTAGATCCAAGTTGAAGAGTGCCTTCTTGCCAGCAAAGAGACAACTCTGTGTCCCTCCGTCCGGTTCTCCTGGAGATCCGTGTGGTAGAGGCCGCCATGTTGGGACACGCCATCTTTGTTCAGACAGTGACGTCACGGGAAGTCCAGCTATGACTCCTCCTCTTCCTGGGCTGAGCTGGAAGTAGGTTAATGTGACACCAAAAGGTGTAGAAAAGTTCATATTGGCCTTTGTGTACAGTTCAGAATCCATGTTCATCCATGTATACAGATAACGAGTTCAAACAGGTGCAGTTAATACAGGGAATGAGTGGAGAACAGGAGGGCTTCTTAAAGAAGAACTAACAGGCCTGTGAGGGCCGGGATTCTTAAGGGTTGTTAGGGGATCAAATAGTTGTCATAAAATGTGATTTTCTGGATTTGTGTTTTAGATTCGTTACAGTTGAAGAGTACCTATGATTAAAAATTAAAGGTTTAAGAAAATATTATTTGCCGATTTTGCACTGCAAAATTGGCAGTGTATCAAATATTTGTTCTCCCCACTGTATCTGTATGAAATGTGACTTTTAGGTTCATACCTGAATTACTTTTATTTTACAAATGGAAGAACTGTGTTCTTTTACTCATTTGAGCAAAATTTCTGGTCACATAATTGAAAAAAAATATTGAATGTTCTGTGTTACAGAATAGAGGATGGTGTACTTTAGTGTTGGACGTAAAACGGATCAAAAAGTAAGGAAATAAGTTTTATGCAGTCTAAATAACATTTTTTCAGTCTAAAGAGTTTGTTTTTAGCCTCATGACAGATTACATTTAATTCAATTCAATTCTATGCAGTTTATTTATATAGAGCCCATTCACAATGAATGTCATCTCACAGAGTATTACAGAAATAAATTTATATATAGATATATGTGGCCAATTCAATACAATCATATAGACTGTTGAAACTTAATTGTGTAGATTCCAGTGTGATCCTAGTTATTAAACAGTGTAGTCACGTTGTGTTTGTTTTTCAACCTGATAAAAGGTTTTCTATCTAAGGAAACCCAGCAGTCTTCATCTTGGCAGCAATCCATCAAATTGAGCATGCATGTAGTGACAGTGGAGAGAACTCCCTGTGAGCACCCAATGTGGTTCATCTTCAGCATGTCATTATCTGCATCGAATGAACATATTTCTCAGATCAGACACACTGGGGGATCAAAAGGTGCCTCTGGACTGCACTGCTGCAGCTGCGCTTGTTTTGCATCATAAAAGTATATGAGTGTGAGATGATTATCTCACACTCATTCAGGATTACAATTCATAGTTGTTACCAGTTTACTACCTCCCTAGGTAGATCAGGAATATATGAATAATATTGTTGGTCGACTTTTCCATCTCAAGACCTTTCAGTTGATTGTGTGGTGTAAAAAACATATCTAAATCTTGGAGCCATAGGATTATCTGAAAGTGGGCTTCAGAGTTGTAGGAATTTATGCTCTCAATCCAACAGAAATGTAAAATTGAATGTGACGACCACAGAGTAACAGGTTGGTCACAAAATTCTTTAAAACTAATCCAAAAACTGCAGAGCATCTAAAGTCTTATTTTTAATTTTAATTTTTTTTATGAAGTTTGATCATTTTTCTAATTGAATAATTGTACTCTCCCCCTTCCTTTAGGTCAGTCATGGATCTGAGGTCCTATCCGTAGCTCCTGCTCTGAGTTGGGTTTGGATGCAACCCCTGTTCAGACGTCATCTGAGAGGAACATTGTTTACGGGAGCCAGCAGGGGGCGCTGATGAGGAAGATGTCCAGTAATTAGCGCAACATCAGCTCTAGCCATATTCCATTCAGTTGTATCTCCACTAACACTCTCTGCTGCAGTACCAGCGGAATGTCACTTCATCTGAAGGTGACATGCAGCATCAATGTGCAACAAATGCCCTCACCAACCAGCAGCAGGTACAACACTCCTCTCGGACATGGCCGGACCACGATGGAGGATGCTGATGCGGCTCTCAACATGTGGGCTGTTATTAAACAAGGACACGTGCGTGAGAAGATCGCCATCTTTGCTTCAGAGGGGAGGCAGACAGATGAGGCAGACAGCAGTGCACACAGCTCAGGTAGCTATTTGAGCTGCTGTGGTGGAGCAGTGATTGCGTGCACGAACAGCAGCACTTTGACAGGGCGGTTCCGCGCTGTGAAGGCAAAGGGAAGTTGGGAAGAAAACAGCTCTGCCAAGAGGCGCCGCAGGTCCTTGAACAACCAGAACCATCAGCTGGACCAGAGGAGCCATTTCCTGAGTAAACAGCAGTGTGACCTCAAACTAAAGCAAAGGTGTACAGAGTCAAGTGGTGGACAGTGTATGGAGACATCAGTGTCAGCGGAGGAGGAGCAGAAGATTTCAGTTGCGGAGATGGTGGCTTTTTTGGAGCACAGAGCAAGGGAGCTGGAGCCAAACTTAAAACCTCTGTTAAACCTCCAGAGAAGCTCCACTACTATCACCCTGTCCAAAACCACCCGGCTGGGGATCAGGGAGGGGGAGGAACCAGAGTTTGTCAGGGTCTCAGAAATGGTGGCTAAGCTGGAGTCAGAGTGTCTGAGGGCCACTGAGAGCAGTCTTTCTCGGAGCAACAGCCTTAAGAGGACAGTGGGTCGAGTCCTTCTAGCTGCAGGGCAGAAGAACTTCAGCCCCGGCCAATCTGCACCACAGTCAGAAACATCATCAGTGCCACCAGTTTCTTCACCATCATCATCTGAAGCTCTGAACTGCTGCAAGAAACCAATCAGTTTGTCACAAATAGTCAGGGTTGAGCCCCCTGCCACAGCTGCACCTCTTTCAGGTGACCTAGCTGTGGAACCCCAGGAAGTTTCAGGGGAGACAACAGACGCACCCCCCCAGTCTGAGGAGCAGGAGCCACTGCCTGGCCTCCTGTTTCTTTCTCCTGGTAAGTTGGAGTCAAAACTCTGCACCCCCCATTTCAGAACAAGCTTTTATTTGGAGCTGAGCCTTCTTCCTGCTTCTAACGTTGTCAGCAGCTCTCACCGGTTAAAGAACAAGGTCGACAAGACTGTGAGTCCTCCTTGCTCTGCCACAGTGCCTCCTAGGCGGAGTGCTTCAGTGTCGCAGGACTTCCTGAAAGTGCGCCAACGGCTGCAGCAGCTGCTGGCGCCACAGTCTTATCTGCTCATGCTTCCCCATCACCTGCTGGTGAACATGTTCCTACTGCTGCCGACACAGAGCCTCGCTGCACTCAAGTGCACCTGCAGCTACTTCAAGTTTGTCATTGAGAACTATGGTGTGCGGCCCGCCGACTCGCTCTGGGTGTCTGACCCTCGTTACCGTGATGACCCCTGCAAACAGTGCAAAAAGCGTTACTGCCCTGGAGATGTGTCCCTTTGCCGCTGGCACCACAAGCTATACTGTCAGGCTCTGCCATATGGGCCAGGCTACTGGATGTGTTGCCATGGTGCCCAGAGGGATGCACCTGGCTGCAACGTGGGTCTCCATGACAACCGCTGGGTGCCTTCATTTCACAGCATCAATGTGCCAATTTATAGGCGGAACTATAGCCATGAAAGCTGAATTATTTTGTGTGTGTGTGTGCAGGTGTATAAAAAGCAGTGTGGTACAATGTGCTGCAGCAGCCTGTCAGACTGTTTCTACCTGCTGTGTGCTCAAACTCATTCAGGGTAGTTCTGCTCTGATTTTACAATGAGGTAGCCAGCTGCTATAGCCAGACCACTAGCATCCATCCTGTGATGCAACAGCTTTGAGTATCTTTCTAGACAGTACCTTCACCAACCAAATGTCAGAAAGCAGTGAAAACATCTTGCTTCAGATACCAGCATAGTACTGGAAGTACTAGAAAAATTAGGGACTTGATTTAGCAGAAATCAAACCTTTAATATAGGAGTTTTAACCAAAAACATCACAGGATTTCGAGCAGCTAACAGTAACAGATTTGTTTTGAGGAAATCTGCATGTTTCGAGTTCCTGCATGCAGTGTGGCCCCCCGCCACCTCTCAGTCTGTCACCTTTCAGTTTGTTCAGTTTCCAGACTGAGAGATTTTTGTTTTTATTGATCGCCTATCAGCAGTGTGAACTTGTATCCAGAGGGGAGAGGATTCCCAGCCAGGACTCCTCTGTGAACCAGAATTACAAGAACAGACCACCACTAACTGCTGCCAAAATGGACCTTTGATCAACTGACCAGTTTGGCTTCTAACACCAGTATTGTCTGATGTTCTGCAGGCAGTCAGATCATTTTGATTCTTAGCTGGTTTTGAATTACTGATGGGAAAATGATCTGCTAAAACCATAGGAACATCTAGGAGATGTTCCAAAAGCTTAAAGGTAGTAAGTGATCACACACACACACACACACACACACACACACACACACACACACACACACACACACACACACACACACACACACACACACACACACACACCAGGACTGTTTTGCATAGGATTTGTTTGAGCGCTTCCATTAGCTGACAGATAATCATTGTATTCCTTTGTAGGACATGGAGCAATGTGGCCTTGAGTCTCTGAGACAATGCAATATGAAAAACTTGACAATAATTATTTTAAAAAGGAAAAAAAACTATATGAAAATAAAGTTTGTTTTTAATGTTTACTGTGTTGTTTACTGATGCAGAAATTTTCTTTGTAAAATATGTTTTGCTTGAATAAAGTTCTTTCTAGTCTGTTCTTGTTTGTGTTTAAAAAAAAAACGTTTAGACCCTTATATTATTTGACTTCCAGTTAGTTTATCTGGTCTCAAGATGATTGTGGAGCCATGTCAGGATTTCAAACAGACATCAGGTAGTTAAAGGGGTTGAAAAGGTACTGTTGTTTTCAGAATAATAGCAGTGCAACATCATTAATCCAATCAATCACTGCTTTAATTGAACTGATCTTTGTACATGAAAAATGATTTGGTATAGTAGACCAAACAGTCATGACATCCTGGTTGTGTGTATCTGAATCATTAATTGAAAGCTTTGTGACTAATAGTGTGGAGTTCAGTCTGTACGATAATTCATTCTGCAGAACAAACACATCAAACAGGTGTACCTTTATTTTAATTTTCTTTTCTCACAAAAGTGGATTCTGGGATAGTCTTCAACAACAATTACAGAGACTTTATGAGGGAAAAGAGCTTAGTGGTATTTCAACCGAAAATATACTCTCATGATTCTGGGGTGTTTGTGTTGGGGTCAAGGGTGGGGCCAGTGTTTTTTCATGAATGCCCATAAAAGAATGAAACCAAAAAAACGGCAGTAAGATGAAAGTGAGCCACAGAGCCACTTGTGCTTTGGAGCTGTAGGTTGCGGAAGATTGATTTAACAGCTAAAAGGGCAACACGCAAATTTTTTACTCATTAAAGTAATACTTTAACAAATAAAAATGGTCCGAGGGACCAATCTGTCACAGTTTCTGAAGGAGGCATTTTTAGGGTAACTCTGTGTGTTTGCATTTTCACCACTATGTTTATGTCTTGCACACAGTGCAGCACTGGAAAAACGTAGTCCACGCTATGATAGTTGTCAAAAACAAGGATGCTTATGAGGGACATTGTGGGAGACCTTACCAATACTATATCATAAATTTTACTTTACCAAATATCTCACATTACATTAATCAATCTCTGCCTTACTGTTAGTGCACAACAATGAATTAGCACAAGTCTGAACAAAATATATTTTTTATTTTTTTGAAGATTAACCTTAAAAAGGTTAATATGTTGAATAATATTGGCCATATTTACTAGGATTTATTGTTGAAAAATGCATACCTTAATATTATTCAGAAAGTATCATTGTAAATGTTTAAATATGCTAATTTAACGTTGAAGTTCTTGTATGTTTCCCCTAGTTTGTGAAAAGTCCGTCATTGAGTGATGCTTTTATTTTGAAGCGCGTCCGAAAACGTGATTTCCTCTTACTTTGGCAAGCTGGAGTATTCTTAGTTGGAGTAAACAAGATACAGTAAACTATCCCGACTAACAGCGCTATCTACCACTAAATCCACAATGCTCCTGACGTCTTTAGCAACATGACAGAAGGTAAGCTAGCCGTTTCTGTTAGCTCCTTTTCAGAACCAGACAGCGGCCCTGTCCCAATATTCGCACTTCCACCCTTGTGTCCCTGAATTGCGCATTCCCGTTGATGGGTTCGAGTGCGTAATGTGTCCCAATTCTCCAGAGGGGTCCTTAGCCCCGCCCCCTTTGTGCCCTCAATGCACACTTCGGCGAAGCCCGCATTTAAACGGACTACGCTTATATTACCCACAATTCACTGCTGCAGATGACGTTCTGAGCAAAAACCAATCACAACCATCAACGTAATAAACCATCAAATCAGAATGATAAGAACTGCGTAAACTTTAGACAGCAAGCCGACAAATACTTTTTTACTGGTTTTCCAGGCTCAACATTGTAAGATACCACTGGGTTCTGTTAGGAATAACCTTTATTAATATGCTCATAGCTGTTTTTTCCCTTTTATGCAGTAGTGAAGTAAAGTATAAGTTCTAATGTTTCCCTTCTGTTACAATAGGATAAGAATGCTCATAGACATACAGTACAAGGACAGATGACCCAAGGATTGTCATAAATGACCTGAAGCTGGGGCACTGGGGTAGATAGTAGAGCAGCTGATATTACTGGTTTGATTAGAAAGCTACAGCACACCTAGATTAAGTATGGACACCCGCTACAACACAATCTAACAGATAGACACCACAATGGTGACACATAGTCTACTGATAATCACTGAGGGAGAGCACATCCATTGCATTGGAGTGCCAGATATAAAACTGTATGTGACCTTCTATCGAGGCTCTTCGTCATCCTCTAACAGACGGCGACGGTCCGAGACGGGAGCCTCAGCGCTGATCTCTGTAATCATTCCTCTGCCTTAACTTAGAATAAAAAGAGCTAAAAGTTAGAAACTGGTTGAGAGTCGTTCCTTTAAGAGTCTTTAGATAGAGTGTGTGATCGCTTCATGGGGACCAAGTACCGGAGGAGCTCCGAGGCGTCTGACCGCCAGCAGGGGGCGGTAGCCTCGGAACAGTTCAGAGTGAGTCTGGGCAGTCAGTAGGCCATAACACTGAAATTACCTTTCAAACAAACACTGGCGCGGCGAAAGTCCGGTGTATAAGCCTCCTTCGCTTCCTGCACTTTCTTCTCCTGAAAACAATTGCTTGTTGCAGTTTTAAATAGTTTTTTTAGCAGCAAGACTGTGAAAACAGCGCTGGTTCCCGCCCTTTTTGATGTAGGAGTTACGGTGCAGAGGTGCAAGTCGATGACATAACCCCTACTGTCCCAATTCTCCAATTTTGCATGCTTGTAACCTGTGCACTTCAACCCTTACATGCACTTGTACAAAGTACACACTTCATAGAGGGGCGTAGGGTATAGTGTGGGTATTGGGACAGGGCCTCGGCTCAGCAGCTACTTCCTAGATGCTTGACTTCAGCCAATAGGAGAAGGCTGAGGCGGTGACGCTAGTCCAAAGACCGCCCCCTCTGTCTCAGTCCCGCCCCGTTCATATTTACATTTCTTCCTCATGTTGGAAGACAAAAGACAATACAGCGTCCAAGTAATGTAAAAAAGAAAGATGGAAATAAGTGGGCTCAGGGAAATCCGTTGAGTAAAAAAAATACTACAGGGGTATATTGAAGGGGAAAATATATCAGTGCTTAACAAATAAAAGGATAGTAAAATAATTTGAAAAATATATTTCTAATGAAAAAAAGGTTTTAAATATATTTCAGTGGTAATAAATTCAAAAGAAATAAAAGAGGTAGGAAAATAAAACAGCAAGAGATCCACTTGTATTAAATAAACAAAGGAAAAATATAGAATTCAAGAAAAAAATATGATTTGAAAGTTAGTGGTTTAAATAAAATGGTAGATTAAAATAGAAATATATATATATATATATATTTATATCCAATTAATTAATCAATAATTTAATAAATCTCTTCTTTTTATTATTTTGTTACATATAATGGCGCACTAATTTATATTTCTAGCTACTTTTTGGCCCAGTAATTATTTTATTGATTCATTTATTTATTTCAGTATTTATTCTTAATTATAGCAGGACTGGTCCTCCATACACAGCAGTGCAAATGCAGAAACTGTAGGAGCCACATTCATCAGCTAAAGCTTGGGCTTCAACTTTTAGTAAATGTTCTGTTGTTTCCCTGACTTCCAAAAGAGCATCTCTCACCTGCTTGGTTTGAATCTCACTGCCTCCACACTTTTTATTTTGCTTTCCCACATAGTCTCTGACCAAGACTTTAGGGTGGTCTTTGCATGATTTAGCAAGATTGACCATCAACGGGTGGAGGCAGAGAAAAGAGTGTACATTTTGGACATATATTCAGAATAGCTAATGGCATCTGGTGCACTTTTAGGAGCTTGTGCTACTACTAAATTGAGAGTGTGGGCACCACATGACACAAAGAAAGCCCTTGGGTTGTTTTAAAGAAGCCTTGCCTGAACACCTCTGTGCTTCCCCTTCATGTTGGCACCATTATCATAGGACTGCCCTCTGCCGTCCTCAAAGGGAATGTTAAGCTTGTCTAGCCTGTTGAGGATAAGAGCTGATAAGCCTGCTCCTGTTAGGTTCTCTGCTTCAAGAAAGCCCAAGAAGTGCTCTTTCATATGGGGCTCATTCTCCTGTGTCACAATCCTGACAATGACTGACACCTGTTCCTTGTGGCTAATGTCGGGATTACAATCCAAAATGAAGGAATAATACTTGCAGGTTTTTATTTCCTCAAGTATTTTGGAGCTGATGCAGTCAATGAACTCATTCCGGATGGTATTTTCCAGGTAATTTTGGTGCTTTTTATTATCACTCTACACTCTCTGTACATGATGCATCATAATCGGATCAAATTTGGCCATGAGCAATGGCAACTTCCTTAAAGAAGTTGCCATTGGGCCTTAAGGCCAACTTCCTTTAGATAAAGACTGAATTATTGCCATTAATCTGATCAGAACTTCTCTCTACCTCTGTTTTTCAGTCTCTAGAAGGGCCATCTCTCTTTTGTCAATTGGTGAAGCATTAATGCTAGTGGGCTGCTAGAGTGAATAAGATAGGTTGACCTATATATTCACTTGAGGGCTGAGCTGAGGTGGAGGGTACTGGAGATGGTGGACACACATCATCACTGGAGGCTTGTGTGCAAGAAGATGTACTTGTAGCAATTGAAGCTGAGGCGATTGATGGATGGTTTCAGTGGCTGATGGCACAGGACTTACAGGGGGGTGTGTTAAATATTTCAAAAGTGCATCTAAAATGGACATAAAATCAGAGAAATTTGTGTTAAAAATGGCAATCAAAACTGCACCTACTACTGCATGGACTGCATATTCTGAATGACAAGATAATATCAAATTTCACAAGTATGGATATATATATGTTGCAAGACTACACTTTGCCAACTACTAACATTCTTTTCCCACAAAGGTTCACATTTTAAGTTACTAGAAAATGTTACTTTTCAAGGCAACCCAAAACCCCTTCAACAATACTGTTGTAGCTTAACATTGCCCATGGTGAGTTCAAGTTCATTGAACACAAGCGGACGTTTGCCGCAAGCACAGTGGAAGTACTGATAATGGTAGAAAGTCATCTTGAATCTAATAGGCAAAAGTGTATAGATATCATGTCCCCACTTCCAAGTCTGGAATACTGTTCGTAACTCCTCTCCTTTGGCCGTTGTTCGCTAACGTTAGCCCAGAACGTCATATGATTTGGAACCACCAAACCGTTTGCCTGTGTTAGGCGAACTTGAATGCACCTCTGGCTTCAGGAACAGTCTTATGGCATCCTTAATGATAACATCAAGTTGAAGAGGATGCCTTTACTTCATTTCAAACTGTAAACGCTACGTGTTTCTGTCATGATCTAAAATCTGATGGAGTGTTGAAACAAACCGCCGGTGGTGTTCGTAGGCTACTAGGGTATGTCCGACCAACTGTATGTATTGTTGCTAATAAGCTATCTAGCAAATACTGTGGGCAATAAAGATAAACTACCCTACTCATGCAGTTTTTAATGCAACAATTTCTTCACATTCTTATCTTGGTCCTTCTCACGCTTCTCCTCATCATCTTCCCTTTTTTTGCGAAATTGTGCCCCTGATGGCTTTTGCTTCTTCATGATAGCAATACTAGCAGTGACACTAAGAGGAGACCGTGGGGGAAGGGCGGCAGGAGTGCGCGCGGGTTGGGAAATTGACAAGTGTAAATTGGCCTTTTGGTTACTAATCTAAATTTAGTTTACAGACTTCTTTGGAATTTTATAACACGAGTCTTCATTACAGAATGTCTTAGGATGGTGTGTAATGTTTGCAGCGGTTTTGCTGTGCTAAATACCACAAAATTATCATCACAGAAAAAAAAATCGTAATTAATAAAAAAAAAATTAATTCCTCCAGCACCCTTTCTGCGGTTGCCGCCATAGGCAATTGCCTATGTTACTTATGCGACAACATGGCCCTGCCTCACCCAGTTATAAACCGGTTCCCAGTCTTTGTTGTAGCTGCATTTTCTTTTCCTTTACATAATTACATACCATTATATTCTGTATACTGATGTAAACTACAAGAAAATCCTTTTCTTGTTCTGTTGTGACATAAGAATATTTGTAGATTCTATTCTGTTGTCGCGCAGGTTGGTCATGATGTGGGACGCTGCTGTGTTTTTTGATTGATATGGCTCTGTGATGAATGCAGCTCTTCTTTCTTTACATTTCAGAAAAGCGCCTGTCGAATAATTTTTTTACTTCTCTGAATATGACCAAGTGGGGACGTTGTTTCTGAGGGAGAAAGTGGGAGAAAGTGCAAGTTTCCGCCTTCGTGTGTTAGAAGAACAGCACAAAAGCAGCTGGCGTGTGCTTGCTAGTGGGAAAAAGGCAGCGGAGCGTGAGTGCATGAAAATGACTGTGAAACAACACTGATCCCTGCCGTAGGCAATATCAAGCTGGCTCCTCCAAGTAAATTTGACTTTGATAACGCGAGCAAGTGGCCAAGATGGATAAGAAGTTTTGAGCTCTTCAAAATTGCATCATGCCTGAATAATCAGTTGTTGGGACCCAAAGCCATGGATTTCAACATTAAAACTCCGGTACAATCGCTTCTGGAGTTTTCAAAATAAATTGAATTTAACAGACTTTCAGCACAACTTCAGAAGGGGAAAAGGGGGTAACAGCAAACTTCCCATGATGCCACTGGCTGTATAAAAGCACCCCCTCTCCCACAAGCCGACCTCTCCAAGCCAGTTGACCATCGGACCAGGAGCAGACACAGCGCGCTGAAGTCTTTTTGCTGGCAAAAAGACTTAACTCTTCAAACTGGATCCAAGAGTCTCATATGATCACCGATCATATGCAAAAGTTGAGTATTGAATGAATTGCTGTTTGTGTATCCGGTATTCATTCACGAACGGGAATTAAGGCACCGGCATTGTTGACTTTCTCTCCGAGCCCTGCAGACGCACACGGTGTTCAAGAAAAGTCCCCAGCAGAGACGCGGTCTCTACAACCCGAGTGAAGCGGTTTTCCTTGCCTGAGAGAAGGACGACGCCGCATCACCGGTAACGTGCAGTTTTGTCCGGCCGACAGAATGACCCGTATCTTAAGCCACAGCCCCGGAGGTCAGGTTAGCCGAAGCTAACCACTTGTTGACTGTGGACGTTTCTTCAAACTTCGCCGCCCCGGACATCTTTTCCTCAACATGGTCAGAAGTTAGGTTTGGGCAGAGTGAATAATAGAATAACAGTTAGGATGAAATGATCTAAACGTTTTTCATTTTATGAAGTTTGGTTTTGTTTGTGTGAAACTGCTATCTTAGTGCTCGCAGGCTATCTGCACATGTGATCAGCTTTGTGTTCTGTGTTTATGTGTTTTTAAAGTTAAGACAAACTTTATTTAAAGGGTGATTTTAAACACAGAGTGTTGCTCATAACGCTCCGTCTGCGCTTATGCATTTTAACCCTTTTATTGACGGAATTTTTAAGTATGTATTTTGATTCTGGATGCTAAGCTATCAGCCTCCTTTGTTAGCTTAACTGCTAACAGCCTAGGCCACGTGCTTGCTGCTGAAGAGTATTTACCCAGAACGATTTAGTTTTCAATCCAGTAAATGTCCCTAACATCATTTTACTACATTTGATAACTAAGTAAACACCATTAAGCCCCATTTCTCCAGAAAGATTTGGCTCTTTTCAAAGATATTTCCTTAAATAATTTACCGTTACCTTTAATAATATTTCTTTAAATATTATTTCAATAAATAAAGGCAGCTAATGAGACACCGTTGAGAATGTCATCCAGAAGGTTGGTTTTATTCAGCAGATCATTCTTTAAAACATTATTTTATTAAAATAATATTTTATCTGATCTTGCATTGTGAATGGTTGTCTAAAGGTATACTGATTACTGCCTAAGTTGGTTCCAAGACTAACTTAACTTCATTTCCAAATTCTTCAAGATAATCCTTGGTTCTCAGACATAAATAACATTGCATGGTAATGTTGCATCACTCTTTTGGTCATGATTTTCAATCATCTTTAATCAACTTGTTTATATTGTACATAGCCCATTAGTCTTCGTCATTCTTTAATTCTGCTCGGTAGTTTGGTTGGATTGTTTTAGCATAGTAAAGATTTTGTTGATTGAAATATGTTTGACTTTGAGTTGACTTATTTTTGTTAATAAATTCTTGTATTTTAAGAAATTGCGTGAATTCATTCCATGTGTGTACAGAGTTTATGCTGTTCAGTAATGTCAGAGCTTGGCTCACACCTTTCAACTTTGTCCTAATACAATCGCCTTACTGGGCTGGTATTCCCAGGACAACCCTTAACAGACCGAAATATTATTTGATAAAATATTAAAATATTAATATTAAATATTAAATAATATTGTCAGATTAATAATCACAACACAGTCGCAAGAATATCAAGTAAATACACTGATGTACAGACTAGGGGATGAAGCTGAGGACATATTGAATGGCCTGCCTCTGGAGGAGGATAAAATGAAGTCGTATGAAGAAGTAAAAGGGGCTTTCGAGAGACAATGTGTGAGCAAAAGGAATATTATTTTTGAATGTGCATGGTTCAATAGACGCAACAAAGAGCCAGAAGAAAATGTCAGAGAAAGTTGTCAAGAGTCACTGGAGATGGATCCTGAACTCACACTAGCAAAAAGTGCCCCACTACAAGGAAATAAAAAAGCAGCAGCATATACTATGTGGCAGAATGGCTGAAGGGCAGGCTGGCAATTTGGATGCTATGACAGGGAGGAAGCAGTCACAAAAAGGGGCTTGCGATCGAAAACGCAGCACAAGTCAGAAAATAAAAATAAAGACTCAAGCTGTGGGAGATCTGGAAACGGAAGACATCCATGGGAAAAATGTTCCAACAAAGCTGCATAGTGTTGCAAATGTAAGAGAAAAGAACATTGCACAAAGAAGTGCAAGAGGTGTCAATGAGATCCAAGGGGATTCAACAGATGATGATCCGGATAATGCTTTCCTAGGTGAGAATGATTGAGATCAACAGTGTTGATAATGAGTGGAGAGAGACTCTACAATTAAATGGAAAGAAAAAAGAATTCAAGCTTGACACTGGAGCTGGAGTAACAGCTATACCAAAACACCACTACTCTACAGATAATCATAGGACACTCCTGATTCCCAAGTTCCCTTTGTATGGTCCAGGTAGACAAGGCTTGGATGCAAGAGGATCTTCCGTGGGATAACTGGAAATCAGAAATAGGACAACTGAACAGGATGTTTATGTTGTGGCCAAACAGATGAGACTGCTGTTAGGCCTGATAGCCATGGAAGCTTGGTCACTTTTTAAACATTTATGCACCGTACATGTGGGGGAAGACATGAGCAGTAGTTACCCCACGGTGTTCAAAGGACTCTGCAAGCTGGAAGATCCATACAAGATAGAACTAGAGCCAAATGCCACAACATATGCCCTGTCTGCCCCACGTCGAGTACCCATCCAGCTAAGAGATAAAGTCAAGGCAGAATTGGATGGCTCAGAGACAATGGGGGTGGTATCTAACGTCACTAAATCCACTCCATGGTGTCCAGGGCTAGTAGTGGTGCCCAAAGCTGGCTTAAAAGAGAAACTCACACTGTGCGTTGATTTAACATCCCTAAACCAGTGGGTGAAAGTGAAAGAGACTTATTTTACCTGCTGTTGATGACACTCTACATACACTCTCAGGAGCAAAAGGTTTTTCAAAACTAGATGCCATATCAGGATTCTGGCAAATTCCTCTTGCTAAGGACAGTGCACTCCTAACAACGTTCATCACCCCATTTGGTCGCTATTGTTTCAGAAGGCTGCCATTTGGGACTTCCTCTACCCCACAGCATTTTCAGTGACGGATGTCACAGATCCTGGAGGACTGTGCTTTGACTGTGCCATGCAGATGACGTTGTGGTGTATGGCATGGGTCAAGCTGAGCATGACAGCAAACTGCACCAGGCTCTCAGGGGACTGAGGGACTAAGGACTTACCCTGAACAAAGATAAGTGTGAGTTTTCCAAGAGCAAAGTCATGTTTCCTGGACACTGATTTACTGCTGATAGAGTGAACCTGGACCCAGGCAAAGTGAGGGCCATACTGGACATACCAGAACCAACATGTGTTGCGAATGTAAGAAGAATAATGGGCATGGCTAATTACTTAGGCAAGTTTCTCCCACATCTTTCATCATTCTCTCGTCCTCTAAATGAACCACTGTCAGAGAAAAGAGAGTGGTGTTAGGGAGCACCCCAGCAAGCAGCTTTTTCAGAAACTGAAGGCAGAGCTCAGCTCACCGAGAGTTCTAGCTGTATACACACCCAATGCAGAGACAAGCGTGTCAGCAGATGCATCGTCCTTTGGCCTCGGAGCTGTCCTCCTTCAGAGACAGCCAGACCTGTGCAGGCAAGCGTCTTCAATCATACTTGCTGGGCATGAAGTTTACATTAGAGATGGATCACAAACCCCTTGTCCCTTTATGGAGCACTAGACCACTGGATGCACTCCCACCACGAATCCTGAGATTCAGACAGCTGAAATTCACGTATGATATCATGCATGTTCTTGGAAAGCAGCTCCTTGCTGCAGACACCCTCCCAAGGTCACCTTTAGGCCACACAGCCACTCCGGCAGAGATAGAGCAGGAAGCCGACATAAGAATATTTGTAGATTCTATTAGACAGTCCCTTCCAGCTACTGAGGCTAGATTGCAACAGCTGGCACAGAAACTGAAAGAAGACTCCATCTGCAGCAAACTAATTTACTACTGCCAGACACAGTGACCTGACAAAGCTCACTTTCCACCTGACATCACACAAAACTGTAAGGTAAGGCCGTATCTCTCCGAGGCTGGGAATCTTCTCTTATCCGGTCCCGGATAAAGCGGAAGACGATAAGTACGAGTACGAGTACAACGCAGGCTCCAGTTTACAGATCTCACAGGCTATGGTGAACATTGTCAAGCAAGTTGATGGGGGTTTTTAATTTTGTGTGTTTTTTCTGTAAATAAACAAAATACAGGAACAAATTCAGTGTGTCCTTTAAAGTTACATATGAGGCTTATTACACCAACCATTACACCTTATGTAAACTCAAATAAGAAGAAATATAAGTGTAACATAAAGAAACCCTGTACACTTGGGACAATACACATACATGTAGACTGCAACAAGATAACAGTGATCAGGCAAACATCTAACTACACATTTAACTACTGTAAACACCCAAATATTATGACTTACTTCATTAATGCACAAATCAAAGGAAGACAGACATATGTATTCAGGTAAAAGCATTCTCATGGGTTAATGTCTGGTCCTGCTGCCGAACTTTACCACAAGGTGGCCGCCACGCTAATACAACGTCGGAAAACATTGACGTGATGATGTCAACCTAACTCTAAACTATGGTAGCTCTCAAGGGACAAAACGGTAATGAACAGAGAAATCACAACACACAAGGATCAGTACTTAACACTAAGGCCTAAACTACCTATAACTTATATAACAATAAGAGGCTTTTGTACAAAACCAGCCTCAGCAGAAGCTAGTTCTCAAAGTTCCTAGAATCAAAACGTGCCCTTTTGGGTGTGAAAATGAGTCCTGCAGTCCGAAAAAGCCTCTATCAGGAAGCTGAGACAGGCAGGGATGGGTTGAGCTTCAGCGACAAACTGCACACTGCTAGGAAAGCCTTTAGGATATTCATGGTATTGGCTGGGCAGGCCAGGCAGGTGTGACACATTTCAGTCTTCAGATGAGGGGGACTTATTTTCCATCATCTAGCAAGGCAATCCTCAGGAAAACTTCAAGCAGCTTTACCACAAGTTGCTCCTTCAAATGGTGTTTGATGAAGCCAAGTCCTGTGGAATAAAAAAACCAAGAGATTTTATGATTTCCCACCAACTGCATCATATTTGCAATACCTCAACCAAAAGATCTTAATGGAATTAGATTACAATACTGGTCAATTCTTAATGTCTGAAAAAACTGATTTACATCACTGAATTCATGGTCTACTAAGTGTGAAATCATTACATTAATTCATAATGATTTGATCATTAATTAAATTTTGTTGTACTTCATGATATATCCTATAATAATTAAGTCATTTGGTCATACACAATGAGAAGAGTAAAATTGTTCAGTGGACGGTGTTGCACATGCTAGTTGTACTTCCACTTCAGTGGAAGTACAACTAGCATGTTTTCATTTTAGGGACACAGATGACTACTACTGGAAGATTTTATGTTAGCATTCTTTTCGGTATGAAAGTCCTTTCTGTCAGAAAACATTTTAAAATCCAAAACCCCATTTCAACCATAAAAAAACTTCCTTAGTTGGATCTCCCAACAATGGCATGTTGGCAATTAATTAGCATTAGCTCAGGTCTACATGCTGCTAATGTCATCATAATACCCTGCCCATTTAACATTACCAGCATTGCAAACCGACCAACTTGCTAAATTAGCTCATAATACATAAAAATACACGCTCACCTGCTATGTGTTTTTAAAGATTTGAAGGGGAATTCTTGAACGCCAGAGGCTCATAGTTATTGGATTGGCGCAAAACACTTTTTATTCACCTTGAATCATTATTGGAGTCGACAACAAAATAAGACCATTGATGGGAAATGTCATGCTTCTCCGAAACTGTTCTATCATCGTTTATGTCCCTCAGCCCACTGTCCTCATCCGTGTTTCTCTGTCACAAACCGTGCTCCTGCTGGACGCCTTCTCTCTGCGCAGTTGATTTTCCCTCTGTTTTGTTGCGGATTTTACTTCATGTCTTTGACAGAAGTAACGAGCCAGTTTTGAGAAAGTAACGAGTAGAAAGTACAGATATTTATGTTCAAATGTAGGGAGTAAATGTAAAAAGTCTTCAGAAAAATAAATGCTCAAGTAAAATAAGTCAAGATGGAGGCTCCAGGCACAGTGTTGAGGACCACTCCTCTGTTCAGGAGCCCAGGGAATGTACGCTACTCTGATGGAGAGCAAATGTGCGTGCGCTCAGCACAGCAGAATAAATATAAATATATATATAAAAAATACACAAAATTAAGCACACACAAATAAAAAAAATCAACAGGGATTGGAAATATGTACACTTGGAATGTATATTTAACAATTATCAACCGAGGATAAATTTAGTTTGCCTCTTATCATCATATATATATTATTCATCATAAATTGATTAGTATTATGTCTTCAGTACAGGGGCCATAACAGGGGCCAGGACCAGTTTTAGAGGAGGCCTGGGCCCTGTTGACCCCTGTGTAGAACCACCCATACAACACAGGGCAGGTGGCATAGACAAGCAAGGGTTGCAACTACCCCAGTCAGTAGGACCCCAGGTAAACCCACAGAATAGTCATATGCTTGACACAGAGAAGATCCTGAGGCAACACAAAGGAATAGCAGCTCCAAGGCCAGAGATGCATGGAAAGACACAGGACACTAAGCCCCCCTCTAGAGGTGGGTTGCTTTATTCAGATGCAACTTTGCTAACCCAAGTGGTGCTGCCATATTATTTGTAGAGAGCAGGGATTTCCTCATTCAGCCCCTCCAAAACGGCCATACTTACTCAGTATCTTTTTTAATTAAACTGTTGTGAGGTTGGCATGCAAGATGAGGCCTGTAGAACTTGAGGTTTTGCCGTTTCTCAATGCATTTCACAGTTTGATGTGAGAGTGAATTTGCTGTAACATCCATTCTGATGAAGATTGGCAGCTCTCTCCACATTGAAAATGATAGATGTCAAATTGAAATGGCATCTTTACCAGGATCTTTCCAGATTATTAATCACCAACAACTGCTTCTTTGATGTCATTGCCAATTAGGAAAGACAGCATTATCAGCTCATACAGTGGAGAGAACAAGTATTTAATACACTGCCAATTTTGCAGGTTTTCCCACTTGCAAAGCAGGTAGAAGTCTTTAAATTTCTATCATAGGTTCTCGTCAAATGTGAGTGACAGAATCTAAAAAACAAAATCCAGAAAATCACTTTGTGTGATTTTGAAGTAATACTTTGCATGACATAAGTATTTGATCACCTAACAACCAGTATGAATCCCAGCTCTCACAGGCCTGTTAGTTTTTCTTTAAGAGGCCCTCCTGTCCTCCACTCATTACCTGTATTAACTGCACCTGTTTGAACTCGTTATCTGTATAAAAGACACCTGTCCACACACTCAGTCAAACAAACTCCAACGTCCCAACAATGGCCAAGACCAGAGAGCTGTGTAGTGATGTCAAAATGAGGCTTTTTGAAGCATAGAATAATTTTGAACCATTCTGTCATAAAGTGGTTCACTACCCGAAGCTTCATTCAATTCCCTTGGGTGACATCTACTGGCAGTAGTGATTGTTGCACCAAGTGAAGCCCTGTGAATGTGATGCACCTCTTGTGTAAATAATAGCACTTATGCGTGTTGCACATGTGTTTTTAGTAACCCATTAAAGATTCTGAGTTATTAACTCATGAAAAAATTATTTAAAAACAATGTGAACTGTAGGGGATTACAGATGAAAAATAGCCATTAGGCTAATCCTGGCTTCTTTAACTTGAATTGTCATTTGTTTTATGAAATTCCACTGTCCCATTTTAAATAAATAACTTAAAAAAAAAATAAATGAAGTGAAAATGTTTTATTTGTCATTCATATTTTCTTTGGGAGTGTGCTTGGTGTACTGAGTGTTTTTGGACATTGTGCTTGGTGTTATAAAGAGGGTGCTTGTGTTACTTCAGGTGTTTTTATTCAAGAAAAGTTATTTCTGCACAGTAGAAGGGCTCAAACGGTTTCTTTTTTTTGAGACAATTTCTCCAGCTTTGGAAAATACTCTTTCACAGGGAACAGAGGAGGCTGGTGTGACAAGGAACTGTTTGGCTGGGTGGTATAGGTTTGGATACAGTGAAAGGCTGTGAGTCCTTCACTATAAAGTCCACAAGAGCTTCATCAAGCTCTTGCTTCCTGGATCCTAAAAAAAATAAAGAAAAGTAACTTCAATTTAACTTACAAACATTTAACTGTCATTCTTTCTAATTCTGCATGTATATCTATGTTATGCTGACGTTGATTGGTGGCACGAGGCTGAGTGTTCTCGTGTTTGGTTCTATAATGCCTCAGCATTGATGACGTATTATTATTATTATTATTAAACGTCAGCAGCTGCGGGCAAAGCAAACACTGCACCTGTAAAACCAAGATAACAACCCGTTACTGCACCTCTTGCATAACATGATACCATGACTATAACACTACTACACAGTATAGGCTTTCTAATAAACACCTTGAATGTACATTACCTTATTAGGTAACACCAAATCGAAATATTCCCACACTTGGGAACACTTCCTAGATGGCTGCTCCATGACAGAATAATCCACCAAAACTCCGAAACTCCAAAAACGAGAGCTGTTCGTAACGTATAATACGTGTAGAACGGGGATGTGAACCGGGGCTGGAGCCATCTTAAATACACTGAATCGCGCCAAATGTTTGAAACTCCGCCAGTCAACTCGAAGCAGTCAGCTGACTCGGTCTGAATGAAGCAGTGAAGTGGTTCACACGCCATCGGTGACGTCACATTAAGCAAGCTCCGGCCCACTGCTTCACTATAACTGCCCTGTCGAATTTGAAGCGTATTTTGAAGCCTCGGTGTTAGAGGTAACATCACTAGAGCTGTGTGAGGACATCAGGGAAAAAATAGTAGACCTGCACAAGGCTGGGCTGGACTACAGGAAAATAGCCAAGCAGCTTAGTGAGAAGACAACTGTTGGAGCTCAAGTTCAAGATGACGGTCAGTCTCCCTCGGTCTGGGGCATCATGCAAGATCTCACCTTGTGGAACATCAGTGATCATGAGGAAGGTGAAGGATCAGCCCAGAACTACACAGCAGGACCTAGTCAATGGCCTGTAGAGATCTAGGACCACAGTCTCAAAGAAGACCATTGGTAACACAAAACGCCCACATGGATTAAAATCCTACAGCGCATGCAAGGTCCCCCTGTTTAAGCCAGCGCATGTCCAGGTCCATCTGAAGTTTGCCAATGACTATCTGGATGATCCAGAGGAGGAATGGTAGAAGGTCATGTGGTCTGATGAGACAAAAATAGAGCTTTTTGGTCTAAACTCCACTCGCCGTGTTTGGAGGAAGAAGGGTGAGTACAACCCCAAGAACACCATCCCTACCGTGAAGCATGGAGGTGGAAACATCATTCTTTGGGGATGCTTTTCTGCAAAGGGGGCAGGACGACTGCACCGTATTGAGGGGAGGATGGATGGGGTCATGTATCAGGAGATCTTAGCCAATAACCTCCTTCCCTCAGTAAGGTGACTGAAGATGGGTCGTAGCTGGGTCTTCCAGCATGACAACGACCCAAAGCACACTGCCAGGTCAACTAAGGAGTGGCTCCGTAAGAAGCATCTCAGGGTCCTGGAGTGGCCTAGCCAGTCTCCAGACCTGAACCCAATCAAACATCTTTGGGGGGAACTGAAAGTCCGTATAGCCCAGCGACAGCCCCAAAACCTGAATGATCTGGAGAAAATCTGTATGGAGGAGTGGTCCAGAATCCCTGCTGCAGTGTGTGCAAAGATATTTGTAACTGCAAACAAAGGTTTCTGTGCCTAATATTAAGTTTTGTTTTTTTGATGCATCAAATACTTATGTCATGCAATAAAATGGTAATTAATTACTTCAAATCACACAATGTTTTTTCTGGATTTTTGTTTTAAATTCCGTCACTCACAGTTGAAGAGAACCTATGATTAAAAATGTAAGACTTCTACATGCTTTGTTAGTGGTAAAACCTGCAAAATCAGCAGTGTATCAAATACTTGTTCTCCCCAGTGTACCTGTGTGCTCCAGAGAAGCAAGCCACAAAAATCCCTGCTTTTATATAAGTGGTCTCACTGATAATCAGGTCATCACATTTCTCTTAAAATCTAATGAAAACAGCATGCTTAGTTTTATGCAAAGATTTTTCTATTTCACCTTTGTTTTTGATAAGGATCAGGGCAAATCTACTGTTTTGTAAACCTTAGTAATTTTTACTGTCCTGATAAATAAACCCTTAGATGTTACTTTCTTTTAACCCTTATTATGGGATTATTTTTAGTCCATTATTCATCTCTATGGTTTAAACCCAACTCAATAGCAAAGACTATTGTTGGCCTCCTCAAAGGTGAGCTTTTAAAACAGATCAACATTTATCCCCCAGGGCAGAATGATTTAACACTTAAGAATCAAATGCTCATTATAAGCCGTGTAATATAAGGTGCTCACGAAATTGCTGGCCACTGAATGATGGTGTCCAACACAGCACTGCAAATGGAAAGGAAAATGTATACATTTACATCTTTGTGGTTAGCTTACAGTTTCACACAGATCAGTAACTGCTAGCCATAGAAGGAAGGAAAAAAACAGGCAGCAGCAGCTTGGGTTTTACAGACACAAATACAGAGAACAAGACAGTTTTCATTTCAAAACAGCAACAGTATGTATGCCCCTTTACTGACACAAGGGTAAACTGAATGAGTTGACAGTTATTTGGAAAGGTGCATTGAATAAATTCAGTTTTATCTATAACCTGACATAAATAACCAAGTACACCAGGAGGAGCTGTTGTACAGAGGTTCACAATCAATAAACAATCAATCAGCTCCATTTTCTAAAGTCCCAAAACAAACAGCTTTCTGTGGACTCTCTGCAGTTGGACACAAATGTGTCTTATGTGTGGCTGTAACATCATTAAGATGCAGCCACATCATAAGGACCTGTTGTGACTTCAGACAGTGATTCCAGAAGCTTGAAGTAGTTGTATTTGACGTCGTACTCCATATCATACCAAAAATTCACTGCAATAGAGACCAGAAGGAAAACTGTGAGAAAACTCAGGAATAAAACATTGGGTTGGGTATTAGTGAGAAGGCAACAGCTGTTGGAGCAATTATAAGCAATTATAAGCAATTATAAGCAATTATCTTGTTTTATTTAATTCATTTCAAGATTTATTTAATTTGCTTAAAGATTTATTTATTTATTTATTTCATAATGCAGTTTTATTTTGTGACACTTTTATTTTGTAAAGCTACTTTACATATTTCGGTGACTTTTACTTTTTAACCCTTTTTTTCTTTTTTAAGCTTTTTTTTTATTTCATGTTCTTATGCCCCAAAGGGGGGGGGATTTTTATTTTGGGGGGGCGGCGCGGGGACAGCGGGGCCCGAGTCAATTCGGGCGGGGCCCGGAAAAAGAATGCCGCTGCCTGCCAAAAAGGAACCCATCCCGGGGGGAGCCAGGGGTTTTCTCCCGAGGAACCCTTCGGGGCCCCTCCGTGGCTCGGGCCTTTAGAAGCCGCCACGGCGGTTTTGCAATTTTGGTTGGTGTGTTTTTTAAAAATTTCTGCATGGGATACAGGCATGTTTTTGAAGACAAAAAAAATTTTGGGCTGACTTGAAATTTCTTTACCCCTTTTAAATTCAGACAAGACAGAAGTTGTGTTTTAGGACTGGGATCTTGGAAAAGAAACTGCCCTTTGCAATCAAAATTTAAACTGGACCCGGGATTAAATTGACCCCCAGTAATTTAAAAATTAAAAAAAACCCCTAAAAGCCCCCCCGTTGAAAAACCTTCAGTTGAAACAAAAAAGCTGCAGCAAGAGTTCTGATGAAAATTAAAAAAAAAATCATATTTTTTCCTATTTTTGCTTCCCTTCATTGGCTCCCCTTTTAAATTTCCCGAATAGAATTTAAAATTCTCCTTTTAAAAGGTAAACCCCAAAAAATCAAAAAATTTGGGGGTGGCAGGGGTGATGGTTTTGGTGCTTTCTTTGCTATAAGTGCATAGAGGGCCTCAAGGAGAATCCCCGGGGTATTAGTTTGTGAAAATTAAGCTCTACCTGGGTTATGCAGCAGGACAATGACCAAAAGCACAAAAGTAAGTCCACATCTCCAAAGGTTCCCCCAAAATAAAACCTTTGGAGTAGTGGGAAATTAAAAACAATTTTGAATTAAAAAAAAAGGGTTTGGGGGGGCCAAAAAGGTCTTATTACCCGTCACCACCAGCTTAAAAGCAGACATGATGGACTGAGGGTCTGTACCTGCGATGCAGCCGTGGGACTGCTGGACATGGTGGAACCACAAAGACGGCAGGTACAGCATCTCTCCAGCTTTCACCGTGCAACAAAGTGGCCGGCTCAACCGGTACTGTGGAAAGCGCTGCAAGTCCGGGTCCAGAGGGTCCAGAGGGATCCAAGGAACCTAAAACAGAGAGGGTGAGTGAGGTCAGGTGTACCTTCAATGGTTCCAGAAGAGTGCTAAGATCAGTAGATGAGCACCTAAACACACCTTGTGTGAGTCACTGTTATCGACAACCTTAAATTCACCGCTGTCCTGCTCTTGGTAAACAGCTGACTGGTACAGACCTGACAAAGATGGTTACCATGGTTACTGCAAGAGATCAGCACTGAGGGTTATATCAGGTGGATTGTTACCACATCAAGATTACATGACTGTTTCTATCGTCTTACTAAAATAAACTGGTGGTTCCTGTGGTTGGCCCAGAGCAGCTGTCAGCTCCAACAATTCCCCAAAGGTACGAATGTTTCTCTTTCTAATAATGTGGTGATTAACCTTTAATTAGACATGATGGTTCCACCAGCTAATCACTGCTGAGGAGGATATACAGTGGATCCCGTGGTAACTACAGTAGACTACAGTGTTTGCTGAGGGTATTTGAATGGTTAATAGACGGTTGTTGGAATTACTTCTGTGGGATAAATTGTAGTAATCATGGGTTACTGAAAGGCATGTGCGATCTTTCTCTAAAAACACTGGAGAAGAGTAGTTATTGTAGTTACAATAAGCAAAGCAGACATGAAGAAACGGATGGTTTCTGTGGTTACCATAAGGGATGAAGGGTCGGTCAGTGGGCGGCAGCAAGATGAAGTGTTTTTCTCCAGAAATGACACAGTACAGATTCTCATAGGGATCTTTATGCACTAAAAGATAAAACACAGAACAGCTGAGCCAGAAAACAATCTGTTCGGCTGCTTCAACGACTTTTCTGCCTTTAAACTTCAATCTGATTTGTCCTGATAGATGCCACCAAGATTTCACGCAACACTTCAAGGAGAATCAGAGACAGACAGCTCACACCACAAGTTATTTAAAGATTTGTCTAAAATGTTGCTTTCATATAGATGTTTTGCTAAACAAGTCTTTAAAAAACACTAAACTTTGATAAAACAGTTCATGTTTCCTGATAAATTATAGAGTTGTAAAGTTTAGCCCATAAAGCTCTTTGTTCTCCATGAATAAAGCATATTTTTAAGATTGTCAAACACATTTAGGCCACTCATGAAAATGAAACTGATATCTTACTGGATGTGATGGCATTTGCTTCTCCTAGCCAAAAATTTACTGCATCCGGTGACTTTCCTACGAGAAGAAAACAAACACAAAATGTGACTCGTAATAATTAAGATGCCTAAAGTACTCCTACACAATAAACCACCTGCAGACCAGTGATGGCTGACACCCAGTACTGTAACTAACCACCACAGGATGTAAGTGATGATGTAATCAGGCAATGTTGGATCCTCCAGTGTCACTAAGTAAATGAAGGTCAGCAGACATGGAGGATGTTTGCTGAATTACCAGGACAGGATAGAGTTTGATCGGGGTCACATTAACAGGGAGCAGAAGTCCTCACATACCAACTGGTCCCGCTGTGACATGTTGTACACCCCAGCGGACCTGTTCCGCTAAGACATTAATGCTATAGATCACAGGCTTTTCAGTTCAGTACATTATAATAAAAAAAAAAAAAAACTTTACTCTGGTTTAAAGTACTAGATGTGACCATAGAACAGTAGAGGAGTAGTCATCTTGCACTCAGATGGGTGCAGGAGCAATTCCAGTTTGTTGTAGTGTTCCTGAGAGAGACACTGACACCAAGTTGCTGTGTATGAATGTGTGCGTTGAATGGGCTGATAGGTGAATGTGACTTGCAGCGTGAAAGCGCTCAATGGTCGGCACAGCTACAAAATCCCTAGGTAGGTTTTAGTCTGTTAACTGTCACTTACTACTTAGGCATATATATATATATATAT
The DNA here is from genome assembly GCA_036173005.1 of Crenichthys baileyi. Lineage (NCBI taxonomy): Eukaryota > Metazoa > Chordata > Actinopteri > Cyprinodontiformes > Goodeidae > Crenichthys > Crenichthys baileyi. Next base: position 50,598 of record JAHHUM010002152.1, on the reverse strand, counting down.
ATATATATATATATATCTATACTGACTGACTGACTGACTGACTGACTATATATATAATTCAATTCAATTCAGTTTATTTATATAGCGCCAATTCACAACACGTCATCTCAAGGCACTTCACAAAAGTCAGGTACATACATTCCGATTAATCCTAATCATTGAACAGTGCAGTCAGAGTTAGTTATTTATTCAAATTGGATAAAACGTTTTTCTGTCTAAGGAAACCCAGCAGATTGCATCCAGTCAGGGACTTGCAGCATTCCCTCCTCCTGGATGAGCATGTAGAGACAGTGGACAGTCACTGGCGTTGACTTTGCAGCAATCCCTCATACTGAGCATGCATGTAGCGACAGTGGAGAGGAAAAACTCCCTTTTAACAGGAAGAAACCTCCAGCAGAACCAGGCTCAGTGTGAGCCTGGTTTTCTTTAACTTTTTGGGTTAAAGAAAAGTAAAAAGTTAATGGCAGTAGTAGTTCCTTTAGTAGCTTCATTTAGGAGAGAAACAGAGCAACTCTGAACCAGTTTTCATATCTACAGGATAAAAGAGAACACATATAGTTAGTCACATGATTAATGCCACTCAACTTCAGGCACATTTAAGAGAGGCAAGAGGCACCCAAGTGTCACGTTGTTGGCTATTGTATCAATAAATGTTCTGAGATGAGGAAATCCTCCCCACTTCTACGTAAATGCCCTACTTGCATGATATAATATCACTGTAGCGTGAACTTTTTACATTTTCCATAAATTTCACCCGAGAGCCCAATATTCCTAACTCCTTGTGAGTAGTGTATGTACCTCCACGGGTCTCGCTTACTGTGCACCTGAAGGTACCACGTTCAAACAGTTATATGCAAGTATAAACAGCATGGGAATGGGAATGTCCAGCCATCATAGAGAGACGGATTCTGTATCCCAAAGATGGACATGTTCTGGTGTGAAATGTGTGAATCAAACCCAGAACCAAAACAAAAGATCTTGTGAAGATGTTGTTGAAGCTGTTAGGAGAGTGTCATTATCCACAGTGAAACAAGTCATGTACCAACATAGACTGAAAGGCCACTCAGAGAGAAAGAAGCCATTACTCCTAAAGCAACATAAAAAGGCAGATTACAGTTTGCAAATACACTCAGGTGCAAAGACCTTCACTTTTGGAGATATGTCCTGTGTCCAGCTTGAGCACAAATGGGTCTTCTATATTAACAAGGAGCCAAAGTATACCACCCAATTAGTAACAAAGTGGCTTAAAGAGAAAAAAGTCAGCGTTTTGGATGGATCATCACCAAGTCCTGAACTCAGTCCCATAGAAAGTGTGTGGGCAGGGCTGAAAATGTGTGTGTGAGTACAGTAGCCTATAAACCTGACCCAGATCCTAATCCAAGTTATTGTGAGAAAGTTGTTGGAGGAAACCCAAAACATTTGACCCAAGTCATAAGAAACTTCTAGCAAACACTAAGGAATGTAAACTTATGTTAACTTTTGAATTTGATTTAAAAAATTTGAAAGCTTTTTTGTGGCACTAGTGGCATTTATTTATTTTTATTATTTTTGAAAGTAGACAGACGGGAAGACATGCAGCACAGGTCGCTGGTGTCGGGACTTGAACTAGAGACAGCTGTGTGGAGGACTGAGGCCTCTGTGTGTGGGTCGCATGCCCTACAGCTATGCCACAAGCCGTGCCCAAATTTGATAAAAGTTGAAACATTCTCTATCATCTTATTCTAACATTTAGCAAAAACACCTAAAACTGTCAGACAATGAGAGCAAGAAAGGCTACTTGACTTTTTTCTACACTGTTCCTAAATATTTGGTTTCAACAGTATCTAAGGTATGAACTCACCGAGAGCTGTGCTCATCCAGGGAACATGAGGCTCCAGGTCACCCACGAGCTCAGGCAGCTCCAGCAGCAGGTTAGAACACTGCTTCTGGATGTAGAACACTCCATTTTTCTGCACCTAGAACACTCAGTCCAGCAGAGAGTCAGAACAGAAGTCACCCAGGCGGGTCTACAGCATCCTGGAGCACGTCCTACACTGCCTCACCTTTCCTTCTATTATGTCAAGCACAGAAGAAAAGGTCATCTGTCGTTCCTCAGGCATGACAAAACGATCTCCCACCACGGCATCAGCATAGCCGTTAGGAGTCACTGCCACACTAATCACCTTTGACCCGATCTTCTCCCTGCAGATAGCAAGGAGAGTACATTTCCTATTGTTTATGACTAGAAGACAGTTAAATACTCTCCCCACAACACCACTCTGACTGTCTAACCGCAGCGGATTCAATAATCAAGTAAAGGTTTGAGATTTTACACTAAAAGGAACTGCAAGGCTGATTTAAATACTTCCATTTCATCAAAGGATCCTCCCAATGTTTTCTGAGCTAAAGGAACAAAATTCCATCAAAAATCATCTTTCAGATAATTGTAGATTCACCCCCCTGTAGGTGGACAGCTCATTGTCACCTGAGATACTTCGGTGTCCACCTGGACAGAGCTGGCCAATGGCTGTAAGCGTTGCGGATGACACAGGGTTTGTTTGGGCCAATCCAGTCACGGTAGAACTGCAGCGGTTCAGGTGGTCCGTCCAAGAGTGGCACCGAGTTGTTCAGGTAAAGATCTGGTGGGTGATCAGCATTCAGTTACTGATACAGGAGAAAACTGCCTACGACCAGCATAAGATAAAGTAAGTATGACTTGTAATGACAACAATGAAATTAGCATCTGGCTCAACACGTCGAGAAAAGTAGAGATGCATCAAGCAATTGCCCTGAGATCAAAATCAAGTAGTTTCTCCTTGTTTGGCAGGTGAAATACCAAAAGTCTGATTTTTTACTATTAAATGAATCAAAGCTAAATCTCCCACTATTTGTGTCTATAAATGCACCAACCAACAGAATGTGCTCTGATGCTTTTTTGAGTTTAATAAAAACAAGATAAAAGTTAGAGACAGATGCCCTGAGCTGTAAGTTTTACATGTAGAACAGCACATCCTTTCTCTTTTATATGTTATAGTCTTAAGAAACAAAATATGTCAAAACTGCATCATCAGATTAGACTTTAAAGAAAAAATGAAACTGGTATGGGCTAGGAGATGGTTGATCAGTGCATCTTCACATAAAAGGTTACTTATATACAGTACTGTGCAAAAGTTTTAGGCAGGTGTGAAAAAATGCTGCAAAGAATGCTTTCAGAAATATAAATGATTGTTGATTTTTATCAGTTTACAAAATAATAAGTGAGCGAACCAAACATACAGCCATAGTCAATAAGAACTATCTTCAGTGTAAAGAAGACTTACTGGGAGTGATGGTCTGGCCCCACAGAGCCCTGATCTCAGCATCATGGAGTGTGTCTGGGATTACATGAAGAGACAGAAGGATGTGAGGAAGCCTCCATCCACAGAAGATCTGTGGTTAGTTCTCCAAGATGTTTGGAACAACCTACCAGCTGAGTTACTTCAGAAACTCTGTGCAAGTGTACCAAGAAGAACTGATGCTGTTTTGAAGGCAAAGGGTGGTCACACCAAATATTGATTTGATTTAGATTTCTCTTTTGTTCATTCACTGCATTTTGTTGACTGATGAAAATATATGATTAACATTTCCATTTAAAAGCATTCTTTCTTTACAGCATTTTTATACACCTGCCTAAAACTTTTGCACAGTACTGTATGTACATGTTTAAAATCTCCTCTAAAGTCTATATATTTTAATTGATGTCAGTGGGAGCGTGTGAAACCAAAGTCATATTCATTCCTTTTGTGGACAAACTTGGCAAATAAATCTTGACACTGATTTTAAAAGTAATCTGGCCAAGTTTAAATCAGCTTAGAGACTGGACTGGGTTATGGCAAAGTGAAGAAACATTCTTAAAACCACAGCTTGGGATCTGTGACACCTTTTGTCCATGTTTTGAAAATGACAAAAAAAGTGTGTTTCAATACTTTTGACCTTTTGCATCCCCTTGAAAACAGTAAATGTGATTTCATATAACTGAAAGTAAAAAACTGTGTTCTAGACATTACCTTTGAGTTATTATTAGCTAAATAATTTTTTTCTAGAGTTGATTAAGCAGACCATGATAAAATGGAATAGAAGATCTACAGAAAACCTACAATAAGCAGTTACAGAGGAACTATGGTACTGTACATGGTGTCTGATGCTACAGGGAAATCTGTGAGGGTGGTGCAGGACGTGAACAAGGACAGCGGTGAGGTGTGTGGTATGAATGATAGATATATTCAAGGTGGAGGTAGGATTACATTAGGGTTCAGCTCTAAACCCCATCTTATTTTTTTAGTGATGATGGAAAGGTTGACAGATGAGATCAGGCAGGAGGCAAAATGGACTGTGATGTTCACAAATGATCTGCAGTGAAAGTAACAAGCAGGGGGAAGAGAGCCTGAAGAGGTGGATGTGGTGAAGAGGTGGATGCTCTGAAGATACAAGAAATGGAAGTCTTTATCAGCAAGACTGAATCCAGGCAGGTGGATCAGTGAAGCTGCATGTAGTATAGATGCTGAAGATGGATGACTCAACCATCCACAACGCTGGAGGTGTACAAGAGAGAGCAGACAGGGTGGAGTAGATGGAGACAAAGGGAGATCTGTGAAAATAGGATAGCAGCAATATTACAGCAAAAGTAACGGGAAAGGTTTACAGGATGTTTGGTTTGGTGACAGTGACACTAACAACAGACAGATTGAGCTGTAGAAGGCAGAGTAGATAATGTTCAGATCTTCAATGGGAGAAACCAAAATAGATAAGATGAAAAGTAAGTATATCAGAGAGCCTGTTCAGGTTGGGATGTTTGGAGGCAAAGCTGAGATAGTTTGGTCGTGAAAAGAGGAGGGATAATGGACATGTAGGACAAAGGAGAAGGTTTTATAGGTGTCCTGAAGAAGGATATGCAGCGGGGTGGTTTGACAGAGCAGTCTATAGAAGAAGCTGCTCAAATCGATTTTTTGTAGTTTCACAAACTGAAATAAGGTTTGCCAAATCACAAACAGCAATCTCTAGAACATGTATTCAGTTCAGAATAATCCAGTCCAAGTTTGTCAAAGTGTTTAAGTGGCTGGCTTTCATATTGGGCCTGGTCTGTGCTGGTCTAAGTGCGTTTTTATTGGAATTATTTTCACATAAACCAAAGTTTTAAAAAACCAAAAGCTGAATTTTAATAATCTGTAGATGGTTCAGGTAAAGTTGCAGCTGTCACTCCTCTGATCCCTGTAAGTAAACCGCAGTATATGAGAGGCGAGCAGTGAAGTGATCCTTCTCACCGTGAGCCTCCAGGGAAAACTCAGCTAGTCGTTGTTGAACAGACTCCATAAAGAGCTCCTTCTCGGCTCATCACAGAGATCAGAAAGGAGGAGACATTCTTTCCACACTGCATGCCGCCATGTTTGGATTCTTTTTTGTATGTGCGTGGTTTGTCTAGTTTTACCACAGCGCCCTCTCATGGGAGGAGGTTTAACTGGCCCTGTACCAAATAGATGTTGCTACGTAGTTTTTAAAAGATGTCTCTTCATTTTTTTCATCCAGCGATTTGTCACGGCGAAGCACTTCTTTAGGAAATCCCAAATACGGTTTAAATCAATACTATTACAACACAATACAAAAGAGTGTTTTAAACATTAAAGAAGATTCATTAGATATTATAAAAAAATATTCATGGGAAAATTCTATCAAAATAATTGTCATTGTGTGGCAGAAAAGTAAAAAGTAAAAAAAAAATCAATAGTTAATTTATTATGAAAAAAGACAATCTGTCGAACTTGACATCATCAATCAGTGATGGTCATTGATTAATCAACTGTCACTGTGAAATTATATTGGTCAATTGTAAATCCCCAAAATGCTGTTGTAACTGCCTGAAAACACTTGTTTGAAATGTATTATTGTGTGCTGATAATTAAAAGATATATATACACTGCCTGGGCAAAAACAAAAAGTCACCACCAAAAAAAAAAAAAGGTCACACTCTAATATTTCGTTGGACCGCCTTTAGCTCTGATTACAGCACACATTCCATGTGGCATTGTTTCAATAAGCTCCTGCAATGTCACAAGATTTATTTCCACCCAGTGTTGCATTAATTTCTCACCAAGATCTTGCATTGATGATGGTAGAGTCTGAGCGCTGCGCAAAGCCTTCTCCAGCACATCCCAAAGATTCTCAATGGGGTTAAGGTCTGGACTCTGTGGTGGCCAATCCATGTGTGAGAATGATGTCTCATTCTCCCTGAACCACTCTTTCACAATTCGAGCCCGATGAATCCTGGCATTATCATCGTGGAATATACCCTTGCCATCAGGTAAGAAAAAATCCATTGATGGAATAACCTGGTCATTCAGTATATTCAGGTAGTCAGCTGACCTCATTCTTTGAACACATACTGTTGCTGAACCCAGACCTGACCAACTGCAGCAACCACAGATCATAGCTCTGCCCCCACAGGCTTGTACAGTAGGCACTAAGCATGATGGGTGCATCACTTCACCAGCCTCTCTTCTTATCCTGATGCACCCATCACTCTGGAACAGGTAAACCTGGACTCATCAGACCATATGACCTTCTTCTATTGCTCCAGAGTCCAATCTTTATGCTCCCTAGCAAACCGAAGCCTTTTTTTCCAGTTAGCCTCACTGATTAGAGGTTTTCTTAAAGCTACACAGCTGTTCAGTCCCATTCCCTTGAGTTTCCTTTGCATTGTGCGTGTGGAAATGCTCTTACTTTCACTATTAAACATAGCCCGGAGTTCTACTGTTGTGTCTCTTTGATTTGATTTCACCAAACATTTAAGTGTTCGCTGATCAAGATCATCCAGGATTTTTTTCCGGCCACATTTCTTCCTCAGAGACGATGGGTCCCCACTATGCTTCCAGTTTTTAATAATGCGTTGGACAGTTCTTAACCCAATTTTGGTAGTTTCTGCAATCTCCTTAGATGTTTTCTCTGCTTGATGCATGCCAATGATTTGACCCTTCTGAAACAGACTGACGGGGGGGGGGGGGGGGTTTGACCTCCTCAAAAATATGATCCAGTCAATATAACCCCCCAATAAACTAAAATAATTACGTTTCCAAATATATCCTGCATGAATAACTTGTTGATTTTCTTTTATTTTCGTTTGCCAGCAAAACAGCATCATCACCTCTTAATGTAACCCCCCTCCTCCTCCCAAAAACTTGGTGTCACCCAACCCGCTTTCTTCACCAAGCATTCACTGTTTGCTGTACTTTTGATTCAGTCGCCGGTGAGAGTGGTTGTACTCTCAAAAAAATGCACAGACAACGATTTTACACTGATGGTCGACAGCAAAAAGAGCGAAAATCAAAATGAGGTAAATATTTATGTATTGTTAAGTTAGCTAATGATTTGTTTTCTAAGCCGCTCGCATACGCTTGTACACGCAGACACACTGAATGGCGGTGCAGGTAGACTAGCTATTACCCAGGTGCTTTGTTAGACCTGCCACCTGGACCTCTGGGGCTAAAGCTGATGTTTTCAAAACAGCCCCGAATCTCACAAAAGAAGACATTTAGGAGTTATGTCTGTTCAAAAGATGCATTAAGCCCCAAAATGACAGACTTTACATTTTTATTTAAAAACAATCAGATTTGTTTCTATTGTGTTTCATATAATCACTGCTCGCTCCGCCTAACCTGACAATGACTCTAAAAGAAAATAAGACAAAAAGGGGTTATTTGCGCACACGCTGCACCGTGACTGTGCAACTACGCGCACAGGCTCAGGCGGACTGGCAATTTGTCTGTTCTGGAGAAGTCCAGAACGGCTGTTCACTCCAGGAGCGATGGCCTGCCTCATTAAATACCCGAAAAGTTACACTGAGTGCATCAAACAGGGCTACAATAGGGGAGACGGCTAGAGAGAGGGAGCCAGGTGGGTGTGTTCGCCCAGGAACAGGTGGAAGCAGAGCAGCTTAACCCAGGCTGAAGTTAGTATTAAACCTGAGAGCTGGCTCACAATGGGCTAATTGTAAGCTAGCGCCAATCACTGATTCACCCCGCAAGACATGAGGTGGAGGTTCACTAATGAGCATCATCAGGGTCATGATGAGAGACTTTCACCTGAGCTCCAGGTGAAGTTAAATGGCCTGGCCGTGACAGAAAACAGTAGGAACCCTCTCTGTGAGCTTCTAGCTGGATCTGCATCATGATGTGAAAAATATCTGATCCTTTACCTTAGTAAAAATCAAAGCATTTAATCTTAACGTTACTAAACACATTAAATGGTCCTTCAGATCACCACATTGCATCTCATTGTCCTCATTGCCTGTCCTACAGTCCAGTTCTACATGTAGACAGAAACAGGTGTTGCTCATTAAACCAGGAAAATATCTCCTGGTTCCAGTAAGACGTAGTAGAAAGAGCAACAGTAAGCCTCCCTCTTCTCTTTCAAATCTTCTGATCCTAAACATACAGCTCTGGGTTGTTTAAAGGAGCAAAATTCGATAAGAAATAAATCATAGCAATTAATCACAGGTGGATCATTAATTAGTTAACTGTTTTAATTTTCTGAATAATACATGTAATATGTAATATTACATAAACTAAACTCATTAAACGAGGATACAGTTTTACTCAATGTAATACATACATACATATCACTTTATGTATAAATGTATTAATAACTGTAATATTAGTATTGATAACAGGACAAAAGATGAGAGGCTAAGAAAGGTCCATGAGGCTCCTTGTTCTACTTGAAACATCTTTTTCTCTACAGAAAGTGGTTAATAGTAAAGACTGAGCTAATGGACAACAGACTAAGTGGAAAGAAAGGCTGGAAAGATGGCAGCAAAACAACAGGTTCTTGAAAGAAAGAACATATTTTAATGAAATGATAGGATAGCTCACAGAATAATTAAAATTAATAAATGTGTTTTTAGGGTCTTACCATTCCATTAAAATCTAAGAACATTAATTTTATACCAGTTTTCTTTTTAGAAATGTAAGAAAGAAAGGAAAAGAGAGTAAGACAGTAAAATTTTAAAAAGTCATTTTTATAGATGTGAAAAGCACATTTTTGAGCCACAGTAAACATAGTTTCTTTGAGTTTAACAACAACTTTAGTTCGACTGACTGAGCAGAAAGTATTTTGTAAATATAACAAAATGTGTCATTATCTGCTTCAGCCAAATGTTTTTTTCGTCAGTTGTAAACTGTTCATCTTCATCCTTCACTTCACAAAAAAAATAAAACCAAGTTAAATTATTGTGAAGCTTTTTTGTTTGATTCATAATAACTTATATTCAATGAAAACTCAGCCAAGGCAGAGAGCTGCTACAACATGTCTTGTGTTACTTTAACTTTAAGTGACTTAGAAACTGGGCCGCTGTCTGATGAAAATTAAATAATTTAGTGCCTGGGCTAAAGACCCCAATGGTTCAGACCCTAAAAACGCCCCTGGTGTTGCCTCTAGTTTATAAGTTAATTTGTTCCACGATGAAGCTCTTAACTGGAATTATTCATTAGTGGAATCCATTTTCCTCATTGAAATGAATTGAAATACAGTTAATCCATTCCAGACCCCTGAAACACCACAATGCAGCATTCATGAATATGAATGTGCTCTAAAAATTTAACATATTTGGTTCTGTGTTAGAAAAAAGATGAAATACAAGTAAGCCTTTTATTAATTGCTGAACTGATGTGGAACAGAAAAACTGCAGAGTAAAACAGTAGATATTAATTGACTGTTTTCTGACAGAGTTGAAGCATTACACTAATAATAAACCATTACCAATATCAACATAACTCACCACACTTCATGTAGCTCAACAAACCTACTTTAGGTAGTTAATGTTAACATTGGGTCTATTATTATGCTAATAAAACCAAACAGACAGCTAATTAACATTTTCCTATTTATTCATCATTTCTATATCATAGAGCATTTTATTTAGCCTTCAACATATATTAGCCTCTAATGTTAACTACCTAGCAAAATGATTCCTCAACTGTTGGAGTACAAATGCTTGCATGAAAAGAGCTCCTTGAGTTAAAATTACTTTTACACAGCATACTTTAATTATAAAACACTGTATGTTAGTTCTATTTCGTATAGGCTTCGCCCTTTAAGGCTATCGCTAGTGGGTTTATCCCTTCGCGCGCAGCGCAGCACTGAAAACTTTAGTCCACGCCCACCTGCTGTGTGGGCCCCACCCTGGTCCGTATAAATTACGGTGAGACCGGACAAACGGTCCCATTTTTTCTTCAGCGACAGCTTAATAGCACTGATACTACAAGAACGATGGCTAGCGTCGGCACTATCCGTCTTTGCCAGGGTTGTAATACCGGCTACATTATGGGCTACGACCTGCATGCCATCTGCGAGGGCTGCCTCGGTTCTGATCATGCGAACCTGGCCCTGACCCAGCAGTCCAGCTGCTCTTCCTGCAGGAAGCAATGGCGGCAAGCCATTTTCTCCCTGCTAGTAGGGGAATTCCCCGTAGCGGACCAATGCTCCCTCGATGAGGCATTGGGCATCTTCGATGCTGGGCGGGAATTGGACGATTCGAAGACAGCAACTGATATCTCCACTCCCTTCCTCCGGAGGACACGGAGGCAGGTGCAATATCAGTCCAGACTCAGGGCCTCCCGTTGTCGACGACCACCCCACTTCCGGCGATGGGCGCACTTATAGCTAAAGTAGATAATGCTAAAGGTGTCCCTGTTCTCCCGCCTTTAGCCCAGCATCCGACTGATGACCTGGCGGGAAAATTCGCCCCAGCTCATCCAATTCATCGGGATCCGGTTTGGCCCCGTTTCCCTGCGGTAACTGCTTACCTGTCGGGAGCGGCGGCCGAGCCGCTTCAACTGCAGGCACCGGTCTCCACCTTCACACCCATCACGAGGGTGGAGTCCCCTGTAAACTTTGTTTTGAAATAAAACACGCAATTTTCTCTAAGAGTACGTTTCCAGTTTATTCTGGCTCAGCCAGATCGTACGATCCCGCTATGCTTTCCTCACACACATCCTCCACTCCAAATGAGACGGACCCTTTTAAACGGCCGTTTAAGAGGCCCCACAGTTTCAAAGCATGACTCCACGAGAGCATCCTATGCTGCTCCGGTAGAGCCGCGCTCGCTGCCTTCTCCCTGCTGTCCTCCCCAGCTGACAGCAGATGAGATCACAGAAGATGCACTCAGCTGCTAAACATTTCTAGGTGGCTGCTGCGCTGGGCACGCATGAACCTGCTCTCCATCAGAGCAGTGTACATCCCCGGCGTCCTGAACAGAGGAGCGGAAATCACGTCCAGAGGTGATCCTCGTCCCGGGGACTGGAGTCTCCACCCCGAGCTGATTGTTCAGACCTGGAGCAGATTCGGGAAAGCAGCAGTGGATTTCACCAGACGAAAGAACGCACAATGCCAGTTGTGGTTTTCACTGAGCCCTGGGGAGGATCCACCGTTAGGAGTGGACGCCTTTGCTTACAGCTCGTGGCTGAAAAGGCTCCTTTACGCTTTTCCTCCAGTTCTGCTGATCCCGCGGCTCCTGGATCGAGCCTGAAAGGAACAGCTCTCAGTGATTCTCGTAGCCCCCGAGCGCAAAAGTGCGCCAGGGTTTCCGAGCCTGCAGCAGCTGGTGTCAGGTCGCCCGTGGCAGCTACCGTGGAGAGAGCATGCACTCCTCCAGGCGGGAGGAGCGATCAGGAGCGTCCCAGAGTTAGGTCTGCGTCTCTGGGTCTGGCCGCTGGACGTAAGCACTTAGAGAGGCTGGGTCTCCCGCACGATGTGGTGCACACGTTTCAGGGCTCACGAGCCGCTTCTACCACAGCGTGATACACATGAAAGTGGGCAGCTTTTCAGCGCTAGTGCGCAGAGAAAGGCGTGGAGTCCTTTTCATGTCCATGATGTTATCATTTCAAAGCTATTTGTTAGATAACCATCCAAATTAAAGGTTGATGTTTTCAGAATCAGAATCAGAATCAGAATCAGCTTTATTGCCAAGTTTGTACATACAAACAAGGAATTTGACTCCGGTACACTTTGCTCTTTGGGTTTTTTGTTTTTTGCACTACAGAATATACATATTTACAATGTACATATACAACATATATAAATAAAAAGGTGCATTTGCAACATCTGTATGCTGTTGTTTGTATTTTATTGAATGTTCAACAGAGAAACAGCCTGGGGGAAGAAACTGTCCTCTGTGGCGGCTGGTTTTTGTGAACAGCGCTCTGTAGCGTCGGCCTGAAGGCGAAACTCTGAAACAGTTTATGTGCAGGGTGTTGGGGGTCTGCAGAGATTTTAGCAGCTCTTTTCCTGACCCTAGACCTGTATAAGTCCTGGATGGAGGGAAGGTCAGCCCTGATGATTCTCTCTGCAGTCCTGATTATTCGTTGCAGTCTGGACCTGTCCTGTTTTGTGGATGAACCAAACCCCACTGAGATGGATGAAGACAGGACAGACTGAATGATGGCAGTGTAGAAGATGACCAGCAGCTCCTGTGGAAGGTTTATTTTCTTAAGTTGCCTCAGGAAGTACAGTCTCTGCGGGGGCCTTCTTCCGAACAGTGTCTATGTTTGAAGACCATCTCAGGTCCCCCCGAGATGGTGGTTCCTAAGAACCTGAAGTGATCCACAGCCGACACGGTGTTTTTTTGAGGATGTAAAGGGGGGGTGTATGGAGGTGGAGTTTTCCCCGAAAGTCCCCCCAAACCAAAATCTCCCACAGTCTTGAGTGGGTTTGTTTCCAGGCAGTTTTTTGACTACACCAGTGTACCAGCCGATTCCCCCCTCCTGTCTTGTATGCAGACTCCATCACCGCCTGGATCAGTCCAATGACAGGGGTTTTCATCTGCAAACTTCAGGAGTTTCACGGACGAGTCCCGCTGAGGTGCAGTCATTTTGTGTACAGGGGGGAAAAAAAAAAGGAGTGGGGATAGAACCCCCCCTTTGGGGGGCACCAGGTTTTATTGATCTGGTTCGGGAGAAAAAGTCCCAAGGGTCCCCCCCGTTTGGGGTCCCCCCGGTAGGAAGCTGTTGACCCCTGACAGGTTTTGGGGCGGGGGACGTTGAGCTGAGTGAGCTTTGGTGGAGGATGTCTGGTATGATGGGGGGGGTTGAAGGCCGAGCTGGAAGTCTACAAACAGGATCCCCCTTGGGGGAAGGGGCCCCCCTGGGTGGGTGAGGTGTTGCAGGATGAAGTGTAGACCTAATTTTAACAGCATCATCTGCCAACCTTTTTGCTCGGAAAACGCAAATTTGGGGGGCATCCAGTAGAGGGCCTGTGATGTCTTTCAGGTGCTTAAACACCACCGCTCAAAGGGATTTCATGACCACAGAACGTCAGGGCTACAGGCCTGTAGTCATTTAATCCTATGGATGGTGGGTTTTTCTTGGGCACTTGGGGTTGGGGGGATCGTTTGAAGCAGGGGGGCCTCACCCCTTTCCCAGTGGTTTTTTTTTTAAAAATTCCAGGGTGAAGATTGGAGCGAGTTGTTTTGAAAGGCTTTCAGGCATGATGGGGAACGTTATCAGGTCCTCCCAGCTTTCTTTTTTTTTTTAAATGCGCTGAAAGAGCCTATTTACATCTTCCTCAGAGATCTTTTATGCAGGCAGAGGATCTGAAGGTGGGGGGTTGGTTGGGGCTTTGCTGGCCCGACCGTTTCCTGAATGGGAGTGGGAGGAGTTGGTTTGAGGTGTGAATGGCTTTTTTTGTCATGTCTGCAGTAGAAGCCATTCAGACCGGTTGGGCCCAGGCGAGGACTTTGTTCAGGGGGGGTGGTGGGGCTTCTGTAGGCAGTCAGGTTTTTTCAGGACCAGTCCATACAGCCGAAGTGTCAACCAGTAGAAAGGCTGTTCTTCAGCTTCTCACTGTAGCTTCTCTTGGCTGCTTTGATCCCCTTTGTAAGTCTGTTCCTGGCCCCGCCTGTACCGCCCCCCAATTCCCCCAATGCTGTGAGCTTCTTCCTTGTCCCTGCGCAGATTCCTGATTTGGAAGTGAACCCATGGCTTTTTTTTCCCCAAAGGTGCAGAAGGTCTTTGGTCTGCCACACACATGTTCTCAACAGAAACTGATTGTATGATGTCACCAAAATCAGTTAGTTTTCTTTTAAAAATCAGTGGCTGAGGTTTTTTCAAAAACAGTCCAGTCTGTGCATTAAAAGCAGGCCTGTAGCATCTGCTTTCGATTCCTCAGCCCACATTTTTTAAAGTGTGAACCGTGGGTTTTTGGAAGCTCTTAGTTTTTCTGTCTGTAAGTTGGGATGAGGTGGATAAGGCAATGACCAAAAAGTCCCAGAGCAGCCCTGGTAAACAGCATGAAAATGAGTCCTTAAAAGCTGTGTAACAGTGGTCCGGGTTTTTTTGTCTTTTGGGGGACACTTAATATGCAGTCTGTATTTTGGGAGCTCATTAGAGAGATCTTCCCTGTTAAAATTCCCAGTATTATAATGAAAGAGTCGGGGTATTTTTTTTTTCCCCCAAACTTTTAAATCAGCTCAGCAAGATGTTTTTTTCCGCGGCAAAACGTGCAGCCATGGCGGGGGAAAAAAATGAGCCGATTTATTATGAACAAAAAACTCTCCGGTGGGGTAAAACGGTTTACAGATTTGGAAAATGACTCCAGATCCGGGACTACATTTTTTTCCCCAAACACTTTTTATGTCCTCTGCACCACCCTTTCGTTTATATAAAAGCAGATTCCGCCCCCCTCGCTTCTTCCCCCTGATAGCTCTGCGCTGCGATCCGCTCTGAACAGCTGGAAGTCCGGGTTATCAGCAGTGCGCGGCCGGATGTTTTCACTCAGCCATGTCTCGGTGAAGCAGAGAACCGCTGATCCCGGAGGTCCGTGTTTTTACTGGTGAGAAGAAGCAGCTGGTCCTCTTGTTGCTTAGAGAGGGGCCTTTGCCAGGTGGATTGAAAGGCAGTGGTGTGCGAAGTCCTCTTTTGCGGAGCTTTACCAGGGCGCCAGCACGCTTTTCCCCCTCCGACGCCTCCGGGGGGCAGTATCCCGTAGAGCGCCGCCGCTCCGCTTGCCAGAAGCTCAGTGAACCTCGGATGGATGAAAAATGGTGAAAAAATCCCAAGAAAGGACTCTCTGATGTTTGAGAAGTTCCTCTCTACTGAATGACCCACCGAATTGTGGCCCGAGACCACAGTACTGTGGCTCGAAAAACTATAAACACACAAAATACAAAAACAAGGAGAGAGCGAAGCTCCGAGGCTGCCATCGTCGGCGCCATCTTGATAATTTTCATGGTATTCCTGTGTCATTAAAGTTTGTCTGTAGAACCAAAAAAGTAAAACGTGGCTCATCTTACCCAAGTCTCACCAAATTAATCAGAAAATGTTTGGTGGTGGTGATGGGTGAGATTAGAAGATGGAAACAAACAGGAACAGAAAGATGAAGACTTCGAAGCAAAACTAGTTAAAGAAATGCACAGGGAACAGAAACAGAGGGAGTGAAAGAAAAAAAAATATTCAGTCATGTTTTATTGAGAACAATGCTCAGAACACAGACAAATGAGAGGAAACTATAGCCTCCAATGGCTTTTATTGGCAGAGAGACAGTGACACAGCACAACACAGTTTGCTCTGAGATTAGATATGTTTATATTGTATTGCAACATAGGTTGATATAATTTAAGTGTATTTCATTTAACAAAATTGTTCAACATGAGACCCGTTTTTTAAATATCTTAAATATTTCATTCTGGACTCCTTTAAAAGGTCTTTGAAGGTGTTTGGGACATGTGTCTGGATGAGAAAAAAGTGCGAGCAGCTGGATGTTTTCTAACGGCGAAGCATCCTGATACTCTCATATTGTTTCGAACAGATTTGACCCACATGCAGAAAGCAATTCAGGAGACAGTTTTACGGTAATGAGTTTATTTACAATGTAATGAAATGTGCAGGGAACTGGAACCTGGATACCAACTGTAAAATAAACAGAACGGTTAGCAAGGGAAGACTCTGGATCTAGATTGTTAAATAATAATTCTGCCTTACTGGGTTGATGGAGAGATCCGCCAGAGGGGGGTGGAGAGACCAAGGGGTTGTTTACCCGTGAGACTGGAGATGATGAATACTGGTGTGCCAGGATGTTTAGTAGGTCCAAGAGTTTCTGAAGTAGGTGCAGTGGATGGAGGAGGGTGGACAGGGTTCGCAGAAGGAGATCCAAGGAAAAAGGAATCAGGGAGGCTGCCGCCAGGGGATCCAAAAAATAAAAAGAGGCTTGAGTCTTTGTTTTATGGGAACTGGATAGCTTCTTTTCCAGAAGACGGTAATCCAGGCAGGGTTCAATGCAGAAGGCAAAGTCAGGTTCAGGTAAACCTGCAAGGTAACAAATACAAAATTACCAGAAGTACAAAGCAAAGGTGAAGGCAAAGGTAATGTGGCTTGAGTAGTACTACTAAGGGCAACACTCTGGCAGTGAGTTGCTGGCAGCCTCCTCCTTAAATACTCCTCAGCAGATAATCAGGGGGACAGAGAACACCTGTCACCTCTCCTCCAGGTTCCACGCCATCTAGAGGCTAAGCACAGTAAACAGCACCAAACAAACAGACTTGGCACAGATCCTGACAGATACAGTCTGTTAATTGGACTGTTTTTCATCCCAGAGCGTGGGTTTTCTTTCAGATTGGTCCAAGAACACTGCTGAAAGAATAAAGTGTGGGGTCTAAACATCCTCTAATAACTACCTCAAATAATACAGGAATATTTGGTGATCATCTGTGGATTTTCCAGCATGATGGAGCACAAGACAAAAGTTATAACAAAGGTAGGTGAAAGGTCAGAACATTGAATTTTTGGTGATGAACAACATTTCATTGACCTTTTTAAAAGGAAAGATGCTTGGTGCCAGGTTGTAGCAAATATGATAATTTCCACTTGTAGTCTCTGAACAGGTTGATGTTAAATGAATACAATTTAACAGAGATTGTGAATGCATGGTAAACAGTGTATAAAACTAATTACATTTCATTACACACTGTACATATCCAATTAATCGTGATCCTCATCTCACTATATTTTCACATTCATCACTAGTGGGTGCAAATTTGTTCAAATAATAACGATTTCTTTGCCAGATGTGCAAACATGTGGCAAAGAAATCGACATCTACGCTGACCCCTACTGTCCAACAAATGATGTGCAGTGTTGTGATTATGAATATGAATATATTATTTTAAATGTAATATTAATACTTTAATATTTTATTAAATAATATTTTGTTATGTTAAAGGTTGTCCTGTGTCCAGCCCAATAAGGGGATGAGCCAAGCTCTGGCATTATTGAACAGCAATCTCTGTACACACACAAAGAATGAATTCACGTAATTTATGTAAATACAAGAATTTACTAACAAAAATAAGTCAACTCAAAGTCAAACATATTTCAATCAACAAACTCTTTACTATGTTAATACAAACCAACTAAACTACCAAGCAGAATGAAAGAATAAGAAGGACTAATGGTATGTACAACATAAACAAGTGAATCAAAGATGAAGAACCATGACCGAAAGAGTGATGCAATATTTATGTTTGAGAACCAAGGATTATAACGAAGAATCTGGAATTGAAGTTACATTAGTCTTGGAACTAAAGTAGGCAATAATTTATATATATTTATATTATATATATAATATTTATGGAAATATTATTTTGAATAAGAATCAAACCTCTGGATAAATGGGTCTTAATGGTGTTTAATTAGCTGCCTTTATTTATTAAAATAATATTTATGGAAATATTATTTTGAAATAGAACCAAAACTTTTGGATAAATGGGTCTTAATTATGTTTAATTAGTTATCACGTTTAGTAAAATATTATTTAAGGAAATATTACTTCCTAGATTGGAAACTAACAACCTTGTACCCGCACTCGTTGTCTTCCGCTGCATGCGGGACCGGGTCGTCTACTCTGAGCCCCACCCGGATGACCTAGCTCCTCACCCTATGTCTAAGGGAGTGCCCGGCCACCCTACGGAGGAAGCTCATTTCAGACTCTTGTATCAGGGAACTCTTTCTTTTGGTCATGACCCAAAGTTCATGGCCATAGTAATGTAGACTGACCGGTAAATTTTTTAGGGACCAGGTGGTCCCTAATAAAGGACCACCGACTCTGTGCTGCTGGAATGCCCCCTCAGGGCACCACGAAGGACAAAGTCAGATGCCTTCTCCAGGTCCACAAAATACATGTGGACCAGCTGGGCAAACTCCCATGAACCCCCCCAACACCCTGTGTAGGGTGTAGAGCTGGTCCAGTGTTCCATGGCCGGAACGAAAACCACACTGTTCCTCATGAAGCCAAGGTTCGCCTTACCAGGGAGGCTGAGGAGTGTGATTCCCTTGTAGTTTGAACAAACCCTCAGGTCTCCCTTCTTGTGAAGGGGGACCACCACCCTGGTCTGCCAGTCAAGAGGCACTGTACCTGACCAACACGTAATGTTGAAGAGGCGTTTTAGCCACGACGACCCCACAACATCCAAAAACTTGAGGCACTCAGGGCGGATCTTATCCACCCCTAAAGATTTTCAACCACCCCACCAACAGAGATAACTTTTAAACACAAGTTATTTCATTTTATTGCGTAGAGCCATCATCCTCCATCAGTGCTTAGCTTAGGGAAAGCATGCAGCAGCTTGGCCACTTTGACCTGATGAACCAAAACCAGTTACCTGCCAGGTTCTCTGTGGAACATACATTTGACATTAAAGGATTGTCTGGATCACCTATGTTATACAAAAAGCTGCCATTGGCATAAAAACGAAGTGCAGTTGTTGTGTTATTGAGATAGACTATGTATGACGAAAAATGGTAATGCACAAACATAGGTTTATGCGGAAATTAATAAGATGTCTAACGTCGATCTAATCACCCCCTCCTGATGGAGATTTCTTAGGAGAATTTGTTGTCAAATGTCTACAGGCTTCTCCAGAAATGATCACACCATTTCCTTGTTCCAGGTCTCAGCTAAAAAGTAGACAAAACCCAGACTTAGTTCAATAAACCTTGTTACTGAGCAGGGTTGGTTCACAGAGTAAGTTGCAGGGGTAACTTGACTCAGTGTAACGGCTACCTGGCTTTCTGAAACCGAAAGCTCAGGGTATGCACATAGTTACCCCATCACTTACTCTTGAGTTCTCACTAGCCCTGCTTTCTGAAACAGGGCCCTCTCTGTCAATTAACTAATAAAAAACTTCCCCAGCTGTCTGCAGTTGTTGCTTACCCCAGGGTCTTACACATCGCCAACATGACAAAAAGGTTACCTAAGCCGCCATGTTCGTTAAATAGTTCATCTTGAACCACAAATATGTGTTTCTATCATCTCCCCGTTCAGATAAGCTTTTGATAATGAGGGATTGCTGCAAAGTCAACGCCAGTGACTGTCCACTGTCTCTACATGCTCATCCAGGAGGAGTGAATGCTGCAAGTCACTGACTGGATGCAATCTGCTGGGTTTCCTTAGATAGACAAACTTTTTATCCAATTTGAATAAGTAACAGAATCTGACTGCACTGTTCAATGATTAGGATTAATTGGAATGCATGTACCTGACTTTTGTGAAGTGCCTTGAGACGACATGTGTTGTGAATTGGCGCTATATAAATAAACTGAATTGAATTGAATTGAATTGATAACACATCCAAAAAAAAGAGGACTTGACCAACCCGGAGCCAAAATTAAACAACCTCCCTTTCCTTTCACGTGAGATATGGAAGTGCTTATATTGCCATAAAAAAATTGTCTTTCATCAGCGATTGCCTTCTACGAAAATGCAGGTATGGTTTTGGTTAAAAATGTGTCACTTCCCAGCAACCTAATTTCTCCAAATAGGGACAACAAGGGCGTTGTGTAGTGTAGCGGTAGAGTGGGCGCCCCATATACAGAGCCTATAGTCAACGATGCAGCAGCCCTGGGTTCAACTCTCGACCTTGATACCTTTGCTGCATGTTTTTCCCTCCTCTCTCTTTTCCTGTCTGGTTACTGTCAAAAAAAGAAAAAAAAAGCCAAAGGAAAGCAGCATATATTAATGTTAAGGCTTGTTGCTGCGTCACTGGGCTCATTACAACTTGAAGGAAGACTGGGGTGTAGTTTCAGGTTGTTGTGTCAAAAGTTCAGGTGCACACAGTTATCCCATGTTGGGGCAAAGTCATCCAACACTTTGCTGGCATTACTGTTGTACCTGCCATGTTTGTCAAGTTCCTAGCAAAATAAATTAAGTCCTTGCTTCTGCTTCTCTGTCACCAATTCCAGTAATGGGTGAATAATTTGGTTCCAGTTCATTCTGAAAATCTGTGTTTCTACTAGATTTACTGAAGCAGTGCCCCTGTTGAGGATCACTGCTTCTTTCATCACCAATGCTCTGGTAATGTTATTCACAGTGTTTGTTCTTCCTAAAGTAGTCCAAACTGATCAGGGAACTTACTTTAAGTCGAGGACCTTTGTAGACGCACTAAAATAATTGAGTGTAGACAAAATTAGACCAAGGTCTTGCCATCCTGAATGTCAGGGTGCACTTGAAAGATTTCACCATTACAGTCCATGTTACACAAATACTGTCTGGACAAAGACACAGACTAAGATAAGGATATTCCATTTCTGTTGTTTGTTGTGCATGAAGCAGTGCAACAGTCATTGGGTTTCAGCCCTGCTAAACTTGCGTTTCAAAAGTGAGGTTAGCGAATTTATATGTCCTTATAGAACAGCTTTTCTACCTTCAAAAACAATGTTGCCAAAGTGAGGGGTTGTCTTTAGTCAGCTCGCTCTTTGGACAAGAATACCTTGACCTTCTGTCAAGTAAAGATAAAAAAGCTCAATAACCTCAAAGCTCTTGCTCGTGAGTTTTTACCTGGTTTCTATTGTTTTGGTATGCTGCCCATTCTTGGTTCCTTCCTAAAAAACAACGTTTCACGGGCCATACATTGTAGAAAAGAAACTCTGAGACACAAATGACCCCGGTTCTCATGTTAGCATGATCAAACTTTACCTTTTAAGAGAAAATAAACACAACCTACCCTCTGCAAGCAAGGTTATATCTATTCCCCTGCAACTTCCATTACTTCAGATTCTGCTAATAAAATCAGTAATGAGGACCTGGTCATGCGCAAAGACGCACCACCAGTTGCAGGACTTATAGGTACATCTCAAAAAAATTTAAATTTCTTGAAAAGGTTTAATATTTTTTGTCACTCATTTTAGAAAGTTTAACTAATATGTTATGTAGATTTATTACACATAGAATAACATGTTTTTTTCTTGTAATTTTGATGATTATGGCTTACAGATAGTGAAAACTCACAATTTAGTGTCTCAGAAAATTGGAATATTACATAAGTTCAATAAAAAAGAATATTTTAAACAAACATTTCAGGCTTTTGAAAAGTGTATTTATTTACTCAATACTTGGTTGGGCCTGCTTTGGCATTAACTACTGCATCAATCCGGCGTGGCATGTAGGCAAGTTTATTTTTTTAGATATTTGTTATACTTTTACCTTTGGTTGGGTCGTTTTTGTGTCTCAGTTCAGCTCCATTCATGTTAGTTGGTCTCCCTCCCACAGTCTCCCTGCTTTTCTTCTGTCTCAGCTGCTCCACATTATCCACTGATAACACACATCTGCATTCTTTGTAATTCTCTGCAATTCCCTCAGTATATAGCTCATTGGTTGTCATTAGTCATCGCTGGATTCTTTTTTTGTCATCTCCGTAGCTCAGCTTAAATGCCTGTGACTACCCATAATTCTACCTGCTTTTTTACCATTACTGCATGCCATGTTTTCCTTGAGCTGTTATCTGTAGGCTCTTCTCCTTTTCATTATTAGAATTGTGGCAGCTGTGGCTCAGGTGATTGGAGTTTGTCCTGTTATCGGTGGGTTGCCGGTTTGAACCCCCGCGCTGTCCTTCTCAGTCATTGTGTCTTGGGCAAGACACTTCACCCGACTTGGCTGTTGATGATGGTCAGAGGGCTCACTGGCGCCTGTGTATGGCAGCCTCACTTCTGTCACTGCGCCCCAGGCTCTGTGGCTACATTGTAGTCTACCACTGTCAATGTGTGAATGACTGATTGTAGTGTAAAGCGCTTTGGACGGGAATAAAACAATTAGATGATTGTACATTATAAGAGAAACAGGAATAGATCGAACACTATTTCCATCATTGGAGAAGAAGTGGAGGTGGTGGGGGAGTAGAAATACCTCGGTCTTCACCTGGACAACAGACCGGAGAGGAGAAGCAACTGTGAAGCCATCTACAAGAAGGGACAGAGCAGACTGTACTTCTTGAGGAAGCTTAGGTCCTTTAGTGTTTGCAGCAAGATGCTGCATATCTTCTATAAGTCTGTTGTGGAGAGTGTGATATCTTCTGCCATCATCTGCTGGGGAAGCAGCATCAGAGCCAGAGACTTAAAAAAGCTCAACAAGCTAATAAAGAAGGCTGGCTCTGTTCTGGGGACTCCTCTGCAACCTCTGGAGATCATTGTGCAAAGAAGGATTCTTCATAAAATGAGGAACATTATGGAGAATCCTGAGCATCCTCTTCATGAGACTGTTGTACAACATAGTGTCTTCAGTCAGAGGCTTCTCCAGATCTGCTGTGAGACAGACCACTACAGGAGATCCTTCCTGCCCACAGCCATCAGCATCTACGACGGCTCTTTGAAGAAACCTATATAATATGAGCTACAACAACAATTAATTTTCCTTCAGGATGAATAAATATTTTAGAATTAAACTGAATTTGAATTCTGAAAAAGGGAAAATGAAGTATATTGTTAAAAACAAACTTGCTGTGCCTAGTTGTAGCCCTTCGAAGTCTAAATGTCTATATGGATGTGAAATAAGATGCAAGTCCGAGATTCTGTACAAAGAGAATGCTGTAAAAATGTATTGATGTGCTCTGATATTTGATAAAGGAAATTGGCAAGTTTGTTTAACCAGGAGCGCTTCAGAGATCTCTACGTATGTGATTCAAGATCGTTTTCTCCAGTACAGGGTCATGCCTCATGGTTTTAGTAACAGTCCAGTTAAGTTTCAGAGGCTTAGAACGAAAGTGTAGTGATGTGCGAAACTGCAGAGATGACGTTGTGTACTCCAATGATTGGGTTGATCACCTTGTTACTTTGCAAGAGGTTTTCAAATGCCTCAGCTGCCTCACTAACACTGGATCTTTCAAATTGTGAATCTGGTAAAGGTATCATTCTCTTTATTGTTGGAGGAACAATAGATCTTTGGATGCAAAGATCAGAGCCATTTCGGGCTTTGCGGTTTATTCTAAAAGAAGAGAGGTATATCACTTATTTGGAATGGCAGGATACTGTCGGGATCTACCATTTTGTGTTTTGTGTTCGTTTACTTCTCTAGTTAGGTCGTTCTCATGTGCTTTCTGTTTAGTGGTTATGTTCATTTATGTTTATTATCTGCCTAGGTTCTTGTATTTGTTTTCCCAGTAGTTCTGTGCTCCTTAGTTTTATTAGTTCCTTTTCCCCATGCTTAGTATTACTTATTTTCTCCCAGGTTAGTTATTATAGTATAGTTGTCTTGGTTAGTTGCTCATGTTTCAGTTCCTGTCTGGCAGTCAGTTATATTCTGTTATTCGGTATTTCTGTTTGTTTACTTAGTTCTTTCCATGTCCTTGAGTTTGGTTCCTTCTAGAGTTAGTATTTATGTTGGTTTTGTTGTGACTATGAATCAGAAAATATTATTTAATATTTAATATGAATAATTTCATATTTTATCAAATAATATTTTGGTCTGTTAAGGGTTGTCCTGTGAATACCAGGCCAGTAAGGCGATGGTATTAGGACAAAATAGAAAGGGATGAGCCAAGCTCTGACATTATTGAACAGCTAAACTCTGTACACACATGGAATGAATTCACACAATTTCTTAAAATACAAGAATTTATTAACAAAAATAAGTCAACTCAAAGTCAAACATATTTCAATCAACAAACTCTTTACTATGCTAAAACAATCCAACTAAACTACCAAGCAGAATTAAAGAATAGGGAAGACTAATGGGCTATGTACAATATAAACAAGTTGATTAAAGGTGGTTGAAACCATGACCAAAAGAGTGATGCAACATTACCATGCAATGTTATTTATGTTTGAGAACCAAGGATTATCTTGAAGAATCTGGAAATGAAGTTGAGTTAGTCTTGGAACTAACTTAGGCAATAATCAGCTTAGCTTTAGACAACCATTCACAATGCAAGATCAGATAAAATATTATTTTAATAAAATTATGTTTTAAAGAATGATCTGCTGAATAAAACCAACCTTCTGGATGACTAATTCTCAACAGCTGCCTTTATTTATTAAAATAATAAGAAATATTAAAGAAATGGTAAAATATTTAAGGAAATATTTTGGAAAAGAGCCAAATCTTTCTGGAGAAATGGGGCTTAATGGTGTTTACTTAGTTATCAAGTTTAGTAAAATAATGTTTAGGGACTATTATTTACTAGATTGAAAACTAACAACCTTTCTGGGTGAATATTCTTTAGCAGGCAAGCACATGTTCTTAGCTGTTAGCAGTTAAAGCTAACAAAAGAAGCTGAAAGCTTAGCACCAGAATCAACACACACCTTTAAAATACCGTTAATAAAAGGGTTAAAATGCATAAGCGCGGACGGCGTGTTATGATCAGTCTTCTGTGTTTAAAATCACCTTTTAAATAAAGTTTGTCAGTCAGTCAGTCATTTTCTACCGCTTATTCCATAGTGGGTCGCGGGGGGGCTGGTGCCTATCTCCAGCAGTCTATGGGTGAGAGGCGGGGTACACCCTGGACAGGTTGCCAGTCCATCGCAGGGCAACACACAAACAACCATGCACACACTCATTCATACACCTAAGGGCAATTTAGAGAGACCAATTAACCTAACACGCATGTCTTTGGACTGTGGGAGGAAGCCGGAGTCCCCGCATGCACGGGGAGAACATGCAAACTCCATACAGAAAGACTGAACCCAGGACCTTCTTGCTGCAAGGCAACAGTGCTACCAACTGCGCCACCGTGCAGCCCCAATTCAATTCAATTCAATTCAATTCAATTCAATTCAATTCAATTCAATTCAATTCAATTCAATACAGTTTATTTATATAGCGCCAAGTCACAACACATGTCGTCTCAAGGCACTTCACAAATGTCAGGTACATACATTCCAATGAATCCCAACCATTAAACAGTGCAGTCAGATTCAGTTATTTATTCAAATTGGATAAAAAGTTTTTTTATCTAAAGTGCCAAAATTAAGAGGCCAAAATATTCATCATAGGAACTATTACTGAAAGTCTTTATACTGTGGCATACGTTGTAGAACATGTCTGCAGTTCTCTATTCTCCATCCTTAGAACATCTGCAAACATTGTCGCCATGCAGTAGCATTGTAGTGAAACCTATTGGTCATAATTTTGAAAAGGAAGGAAAGAAGCACATAATTTTCAAAATTCTCACAGTTAAAATCTGAAAACTGTGTTGTGCAGCTGACCCCCCTCCCCTAAGTCAATCTTCTGTAGAGCCATCTCTGTAGCAGTTGCTGTTGCAGGTCTTTTAGAGTACGTCTCTGCATCTAAAGACTGGAATTTTGACCCATTCATCTTGGAAAAATAGCAGTCTGTGAACATACATTCTCATTTCACAGATTTAGAAAAAAATATCTAGAAACCCCTGGTATTGTCCTACTGGAAGGTGAATGTCTTCCTCAGTCTTTTGCAGCCTCTGACAGGTTTCCTTCCAGGACTGCCCTTCCTTTGGCTCCATCCATCTTCCCAAAAACTCTGACCAGAAAAGGGGGGCAAGATGTGGGATACACCCCGAACAGTCAGCCAGTGGCAGGATAAAAAGCCATGCCGGGACACAGTAATAGAAATCTAGGGGACCTGTGAGACTATAAAGTATGTTTATGGACTTTGGGGGGTGTACCCGGAGCAAATCCAAAGCAAAAAGGCCCTAGCATGTATTCGAACCAAGGATGGATTTTGTTTTTCCATCAAAGCTTTTGCTTTTTGTATCAGTTTTTGTTTAGTAAGTAATCACACAGTTAAAGCCTAATATATTTGTGCATCTGAGAAAGAAGTCCAGTATTTGGGAAATAACATTCAGATGTGGAAGGAAACAACCGAGGTTAAAGCAATGAACCAACTATTGTTGTACCTGAATACCTGTCTGCAACCAAGCAGATTTAGATTTTGGCGCGTCTGTTATCCTATAACTCCACTTTTTTCTGTGCTATTAAAAGTTATTAATATTAGAATTGTTTTACCAAGGGTGTTTGGCATAAAAGTTTAAATTAATTCAAGGATCATTGCAGGAAGGCCGCTATACTATACTCTAGGAAGGTGAAGTCGCTCTGTGTGGTTCCTCCTATGGCCTCATGGTGTCGCTGTTGATCCACTAATTAGCCTCCTGTCTGCCTCTTGGCGTCCGAGCTTTAAACCTGCGGCATCCAGCCGGGAGGCAGCGCGGTTCATACATTTATTTGCAGCGCTTGGCATTGATTGGAGCATTAAACCTGCAGCGCCAACAAAGCTAATGATTCTCCTGCTTGTTTTTAACAGAAACACCGCAGTTAGTTCTCCCGTTTTCACGCAATCTTTCTACTTATATTGATTTGATCAGACAAACAACTTCCAGAATGTTCTAAAATAAGTTTTTTTTTGGAATAAAGGAGAATCCTTCTAGACGTTTTATATCTCCACATTTATTTTTGACGACATTGGTTGTTTGGTTTTCTGCCATAAGATTGTACTGAAATAAAATCATTTGAAAAAGAAAAATGTAAAAGAAAATTATTGATTTCGATTAGATATTTAAGATTTACGGAATGATAACATAGTTTTCGTTTAGGCCATGGGGATTTTCAGGTTTTGAACAAAATTCGTCATGCTTCTAAATTATGTTTTAGGTCAAATCGATCGGGAGCCATTTATTATAAATACAGAACAATATGTGGTCCCTTCAAACAGGCTGAATCTGAACCCATTTGGACCTGTGAGGTGGGACGTTTTTCCCATTAAAAAAATCCTGTTTAACGTTTTCAGACGCTTCTTCGTGTCCCTGAATAAAGAAAAACCCGTTTGAGTCACGAACCACTTGCATTTTCTTATGTTCATTTTTCCGTATTTCGTAATTAATCAGAGAACGTCTGTGGTGAATCATCTGAAGCAACAAACATCTTACAGATCAGGGCCTGTCATTCCTCTGTTCACTCTAGTGGGATAAATATAAAACAGATATTTTAATGTTGTCATAATTACATTTAAGATAAAAGAAACATCAGAGCACAAATAATTATCCCTCATACATCTAATCACGGTGTAGTAAAACGAAGGTGATTCAAACCAAAATGTTGATTTGAAACATGTATAGAAAAATCCTTAACCTGATGAAGTACAGCATGCCTATTCCTTTCTGATATTTTTTCTTTTAAAAGATCTGTTATATATACACACACACATATGTACACATATATATATATATATATATATATATATATATATATATATATATATATATATATATTTTTTTTTATTTATAAGCGCAGAAATTCCAACATTCCTGTTTGTTGTAAACACGACGTCAGATTTCAATGCAATCATTTTAAACCTCAGAAGATGTGGCTGAATAAACAGTTGATCCGTTTATTCAGCAGAACGGGGGTTTATCTTGTTCCTTAGCTTCTGTTGTCATCAAAGAAACAAAGACAAACTGCACATTTAAAATAAAATAGACAAATACTTTATTTGTTTTAGTTTGTACCCACTGAATAATTTCTCCTTTCCTCACAGCTTTAAAACAGACGAAGTTCCCAGGATTCTGCAAGAGGGACAAATAGTTCAAAGAAGCACATTCACAAACAATGGAAATGGAAACAAAAGACTGTAAAATAACAAATTAAATCAAAATGTAAAAATTGCATGGAAATGAATTTCTGAGAAATGTTCAGGCAAATCCATAACCTTATCATTTTAAATAGCTTCGGCAGATCTAACAGTCTCCAGAGTTGATAGGAGTCCGTAACATTTCCTAGGAGCCTCTTAAAAAATGTCAGAAATCTGTTTTCTCCTGGAGCATAATTACAGCATTAGACCTCTTCAGATACTGAATGTCCTGGCAGGGACTTGGAACCATTCGTAGAAGTTTCCTCTAGGCAAAACAGTTCATTTTAAAGGACTCCAAAATGTCCCTGATTAATGAAATTCTAATTGAAATGTTCTGAAGGACAGATCTCACAGGCCCAGACTACATTAACTTTGTACAAAAATATTTAATGTTTTTTGTATTTTTTCTCAGAGAAAGGATGGTGGCCATGTATGTTGTACAGGAAAACTGCCAAGTATGTGCTGTCTATATTATTTTTTTATCTTCATTTTATCTTTATATGTTTTTTTGTGTAATTTTGTTGGGTGAAACGAAAGACACAGGAATGAAATGTAAATATTTTTAAATGTATATTTTTTTAAAGAAAACATGAAGCTCAAAGTACTGTAAGAATTCCAGACATCAGTGTTAGGGTCCAGATAAATTTTGTTTGTAAATTTTTGGTTTAAATTTTGTAAATTAAGTTTAAACTTTCACATATTTTAGTTACATTTTTTCAGTCATGTCTAACTGGACGTTTTAAGGGGTTTCAAAGTTTAAAGGGGCTACAGAAGCCCCTTGTAAACAGATATTGCTGTTGTATCATGTGAGTTAAATTAATGTGGAGCTGTTCAGGGGGTCCTCCTCCTTATGGTCACCGACCACTGTGCATACGCACCAGTTCCAACCCACAACCAGCACCCAAAACCCCATCCCACCCCCTCCACAGCCATTACACCCCCACCCATCCCCTGACTGACACACTATGTTGTTCATTAACTACAATGAACAAACTGTTTGCTGTGTTGTCCAATTTGTTAAGCAGCTTTTAGAATATTGTTCTTTCCATAATCATAATCCAACATGGCTGCCATGTGTAAAAAAACAAAGTGATAGTTGCAGTAATGAACTGTCAGTTCATACCTCTGATGGTTTGCATTTTCAATTGTGTTGCCAGTTGTGGTACTGTACAGCCTCTGGTTCTGAACATCTTCCGATACTATATGAATACAAAGGGAAACACATTTTTATTGGCTGTTTTGTGGATTGGAGTTAGGTTGATCACTGATCAAAATAACAAACTGGTTTCTGTCATTCGACTGGAATATGAATAAATATGATGCCAATCCAAGTCCTGAGTTCTGGGCAAACAGAATGCTCCATCACAACATTTCAATTAAAATCTAAACCCAATTCTAGAGATAGTCAATAAAAAAATAAAGTACACCATCTGTTAGCTCTAGGTTTAATGTGTAACACTGGTCTTTATAAGGTTCAAAATGAATTCAATCCAATGCCAAGTGCACAGAAAACAACACTGATTCCCTCCTGACATTAAGTAACGAAAGGTGAAGTCGAATGGAAAAGTCTGTAAAAAATTAAGTACACCCCCAAAAAACCTAAAAATGTGGAAGAAACGTAAAACCCTGGAATTTGGTCTCATTTCTGAGATCTAATTTCCTTTTACTACACCAATAAGTTGTTTAAATTATTATGTGTGAAAAAATATATATATATTTTTAAACCTTCAATACCAACAAAATATCCATATGAAGATGTTCTGGAAACCAGCTGCAATCTGTAGAAATACAGCCTTAACAAGCTCTCAGTCCACTGACTCCTTGAAAGCCACAGGGATCCTTCACAGCTTTGTCAGGTTGGATGTTTTACTTTGTGCTTTTCTTCTCGATTTCTAACTTGAAAAAAAATCCTTCTTAGAGGTGACCAGTGACGATTAGCCACAAACTCAGACATGTTCCTGCTAAACCAAACATCTGTGGTATAGCGCAAAACAGCAGATGGTGAAAACATGCTGCTTCACATCTTTTACAAGCACAACTTCCAGCCTTTAAATTTGAAGAGAACTTCGACCTAGACATGCTTTCCTTTCCCCTGTAAAGGTTTAATGAGGAGAATAAATACTGCAATTTAATCAGTAGAAATATAGACAGAAAATTTGTCTTTGTTTCAAATAAATTCTCTCATGGAGGTCAAAGGTCAAATCATACCATTCTCTTAGTATCTATGATTAACCTAATTGAACGTTTTTTAAAGAAACCCTCTGAGTACCAATAATCTGCTGTATAATTCAGCCTCTGACACTTTCAAGCTAAACAACTCAAATATAATATTCTTCAGATGTTCAGAAATAAGCTTTTGTTGTTAATTAGTGATGATGCCCATACTCTGCTGGAAAGAAAGCAAAACAATTGTTTTTATTAAGAAATGTTCCCGTTATGCATCAGACTTAAATGTTAAAGTTTTGCACATGGAACTAACTTTTAATATCACCACATTACATATATTCTAATGTGATCTTTGTTGTCAGCATGTGGCAAAAACCTTTTACATTTAATATATATAGTTTCCTGAAGAAATTAATTTCAAGTTTTTGTGTGATTTGAAAATGTAAAAATAAATATATTCATGTCCAGCTGATTCTGCTTTGATGGGCTGTGAACTAAAAACAACGGAATATATTACATTCCCCTACATCATCTCTGTTTCAGTGTCATAGTCAAAAATCGTAAATTTCACAAAAAAATAGAATAAGAAATAGTCACTTTAAACCAACCAAATCAGTCAAGTCCCGAGGGAAGGAACAAGTTCATGTCCAGTCCAGATCCAGGAGCAATCTGGAAATGACTCGAGGCAGGTTGGGTGGATCATAATGTTACCCAGACGGATGGGTGTGTGAATCCTTAAAGAAATGATCCGACTCTGTTTGAGACGGCCAGGTTCTGATTTAGAACATTTTATTGCCTCCTGGAAATGATTGGACATTTTAGTTTCAATCAGTTCTGCCATCCATCTGAACACTTTGAGGTTAAAATGGAAACGCCGCATGCTGGCAGCTCAGACAGGCTTCACACGGTCAAACTCAAGGTTAAATAAAGGAAGGACGTTTTTTAGTTATAATCCAAACAGTTTCATATATTTAAAAAATGTTTTAATGTTTGATATTTATTTTTAAACATGCCACTGTTTCAGATAAACGAATAGAGAATGGATTAGATCATAAGAAACGTGTAATAAAATTCAGAAAACAATCAAAGCTGATTTTGGGGGAAACTTCAACCCTGCTGCAGATAACAGTTTTTGTTCAACCGCTTTTCTCGTCTCTGAATCGAGTTTTCTGTGCAGCCCCTCCTCCGCCTCCTGCAGTCTGGTTGTTGCTGCAGGATCCAGCCAGACAGACCAACAGGAGTTCCTGCAGCCCAGCAGCCAGGCGGTGCGTTCCGCTCGCATCCTCAGCGACAACCACCAGGAACCGTGATTATTTCAAACCCTGAAAAATACACTGTGATTCATTTTAAACCATGCATGCAGACATGCAGGGAAATTTAACGCGCCACTTTTTAAACTGTAAAAAACTACAAGATGAAGAACGTAGATGTTATTTTCTTTGCACGGCAACTGAGGCAGCCTTAGAAATCTGACCACTATCTGCCTTCTGAAAAAAACAAACACACAAACCAAAAAAAGAAACATCAGTTATCGAGATAATAAGTAGGCTAGGCAGACCGTCTAGAAAGAGACCACAAAATATTTCATCTGACAGGACAATACATAAATAAATAAATAGAACATCTTTATATAATAATAATAATAATAATAATAATAATAATACAATGTACTTCAATCTAAATATCTATTAAATATATACTGTCCTGATTCGAAGCCTTACCGACTCGCGGACGCACGTGTGAAACCCGACCAAATTAAATGTCTTTTTAGAAATAGAAGAAATAACATTATTACAAAAAATTGAATTTAGTTTCTATGTTGCTTTATTAATTTGCAATAGTAACCGAGTAATAAAGCATTATAGTGTTGCTTGTTCCCCTTATACAGGTTGTCAATAAGACGGAGCACCTTAAACAGGTTCACCCAGGTTTTCTGCGGCTGTTGACGGGTGGATTTGACTGAACGGTACAGGTAGAATCATTTCTTTAGAAATTGTGGACTCTGGACGATGTTCTAGTCCAGAGAAGACGAGAAGAGTTCCATGAAGAGGAGCTTGATATCTGTATGTTTGGTTAGGCTCTGAGTGACACTGGCCCTTACGGCGGGACGTGGTGTCTAACATACTTTGATTCTCTGACCCATTTCTTCACTTCGCCACGCAACGCGGTGATGGCAGCAGCCAACTGCGTTGTATTCTGGCACAAACTGGCTGGATTGTTGTAGAATTATTGTGAAACATTTTGGAGCAGTTTGACTCAATTTGCGGCCTGCGTGCAGCGATGACGCGTTCATGTGATATCAGCCTGTAGGACAAGAGGTAACTACGTTGGAAAATATATCTGACTGACAGAGTGTGTTATATTTTCCTTTAGGTTTTACTGATGCTTCTGTAGTAAAATCATGTTGTCCCGCTTTATTTAAAACAACCATCAGTGCTTCTTCATATTATCACCGCTTCTAAACGAACAGAGCCCTTTTTCTCCACTTCTGTCTCCACTGTTTGTGTGGTGAAACTGTCCTCCAGCAGGAGGAAAGTAGGAGTGAAGAAGCCGAGTGATATGCAACTCTTTCCTTCTCCCCGCTGCATATTTCACGCTCGTTTTACAGGATGCACATTTTCCCGAGAGACACTCCGTGTTTCTGTCTGCTGCGACCCCCTATCACCCATCCCCTCTGCGTGTCCTGACCGTGTCCGTGATCGTGTCCGTGCCCTCCGGACTCCCTCTCTGTTTATTTTCCCTCAGAGATGGGATGTAAACAGTTTTGCAGACGCCTAAGGGGCAAATATTTGAATCGAAGGAGTGTAAATGTGATGAGCGGCGAGGATTTGGGTTGACGCATGCACGGTGCGCGCTTCCAGCTCCGGCTTAGCTGGAGGGAGAGGGAGGGAAGCTGATCAGTGTTGATAGGGCGCTGCAAAAAGTTATTCGGCGTTCCGCAACTCTGACTTTTCTTCAGCATGTCAGAAAAGTTCATGCTCATAGCAGAAAATTATCGCGCTTATTTATCTGCAGTGTAAAATTTCTATCTTGTCATGATGCAAACTGACGTATGGATAATACGCAACAGGAAAAATAAAAACGATAAAAGAAATTTAAAAATGTAATCCAAACTAAACCAACGAATTCACTTTAATGCAGCAGATTTTCAGGTTTATTCTTTTTACCCTCGCAGCCGTGAGCAAAGCCCTGAAGCTGCATGGCATTTTTTGCAGCGTGCCCGTTATTGGCGGATATTCGTGTTTCTCTGCGCATCGTGATTGGCTGAGTGCTCAGTAGACGCCTTAATGTTTAATACTAATGTTTCTCTGGTTGGTTGAGGACTGGGAAGGTCCAACCAATGTTTTTCACTTGCTTTAGTGGCTGCGGCTCCCTAATTAATTGCAGCTATCTGTCTCCTATCGATGTGTGTGTACGTGTGTGTTGTGTGTGTTTCCCCTTTTCTCCCCAAACCGAACATGAAATAGTTTATTGGGCTATACTTTCTTTCTTCCTTTCTAACCCCCCCTTCCTTCCTTCCCGTCCTGGTTCGCCGGTGGAGACCGGGAGGACTGAAACCCAACTGTGTTCGCCGCCCGCCTCTGCTCGCTGCCGGTTCCCCCCCTCACTGCTCGGTGATGTTGGACATGGGAGAGCGCAAAGAGGTGAAGATGATTCCCAAATCGTCGTTCAGTATAAACAGTTTGGTTCCCGAGGCCGTGCAAAGCGACAACAACAACAGTCACCACCACCACCAGAACCAGAGCCAGAACCAGCACCGAGTTGCTGGCTCGGACGATGCAGAGCAAAAAACGCCTCTCCCGGCCTCGCAGGCGGACGGCAAAGCCCACCCGAAAAGTGAGTCGCTGAACCCGGAGAGCTGCCCGGAGGAGAAGCAGGAGGAGAAAAAGGACGGGAAAGACGGAGAGAAGGACGGAGAAAAGAAAAGTGGCAAGTACGAAAAACCACCTTTCAGCTATAACGCTCTGATAATGATGGCCATCAGGCAGAGTCCGGAGAAACGGCTCACTCTCAACGGCATTTATGAGTTCATCATGAAAAACTTTCCATATTACCGGGAGAACAAACAAGGCTGGCAGAACTCAATCAGACACAACCTCAGCCTGAATAAGTGCTTTGTTAAGGTGCCTCGGCACTACGATGACCCGGGGAAGGGGAACTATTGGATGCTGGACCCCAGCAGCGACGACGTGTTCATCGGCGGAACCACTGGGAAGCTCCGCCGGCGCTCCACCACGTCACGGGCCAAGCTGGCTTTCAAGCGCGGTGCCCGGTTAACCTCCGGGCTGACCTTCATGGACCGGGCCGGCTCCTTGTACTGGCCGATGTCCCCCTTCCTCTCCCTTCACCACCCGCGGGCCGCTGGTGCCCTCGGCTACAACGGGACCTCGTCGGGATATCCAGGCCACCCGATGTCCTACAGCAGCATGCTCACACAGAACATGAGCAACAACCACTCGTCGTTCTCGTCCTCCAACGGGCTGAGCATGGACCGACTGGTCGGTGGGGACCTTCCTTACGCGACGCACCACCTGACGGCGGCGGCCCTGGCGGCCTCGGCGGTGCCCTGCGGCCTCTCTGTGCCTTGCTCCGGGGCCACTTATTCATTGAATCCGTGCTCGGTGAACTTGTTGGCCGGACAGACGAGTTACTTTTTTCCTCATGTTCCACACCCGACCATGAGCTCACAGACCAGCGCCGGCGGCGGCGGCTCGTTGCAGGCTGCCCGAGCTTCGGCTTCCAATTCCCCGCAGGCTCCGTCCTCTTCCTCGCTGCCATGTGACACTCTGAGGCCGGCTTTGTCCGGCTCTCTGCCCGCCTTCTCCTCGGGACTTTCCGGGGGTTTGTCTGACTATTTTACACATCAGAACCAGGGGTCAACTTCTAACCCACTCATACACTAAATCCCCCGAACCTCATCCACCCATCCACCCATCCATCTATCCATCCATCTATCCATCCATAAAGGAGTGGTAATCTCAAAGTGATTGGAACACTAACGTGAACGTTTTTAACACTGAACATTTAAGATGTAAAAATGAAAAAAATTATTATAAACTACTACCTATTATAGAAAAAAAGAAGAGAGACTTAAACTGCAAAACAAAAAAGAGCAGCACTGAGAAACTCACAGAAAGCAGCACTGACATTTCCAGGTATTTTTTTTAATATTATTATTATTGTTTCCTCTTCTTCATGTTCTTGTTGTTTTCCTGCCCCATCTCCTCCCGCAGTTTTAATTTCTGTGTACATAATGTGTGTTCTAAGTGTCCGAGGTTTGTCTCTGTATAATAATGTCAGTCAGTGACGTGCAATGTGATCTGAGGTAAGAAGCCGAGAGAATGAGAGCAGAGCTTAGCTCATGTTTTTCTTTTCTTGTTGGAGGAGGCATGTTTTTTTCTATTAGAATGAGTATTTAAAATAGTTTTCTTTCAATAAAGATTGTTTAATAGTAATAATAATAATTTGCCTGCATGTGTCAGTACCATGCTGGTTAGAATAGAAGCGGGGATAAGTGAATGATCTTCAATTAGTATTTTAAAAAAGTTGAATGTTCTTATTAAAGCACACAGAAAAGCTTGAGTCCAGAGTGGCCTCTGAAGATTCTTCTCCATTCATTCATTGCCTGGTTTTAAAAACTGCTGACGCGCTTTTTATAGACCAAAGAATCTGTTTCATATGAAGTCAGTATTGTGCTGTATATTCTGAGAGGCCTGCTGAGGTCGGAATGAAGGAGAGACTGATTCCTCCATCACTGCAGAAAATGGCCCATTCAACGAGATGTTTATTGCATTTTTAACGAGCACGTTAATACCTGAGTTTTTGTAATTATTATTTTATTCTTTAGATTTTTAACATGGATTTTGGTTGATTCAGCGACTCTTGGTGCAGCTGGAGAAATTCAATTTTTAATAAATAATTAGCGGTTTTTATTTG
Organism: Crenichthys baileyi; assembly: GCA_036173005.1. Classification (NCBI taxonomy): domain Eukaryota; kingdom Metazoa; phylum Chordata; class Actinopteri; order Cyprinodontiformes; family Goodeidae; genus Crenichthys; species Crenichthys baileyi. The sequence continues at coordinate 14,635 of JAHHUM010002152.1, read as the reverse complement.
AATTAAAAAATTGCGCTTTTCGGCAGATTTTAAGCGTAAATGTCTCGTTTTGTGGAAGATTTTTCGCAGTGAAGACTTTCATGGAAACGTGAAAAAGACACGGACGTTCACAATTCTTTTTCTTCTTTTGTACAATTAGTAAAGAAGGAAAAAAGATGATCTTTGTAATTTGACTGTTTTGTTTTAGAAAAGGAGGAAGGCTGTAAAGAAATCCCGTTTGTTTAACAAAAGAAATCCTGCCTTCTGATCTAATAGGCTCTTTTTTGGAATGACTGTCTTTTAGTTGTCGCCTCTAAAACAATTTTTCATGGTTGTGATATTGTTGTGGTCTTCTTCTTATTACCGTGTTTGTCGCTTATAAAAAGAAAAAAAGAAAAAATGTTTTAATCCTAAAAAAAGCACAAATAAAAGAATAGGTTACATTCATAACTAACGTAATTCCCTTTGTCTTTTCTTTACTCCTGCCCTCCTTACATATTATTTAATGACCCTTACTGAAATCATTTTAAGTGACATTTTGGGTTTCAACTTTAATTCTGTATTTATTTATGCGCTCTGTAGTACCTTGGTGTCTGTGGTATTTCCATTGAATATTTAACCCAAACATTAATAATTCACGGCTTTAATAGGATGATGAATTCTTCAGTTCCTGGGTTTGTGTTGCGCTGCAGAGCTTGATTCGGAGCCCCTGCTGGCAGCAGATGTTGGGAGCCGTGTGATGAAGCCTTACGGAGTGCCTGACAGTTTTTCATGGTTTTAGATTGTCACTTTTTGTCCATTTGAGCGGTGAAATATTTGGCGCTGCAGGCTGCGGCGCTTTGCTTGGTGCGCATCGTTAACCGCGCTCCAGTCTCACCAGCATCTGTAGGTTTATCCGCATCTTGAGTACATTTCACTTCTGATTTTTTTAAGTTAAGGCTCTGAGCTTGGTGTCGGTGCATGCCGTGTCGTATTGCTTTTTTGGTGGGTTTCCTTCGTTCTGCTGCTGCTTTGCAGTCCGCAAACAATCCTTGGAACTTCGGACCCTTTCAGATTTGTTCCCCAGAGTACTGTTCTCCATTCACTGTTTATTTTAAAGGCAGCTGCTATATGATCCCAGGGTGAGTGCTCTCTGCAGAGCTGTTGAAATGTGCTTTTGTTAAAGTTAGAACTTTTAAAACCTGCATGAAAAAACAAAAACAAAAAACTGCCAACTTTTGTGGATTTTCGTGGCCGGACGCCAGATTTCTATTTTTGTCTCCCATCTATCTTGCTGGAGGGTAGGAAACACATAACGGCTTTGTTTGGGGTTCTGCTGCTGCTGGGGTTCTACGTTGGTCGGTTCTTTTTTATGTTATATTCAAAATGAAAAAGAAAAAAAAAAGCACAACAGAATATTGAATTCCTATATCTGGATTTGGGGGCAGCTGGAATATCTGTTTTGCCTGCCTGGTTTAGTGGAGGATTATTTCTTTTCAAGAATCCAGAGGCAGAAGAAGCTCCGCTGCTTGTTTAAATATTTGCTCCAGGCCGAGCTGCTGCACGTCTTTGTTAAACGGCCAAGGAAGGCTTTAACGCATCAAACCACTGCAGAAATAGACTTCATGGCTGATCTGAAGCGTCTGCTTTTTTGTTTTTTTAATGTTCTATCCATTTTTCCAGCGTTATCCCATTTGCAGAGTGTGAAGGTAACTTTGTCACATTTCGTGTTTGTTTTGTGAGCCTCTGTCCGCTTTTTAATTGCTTGAGGAAGGAAAGCTGTAGAGCTGGAGCTGTCCTGCACAGCGCAGCCATGTCTTTGCCTTTTCTCTCATCAGTGGATGTTAGTGACAGCAGCTGATTCACATCATTGGCCGCCGAGCTTTTCTGATTGTTCTTCTGGCTGTCTGTTTTAGAGGCTCTACAGCTACTTGCTTGATTTCTGGGAAAGTTGGTTATTCGACTTTAAATGTTCGCTCAGATTTTGCTGGTGCCTTTATCAGCAGTGCGTGTTGTTTTTAAATCCAGTTTTATTTGCACGCCGTTTTCACACATTTGAACCTTTTAATTACCCCCTCATATTAAAAACATTTTTAATTTTACGGTTATCATGTTAGAATTGATAAACATTTTTCCCAGTCGGGGCCTTTGTCAGTAGGTCGGTCCGGTTCTGTTCTTTGTCTTTATGCTGCAGCTGTTCCTGCACGGCTCAAATAATTTTTGTTTTCTGTTTCCGACTATTTTCGCAAATAAACCCATTGGGTCAAATTCACCTATTGATAATTAAATAAATAAACACTATATATATATATATTTTATAATATAGTATATATATATATATAATATTATATATTATATATATATATATTATATATATATAGTCCATTTTAAAGGGAAATTCGATTTCAATTGGTCTAAAAAAAATTTTTAAATCCTATAACATTATCATATAAATAAAAGCCATTTAAAATGATTCATTTTAATATTGAAATATTTTCTTTGTGTTATTGTAGTCCACTGGTGTTTCTATAAATAACACTGGGCCTTAAAATAATCCAAAAATACATGTAACTATGTGATGTAAAAAACAAATATCAATAGGACAGGTATAATATCTGCAGAAAATGTTTCTCAGTTTCACTGAAACTAAACTCACAGCTGAAGCTGAAATCTCCTGGAACACACCACAGCTCAACTCAACTCAGATCAGATGTTTGGACCCGTCTCCACGGACGACGTTCATTGATTCGATGTTTATTTGACTTTCCTCTTGCAGCTGGGCTGTTTGCTTGTTTTCAGTGCATGTTCTGAATGGTTTTGGATCAGGTGAATTTAGTTTCAGTGATGCTGTAAAGGGACTGCTCTCTCCACTGCTGCATCATCAGTGCTAAATGCGTTGTGGATGTGGGATTTTTAGGTGTTCAGGGGTTTGACTAATATTTGAATATCATTGAAACAGTGTATGCTGCTCTCACAGCTGTGAGCTGTTAAAACGGGATATTTTCATTTATTTTCTAAACTGCCGTAAAAATGCTCCTGAAGTAGGGACGTTTTATGTTTTGGCGCTAAGATTTGTTATTATCAATTAATAAAGCAGTTCCGTGTTATAAATGATCATGTTTTGAAAATTTTAGTGTCACTAGATATTTTCCTATAATCAGAATCTGACCTGTATAAAATTTTGGCCTGTATAACCTGAAGCGTTAGAATTAAGAACAGATTTTTATTTTTGGAAAAAGCCATGTATTTTACTGATATTAATCCTGGTTTTATGGAAGAAGTTCGGAGATCCTAGAATAATTGCTGCTCAGCTGTGATGTCTGCACTCCTCGGGACAGCAGGTCAAAGCTGCTTACACCTGAAAGGAGAACAATGTTAAATAATAGAATCTCTGTTGCATCTTATTTATTTAATCAAATAATAACTCAGAAATATCTCGTTAAAGGAAACAATTTCTCCGTGAAGTTGTTAAAGTTTTTTNTTAAAAGGGGGGGCCTTCTGGGTTGGATCAGCCAAAAAGTCTGCAGGTATGCCTACAAAGTACATATTTCACAGCAATTATATTTGATGGCTTGTGTTTTTTCTGTGGATATTAGCTAGTCACACTTGTCAACACTCGATGCTTAGTCGCAAATTTTGCTCACCTTCACTTCTGATTCTCGATATGTAATGAAAACTTCTCTTTACTGTTTTATCTCCTTTGTTTTTACACCCTTGAACCCAGCCGTCGTGGTTATCTTATGTGCGACCAAACAAAGAGAAAAGCTGCTTCCGTACTATCACAACGGCGGCAGAGCACTAGGATGTAGGACAAGTGATGCCGTGTTGGAACTATCTATAAACCAGCAGTCTCAGAGTTGTGAACTTACTGATAGTAAATTACAACAGTCCACCCTTGAAGTAACAAATACATTCGCTTGTCATGACAGGCTACCAGGAGACTTATCAGGTTTATTGAGAAACTGGAGCATATACCAAGTCCGTCGTGGATCTTGCAGAGCAGCTCACTAAGGGAGAGAGGTCTGTGAGTAGGACTGATTACAGGAGAGGTATATTTATGGACAGATGGAGGATGCATCCTACTGTTATGTTTGGTTGATGTTTCCGAGAGGGAAGATGAGTCACACCACTGAGACTGAGGTTGACACTGACTGAGGCTCTCTCTCTGTTCTTATCCCATGGGTGGTGTGCGGAGTTGGAGGGTGGACAGGGAGGAGAATATTAGGCTGGATCACAGAGGATGAGGTAAGTACTTTCCTTATGCGGTAGGTTCCAGGAAGTAGAAGTAGGCTCTCGGTCAAGCAAGCACTGTTAAGTGCTTTAAGCCGAACCCGGACTTGGACCAGGACCATGGGCTGGAAAAATCCTGATCAGGTTCTGCGGGGACTATGTACTCTGGGAGAGAGGAACACAAAAAACACAGGTAAAAGACAAGATCAAGAGACACAAGAGAAACGAAACGTCTGCTGGTCCAATTACCACTCTGGTGAGGTAAGAATCTGATGCTTCCTTCAGGGTTCCTGCTGCTTAAAAGCTGTTCACTGATTAGCCCAGATGAGTATCAGCTGTGCGGTTGCACCTGCCTGTCGCACCCTGCAGGAAGAGGTGAGAGAGAGAAAAACTGTACGATCACAACATAAACCTGTGCTCAGCTCCATAGCATGACAGCACTAGTTTTTTTTATATCACTCCTGGACAGGATATTTAGAATTTTGAAAATATTCCAGAGGTGAATAAATGAAAAACTAGAAACCTGTTTAATATGGGATTTTAATGACATATCTTGGTCAAAAATAACACCAAGGTTCTCTACTTTATTACTGGAGGCAGACTGAAAGCCATCCAGATTAAGTGATTGACTAGGCTATACATTTTTTTAAGTCTACAACTTCTGTTTTGTCTGAATTTAAAAGCAGAAATTTTAAGTCATCCAATCTTCAACGCCTACTACATGCCTACTACCTAACTGATTGGATTCATCAGGATATATGGATAAATATAGCGGTTAATATAGCGAGTATCATCAGCATAACAGTGGAATTTTTTCCATGCTGTCTGATAATTTTACCAATTGGAGGCACATTTATAAGCATTGACCCAAGCACTGAACCGTGTGGTACTCCACAAGTAACCCTGAAGTGTGAATAAGAATATCATTAACATGTACATGAAAAGGGGGGATTTATGTTATTTGGAAGATTTTATGGTTGTCGGTGCCAAATGTGATGGTCTGAGTATTTCAGAAACTGCTGATCTATAAGGATTTTTACATACAACAATTTCTCAGGTTTGCAGAGAATAGTTCAATGAGCAGTTGTTGTGTGGATGAAAGTTCCTTGTTGATGTTAGAGTTCAGGGGAGAATAGGTAGACTGGTTTGAGGTGATTGAAAGGCAACAATAGGCCAAATATCAATTTATTTCAACCAAAGTATGTCTAGTACTCTGAACACACAATGGCTCAAACATTGAAGCATGTGGGCTGCAGCAGCATAGACCAGACCAGGTGGACCTATGGTCAGCTAAACACATAGTCAGTAGATACGGATAGTAACATGTTTTAAAAATGTTAAATGGCCTGATGAGTCTCAGTTGAAGCTGCAAAGCATGGATCCATCCTGACTAAATGATGTGGAGGGAGTAGTTTCTTGCAACATTTTGGGCCCCTTAGTACCAACTGAGCAATGTTTAAACCCCACAGCCGTCCTGAGTATTGTTGCTGACCATGTCCATCACTTTATGACCACTGTGTACCCGTCTTCTGATGGCTAATTCCAGCAGGATATCGCATGTTGCCACGAAGCTGAAATCATCTCAAAATGGCTTCTTGACCATGGCGATAAGTTAAGATAAGCACAGACTTTGCAATATATCCAGATTTTTCAGCTTTCTGAATTCTCAAATTTCTATTCTTTCTTAAGAAAAATCAGCAAAAATACTATAAAAATAGACTGATATGCATCTAATTAGACATTTCAATGCCTGTTGTGACAGATATTCATTTTTAAGAAACTTGAACCTAGTTATGTTATAAATATGATAAATATATTTAACGGATACCAAATAATTCAATTCAAATCAATTCAGTTTTATTTATATAGCGCCAATTCACAACACATGTTGTCTCAAGGCACTTCACAAAAGTCAGGTACATACATTCCAATTAGTCCTAACCATTGAACAGTGCAGTCAGAGTTAGTTGTTTATTCAAATTGGATAAAAAGTTTTTCTGTCTAAGGAAACCCAGCAGATTGCATCCAGTCAGTGACTTGCAGCATTCCCTCCCGGATGAGCATGTAGAGACAGTGGACAGTCACTGGCGTTGACTTTGCAGCAATCCCTCATACTGAGCATGCATGTAGCGACAGTGGAGAGGAAAAACTCCCTTTTAACAGGAAGAAACCTCCAGCAGAACCAGTCTCAGTATGAGCGGCCATCTGCCACGACCCACTGGGGGTTTGAGAGAACAGAGCAGAGACACAAAGAGAACAAAGAAGCACTGATCCAGGAGTACTTTCTATAGGAAGGAAAAGTAAATGTTAATGGATGTAGCTCCTTTAGTCATTTCACCTAGAAAGAAAGAACATATAAACTCTGAGCCAGTTTTCAAGGTTAGAGTCTGAAAGAGAGCACATATAATTAGTTACAGTAAAAGCTCAGTCAATCGCCATGTCTAGGAGAGAGACAGGGTTAAACACTAAAAGACAGGGCCAGGTGGATCATTGGTAGAGGGAGAACATTAAGTTGTTGCAAGGCAGAGGCTTGGACGATGCCCCCCTCCAGAAAGGTGTCACAGGTAGACACAGAGTCAGGCCAGGTGTAGCTTCTAGGAAGAGAAAAGAGAGAGAACATAAAGTTAAAAGCTGAAATACCAGCAAATAATGCAAAATTAGAGAGTAGTGTGAGAATGTAGCAAGGAGGGTGAAAGTGGTTATTATGTCCTCCAGCAGCCTAAGCCTATAGCAGCATAACTACACAGAAAGTTTCAGTTCAGATTATTTAGTTAAACGGCGCTTATTTTCAACAATGTCGTCTCAAGGCACCCCACAAAGGGTCCCACTGATGGTCATTGTTATACTAAAAACCACAAGGATTGGGATACCTCTCTCTGTCAGATTGATTATAATCACTGGAAAAGAGAAGGGGTCATACAGGTAGCAGAAATGGAGGGTGTGTTTGCACCTCAACCATAACTGAGCCGGGTTTTAGGCTAATCCTGACTCCCCTTTTACTGGCATCCAAAACAGGGGGAGAAAGCTCCCCCCCTGATAAACTAAGCCACTTTAACTATAAGCTTTTTCAAAAAAGGAAATTTTTAAGCCTAGCCCTTAAAGTAGACAGGGGTGTCCCCCTCACGGACCAAAACCGGGGAGGGGTTTTCCACAGGAAAGGGGAGCCTGATAACAAAAAGGATCTGCCTCCCATTCTACTTTCTAGAGACTCTAGGAACCACCAGTAAACCTGCAGTCTCAGGAAAAAAAATTTCCCTGTTAGGACATATGGGAAAAAATCAGATCCTTGATGTATGATGGAGCTAGATCAAAGAAAAGGGTTTTTAATGTGAGGAGGAGAATTTTTTAAAATTCTATTCTGGATTTAACAGGGAGCCAAGGGAAGGAAGCTAAATTAGGAGAAAATATCATCCTTTTCTTTTTAATTTTAAATCAGAACTCTTGCTGCAGCATTTGAATCAGCTGAAGGCTTTTAAACTGCATTTTTGGAACATCCTGATAGTAACGAATTACAATAGTCCCAGCCTTTTGAAGAAACAAATGCATGGACTAGTTTTCAGCGTCACTCCTGGATAGGATATTTAAATTTTGGCAATGTTCTGGGGGGAAAAAGAAGGAAATCCTAGAAACCTGTTTAATATAGGATTTAAAATGACATGTCCTGGTCAAAAGTAACACCAAAGGGTTTTTTTACTTTTTTAGGAGGTCAATTTAATGCCATCCAGGTTAAGTGATTGATTAAGCAGTTTTTTTTTTAAAGAATCCGGTCCAAAGACCGGACAATTTCTGTCTTGTCTGAATTTAAAAGCAAAAATTTAAAGTCAATTCAAGTTTTTATATCTTCAAGACATGCTTGTAAGTCTATCTATCCCCGGTTTGGGTTCATCAGGAAATTTAAGGATAAGTAAAGCTGAGTATCATCAGCGTAACAGTAAAAAATGTACCCATTTGCCTAAATAATTTTTCCCTTTTGGAAGCCTAAATTATAGTAAAAGAGAAATTGGCCCCAATACTAAACCCCTGTGGTACTCCACAATTAAACCCTGGAGTTTAAAGATGATTTATCTTTTACATGAACAAAGGGGAATCTGCAGGACAAATAAAAATTTTAAACCCAAAGGCCCCTAGCGCTGTTCCCCTGACCCCTACATCGTATTCCAGCCTTTTTTAAGAAAATTTTTAAATGACGACTGTATCAAATGCGCACTGAGTTTCTAACAGAAACCAGTACAGACACCAAGTCCTTTAATCTGAAGCTAGAAGAATATCTTTGGGAAACTTTCAGCAAAAGTTTTTCATGCTAGATGAGCTCTGAAACCTGACTAAAACTTTAAAAGGGGGTAATTGCTGGTAAATCCCTCAAAACAAATTTTATTAGGAACATTTTCTCAAGAATTTTAGATAAGAATGGAAGATTTATTTGGTTTTGTAATTTATTAAGTCATCTCGATCAAGGAAGGGTTTTTTAAGTAAAGGTTTTAAATTTCCCGTTCCCCTTAAAAAACCTTGGTACATACCATTTAAATAAGATAGATTAATCATATCTAAAAGGGGAGGGAATCAGAGGGAAACACTTTCTTAAATAATTTGGTTGGGGGGGTTTCCAACATACAAATTGAAGGTTTAGATGAACTAATATTTTGATTTAAGGGAAACTCCCCAATTTTTTTCCCCCCCAAAAAGTCCCAAAAACCCCCTCAGGGTTTACAGTTATTTCCAATGTTCTCCACCCTTTCGAGGATGAAGTAATCCCTCTTCAGGAGGGTTTTCCAAAAATTTAATTTTTAATAAAAATCAATTTTAAATTTTAAAAAGAAACCCCCTAAAAAATCAGGGTGCTAAGAGGCTAAGGGAATGGGGGCTCGACAGAGCTATTGAATCTGTGTAAGTTTTGCAAATGTTTTAAAAAAAAGAGAAACCTAAAGGGTTTGTCTTGTTCTTCATTAATGATGAGAAAAAAGCCGGTTTTTAAGCTTGGTTGAAGTGTCGTTTTTATACAACAGTGGGCCTATTTTTCCCAAAAATTAAGTAGGAATCCTCTACTTGTGTATGATACCATTTTCTCTCCAATTTTCTAACATTTTTGGGTTTTTAAAGGTATGAAAATTAAATTAAAACCCAAGGAGCCCCGCCTCCTATGAATAATTACCTTCCCTTTTTTCAAGGGGGTGCATTTTCTAATGCACCCCTGCCCAATGATGAAGTACATAAACAACAAAGAAATCAATTTGAGGGGCAGAAAAACAATTATTGCCCCCCACTGTGCTTTTCTGTGATTTAAAGAGGAAATTAAAAAATGGAGCAGATTTTTTAAAGGTTCTTTACAGCATCATCTGAAATTTTTTTTACATTAAAAGGCATTTCTTTCAGGTGTGGAGTACTCGGGTTTAAATTTTTAAACTCAAAAGGGTTTTTAAAAAAAATGGTCAAAACCAGGACAGGGGGTGAGAAAATATTGTTTGTCCTTACACTCAAAGCCCAATTTTCAACAAGGTCCGAAAAATGAAGACAAAGGTAGGTAGGTTTGTTAATGTTTTGAGTAAACCCAATTGAGTCTAAGATAGCATTAAAGGCTATATTAAGCTATCACTTTCAGTGTCAACATGAATGTTAAAATCCCCCACTATAATAACTTTATCTGTATTTAACACTAAATCAGATAAAAGGTCTGAAAACGATCTAAAATGAGAGTAAGGGCCTGGTGGACGGTACAAAACAAAAAAACAAAAGTGGTTTTAGTGTTTTGGCAATTTGGATGGGGGAAAACTAAGGATTAAAATTCAAAAGAGTTGTAGCTATTGATTGGTCTGGAACTAATCAATAAATCGGACTGAAAGATGGTTGCTACTCCTCCTCCTCGCCCAGTATTTCGAGGAATGTGAAAATTTAAATAATTCATAGGAATTGACTCATTTATAGTAACATAATCCTCTTGCTGCAGCCAGGTTTCTGTTAGGCAAAATAAATCAATCTGATTGTCAGAAATCAGGTCACTAACTATGTCTTTGAAGAGAGAGATCTTATGTTCAGTAGGCCACATTTAATTGTTATTTTTTCTTTTTAGTCTGAGTTGTGTTTATTTTTATGAGATTTTCCTGATTTCCTCCTTTTAGATTATTTTTTAATCTATTCAGTTTTGGCCGTGGGCGAGACACTGTCTCAATAGGGTAATGGGTGGGTAGCAGTACAGAAGCTGCAGAGCTTCTGTACTGTACTAAGACCCTACTTCCTGGTCTGAACCCTGGGTTGTCAGAGTTTTGGAGAACTAATAAATTCGGCCAGATTCCTAGAAAGAAGAGCTGCTCCATCCAAAGTGGGATGAATGCTGTCTCTCCGGATCAGACCAGGTTTTCCCCAAAATGTTCGCCAGTTATTAAAGTTGCCCACATCGTTTTTGTGGACACCACCAGCCAGCGGTTGAATGACAGCATGCAGCTAAACATGTCGAGGGGACCAGAGAAAATTACGGAGTCCGACATTGTTTTGGCAAACTTACACACCGAAGCAACACTAACTTTGGTGACCTCCGATTGACGTAACCGGGTGTCATTATCGCCAGCGTGAATAAGAATCTTACTATATTTACGCTTATCCTTAGCCAGCGGTTTCAGGTATGATTTGATGTCACCCGTTCTGGCCCCTGGCAGACATTTGACTATGGTCGCTGGTGTCTCTAGTGCCACGTTTCTGACTATGGAGCTGCCAATTACCAGAGTTGGCTTCTCAGCGGGTGTGTCGCTGAGCGGGGAATATCTGTTAGAAACGCAGACAGGTTTGTGGTGACCTGTGGGCTGGGATCTATGACTATGCTTTCTACGTACCGTCACCCAGCCAGCCTGAGGCCCTGGCTGCACGGGCTCTGCTGGAGGACTACTACGGAGAGCTACCCTCGGTGGCTCCGCACTGGCTAAGGGGCCTCGGCTATCTGCTGGTTTTTCAACAGCGTGGAGCCGGGCCCATTATCACTAAAGGAGGCAGAGGAGTAACTGAACATCCGACACAGAGAGCAGGAGAGAGGACAGGACTCGGAGAGAGAAACAGCAGAACGGGTAGCCATGGTGGAGCTAAAGCTAATGCTAAGCTAGCGACCCCTTACCACTACTACAAAACCGTGTAAGACAAGGAGAGTCCCCAAATGTTAAATACAGCAACAGAAAGTATGTGTTTTAACGTGCTTATGTATTAGAACAAGTAAGAGAAATCAGATCAAACGAGAGAGCCTTCACACACCAAACAATTCACCAATTGCAATAGCGAAAACAGGAAGTGACATTACCCAGAGTTCCAGCCTCCGACAAATAAAATATCTAAAACTGAAGAAAGGGTTAAAAGGGTTTTCTGCTAGGAAAAAAAAATATTAAAGCAGAGAAAATCATTGTAGGTTTGTGTGTATTTCAGCGCAACTACACTGTTCATCAGGCTGTCCACAAATAAGCCTGTGCTAATAGCTTCTCCTATTTGTTTGGGACCTCATTTCTGAAATAATACATACTGTTTTCTTTATCTTTAAACATAACTATGAAAATGTCTTTTAAACATGAAAACTGAAAGCTGTTCCTGCAAGCCTGGTTTGGTTGGGGGTGGTGGTGCTCCAGTTCTATTTCGTATAGGCTTTGCCCTTTAAGGCTATCGCTAGGTTGTTTATCCCTTCGCGCGTAGCGCAGCACTGAAAACTTTAGTCCACGCCCACCTGCTATGTGGGTCCCACGCCGGTCCGTATAAATTACAGTGAGACCAGACAAACGGCTCCCATTTTTTCTTCAGCGACTTAAGAGCACTGATTTCTGGAAGAAGAGCAATGGCTAGCGTCGGCACTATCCGCCTTTGCCCGGCTTGTAACACCGGCTACATCATGAGCTATGACCTGCATGTCATCTGCGAGGGCTGCCTCGGTCCTGATCACACTACCTTGGCCTTGACCCCGCAGTCCACCGGCCCTTCCTGCAGGCGTCTTCCTCTGGAAGAGAAGCAACGGCGGCTAGCCATTTTCTCCCCGCTAGAAGGGGAATTCCCCGTAGCGGACCAATGCTCCCTCGAGGAGGCACTGGGGATCTTCGGTGTTGGGCGGGAATCGGACGATTCCGCCCCAGAGACAGTGACTGATATCTCCACTTCCTTCCTCTGAACGGAGGACGCGGAGGCAGATGCCAAATCAGTCCAGGCTCAACACCACCTTCCTGGCCACGCCATCTCCAAGAAGGCTCGCAAGATGGAGCTGCTTCCGGAAGATGTGGGGGAAATTTCGCAATTTCGCAGATACCATCCTTAAATTGTGCCCCCGGGGTCGGCTGTGGCTCCTCCCGCATCGCGCTGGGAGACCCTGCTACAGCGACAGATGTGGTTGGGTCTCCCCCTCGATCCCTAGGATTTTAAGAGGGGGTTATGGAGGGACCGATCAGTCCCCGGGGGGCGTTCGGTCCTTATTTCCCGTCCGTGCTGGGCCCGATGCAGACCCCTTTAAGAGGAGTTGAAAAGGGTCAGGAGAATGGGTCCTTTAACGCCTGGCTTCCCTTCATCCCATACACGGCCCTTGGCCCCCATCGCCCGTGATCAGCGGGTCACAGAGACGCTCCACGGCCGCTGCCGCACTCCCCCCGTTCCCCAGCCCCCGTCACTCAGCCGCACAGCAGCGAGAGGTTGCGTTGGGTGCGCCTGGTCCCCAAACCCCCGCAGGAGCCAGGCGGAGAATTTTAAAAAAAGACGGGGGGGGAGATGTGTGTAAAACTATTTTTTGGAAAAAAAAAAAAACCACATACAGCGAAACAATCTCGCTGTGTTTTCTCACACAACACCCCCCCCCTCCAAAAAAGAGATGGGCCTTTTAAAAACGGCCGTTTAAGAGGGGGCCCCCCGGATTCCACATTTTCAAAACAGACTCCCCCGAAGCATCCCTTTTGGCCCCCGGGAGAGCCGTGCCGCTGCCTTCCCTCCGTCCTCCCCCGCGTCAGCGGGGGAGTCACAAGGGATCACAACAGCAGCCCCCCCCCATGAAGCGGCCACCAGTAGGCCCCCCCTCAAACCCAAACTGCGAGCGGGTGAATATCCCCCCTGGTGAGGCTGGTTTACAGCCCTTTCGATCCGAGCCCCCCCATGGGTTTACCTCCCACAGAAACCGAGTCGTGGGAACGGCGATGGGGCTCTAGCCCGGTCATATCCATGAGACCATGGCACCCCAGAAAATGCGCGCCCGCTCTCAGAGCATCACTCAGAGTGGCGGCGCGATGTTCCCCCGGACAGGGGATGGACAGAAACCCGATCAGCAGAGGTTAACGCTGCAGTTTTCCCGTCACACCCACCCCCGTTCAAAGGATTTTGGAGGGCAGTCCTGTCCCCCCGGAGCAGAGCCAGTTCTCTTCAGAACGTGGAACTCCGAAAAAAACGTCATTTTAGGTTCCTGCAGAGAGGGAAAACACAGGGTTTTACCCGGTATTTTTTTGGTTCCCAAAAAAACAGGAGGAATGAGACCCATTCTCATCTGTCCCTTTGAAAACCAAAGCGATCGAAGAGACTTTTCACATGCTGACGTCGGGGAAGGTGATGGAGAACGTTCCCAAATGATGATTCACCTCCATAGTTGAAGGTGATTATTTTCCATCCCCATCACCCCGAAAACCGCAAATATCTGCATTTTTATCGGGGATCTCATATCAATACAACCGCCTCCCGTTGGGTTACTCTCTGCCCCGACATTTCCAAATGTGTGGGACGGCGTGCAGCCGCGGGGGGGGGGGGGGGGAAAAATCCTCTTTTATCTGGCGACCGCTTTTGCGGTTTGGTCCAGAAAGGGAAGCGGGGTACAGCCCCAAAGAAGCTGGACGACATTGACGCCCTGGGGTTTTCAATAAACTGTTTTCCCATCCGGATGATCGTTTATTTGGGGGTGGAGGTAAACTCAGCCACAATGAGACCCGGCCTCTCAGCCCAAACAGACCGCTGTCAGCCTTCTCCTCCCCTGTCAAACCCACAGGTAGGACAGCTCTGTCACTTTGCGATTACGGGGGAATGATGCCGGGCTCACGTGGTTGTACCCGGGCGCTTCATATGAGACGCTTCAGAGATGGTTCATCCACCTGGCATAGACCTGTGTTTCAGAAGAGGCGGAGATCTCAGTCCCTCCTTTTAGTGGGACCCGACCTGGCCCCCCTGGGGAAATATCCCCATCCTGTCAGAGGGAGTTCCCCCCACCAGACCGGCATCACATTCTCAGTGTTTACGACGAATCCCTGTCGGGGATGGGGGGGAAAGTTCATCTCAGGCGGGGGGGAGCCCAAAGGGGCCCGACCACATGTCTCTCCACATAAACGTGCTGGAGCTTTCACAGGTGGAAGGTGACACCATTTTGCTCCTCTGCTGCGGGATCACAGTTCTGATCCACCAGGGCAACAGGTGGCAGCAGCCACATAAACCCAGCGAGGTGTGCGTCGGCCAGCTGTAAACATTTCCAGGG
>JAHHUM010002151.1:33083-216929 GCA_036173005.1 Crenichthys baileyi | reverse complement strand
TTTTCACAATTAATTTTTCCTTCCACTCACCTTTCTACCAACATAACGATATTATATCAAAACTCTTTTTTTGGCCTTATGTAAGATATATTTTTTAACAAGAGAATTTGTGGTTTTCATCACCTGTAAGCCACAGTAATAAAAAACAATTAACATATATAAACGCTTGAAATATATCACGCTGTGTGTAATAAATCTATATAATATATATGTTGCACCTTCTGAATAACATTACTGAAATAAAATGTTTCAAATAATATTGAAGCCACATCAGTACAATACAACATTTCTGATCTACCTAATACTCATTTAGCGCTAAATGGATTATAACTAAATATATAGAAAATTATGTATCTTTCACTTACCAGGTGGAGGGACATTATTTTTGCAGGAATATATAAGTAAGTCTTGCTGCTATTGTCAGTGCAGGATGAATGCTGAAAGAGCTGCACTACTGACAATCATCTCTAAAGTAAAGATATGAAAGTAGCAGGTGGCTGTTTTAACCTGTTGTGTGTATAAATGCTCAGCATCGCTTCCCTATTGTTTTAAACCTCACACATCAAAATCGTTCATCTTGAACGATTCTTATAATTGTGGATTTGTTTGTTTTTGTTTTGTCAATCTATGTTGAGTGTGTACAAAAATATCATTTAGTTGTAACATAGGGGTAACGTATTTGAGGATTTTCCAGCTATAAACTGTAATAGCACAGCTGAATGACTAAAAAGATTGGTTTCATTTCTCTGAAAGTTGAAGAGGAAAAGTGAAATCGATGGGCACGCTTTGGGTTTTAAAATTTACATTGTAAATGGTCCAGAATCTTTTTTTGCCCTCTGTGGCTCCATTGTGGCTTCATGGCTGAGTGACCTACACCCTCACCTGTTCAGATAGCGTGGTAGTCGGATCCTTCAAACAAATCGGCAAAACTAAAAAAATCTTACTGGTTAGCCTCTTTGACCATACAATTGAGGAATAGACAAATATGTTGGACAGAGGAAGCCAATTCAAGATGTTTTTCTCAAAGTAATTTTAGAAATTTTTGGCCAAATCCCTAGCTGGACTTTTCTATATTCAAATGTCTTTCCAGGATTTATCAAGTTGGCCAACTCTAATGTTAAAAAGATACTTAGCTTTTTAAATGTCTTCCTATTGTTGTAGGTTAGAACATATCTAGCATTATTTTTTAAAACCAATATAACAGTTGAAATGTTTTTTTTTATTGTGGTGGAAAAAAAAATGTTTCCCGTTATTTAGTTTTATATATTAATTGTTTACGGAAAAAAAGATTTTCATAAATTAGGCATATCATTAAAACATTATTTTGACTTTTTATGAGCCTGGAATCATAAACTTAATGACCATCTCAAAAACTTCCAAACTAAAATATGTCTGTCTGTCTTTCTTTTGGGTATTCTATATGTTTAAAAATATCTGCTGCAGTGAGCTTTTCAGACTGGCGGGGGTTAAAACTTGTCACTTCTACAGCTCAGAGTTGAACTGTCCAGTCGCTTCATTCACATTAATGTTTAAGTTTAATTAAGCATTTTTTAAAGTTTCTGTCATAGTGGAAGAAAGCATTTAACCCACGTGCAGAAAACTTCAGGAGATGGTTGTAAAGGTTTAAATGGTTTATTAAAAACAGGAACAAATTCGGCCCACTGGTTTGGAAGAGGATGAACCTTTGAAAGAGGAGTAGAGGAGAGCAGTGAGCGAGACAAACAATGGCAGTAATGAGGAAGTGACACAGACAACCAAACCCCACATACCTGGTAACATGTTATACGGCGTTAATATCCTAGCTGCTGTATACAACTCTTGGTTTCTTTATCTCATAAAAATCCATATTAGTTGGTGTCAGAGTCTTAAGCTTATGACAACTGCATGCCTTTTTGTTTATACTTATGAAATGTCCCATTTGAGAATATTTAGCTGCTTTTGCCCCTGCTTTTGCTGCTTTTGACTCTTTCATCACCCAGGCTGAAGTCACCGAGGTGGTTAAAAAGCTCCGCGGTGGCAAGGCTTCGGGGGTGGATGAGATCCGCCCTGAGTACCTCAAATCTCTGGATGTTGTGGGGCTGTCATGGTTGACACGCCTCTTCAACATTGCATGGCGGTCGGGGACAGTGCCTCTGGACTGGCAGACCGGGGTGGTGGTCCCCCTTCATAAGAAGGGGGACCGGAGGGTGTGTTCCAACTACAGGGGGATCACACTCCTCAGCCTCCCTGGTAAGGCCTACGCCAGGGTATTGGAGAGGAGAGTCCGGCCGATAGTCGAACCTCGGCTTCAGGAGGAGCAGTGTGGTTTTCGTCCCGGCTGTGGAACAGTGGACCAGCTCTATACCCTCTACAGGGTACTCGAGGGCTCATGGGAGTTTGCCCAACCGGTTCACATGTGTTTTGTGGACCTGGAGAAGGCATTCGACTGTGTCCCTCGTGATGCCTTGTAGGGGGTGCTCCAGGAGTATGGAATCGGGGGCCCTTTATTAGGGGCCATCCGGTCCCTGTACGAGCGGAGCAGGAGTTTGGTCTGCATTGCCGGCACTAAGTCGGACCTGTTCCCGGTGCATGTTGGACTCCGGCAGGGCTGCCCTTTGTCACCGGTCCTGTTCATAACTTTTATGGACAGGATTTCTAGACGCAGCCAAGGGCCGGAGGGGGTCTGGTTTGGGGACCAGTGGATTTCGTCTCTTCTTTTTGCAGATGACGTGGTCCTGCTGGCCCCCTCTAGCCAAGACCTACAGCATGCGCTGGGGCGGTTCGCAGCCGAGTGTGAAGCGGCTGGGATGAAGATCAGCTCCTCCAAGTCAGAGGCCATGGTACTCAACCGGAAAAGGGTGGCTTGTCCTCTTCAGGTTGGAGGGGAGTTCCTGCCTCAAGTGGAGGAGTTCAAGTATCTCGGGGTCTTGTTCACGAGTGAGGGAAGAATGGAGCGGGAGATCGACAGACGGATCGGTGCGGCTGGTGAAGTAATGGGGGCGCTGTGCCGGTCCGTTGTGGTGAAGAGAGAGCTGAGCCGAAAAGCGAAGCTCTCGATTTACCGGTCGGTCTACGTTCCTACCCTCACCTATGGCCATGAAGTTTGGGTCATGACCGAAAGAACGAGATCCTGAATACAAGCGGCTGAAATGAGCTTCCTCCGTAGGGTGGCTGGGCACTCCCTTAGAGATAGGGTGAGGAGCTCGGCCATTCAGGAGGGGCTCGGAGTAGAGCCGCTGCTCCTCCACATCGAGAGGAGCCAGTTGAGGTGGCCCGGGCATCTATACCGAATGCCTCCTGGATGTCTTCCTCGGGAGGTGTTCCAGGCACGTCCCACCGGGAGGAGGCCCAGGGGACGGCCCAGGACACGCTGGAGGGACTATGTCTCTCGGCTGGCCTGGGAATGCCTTGGGCTCCCCCCGGAGGAGCTGGAGGAGGTGTCTGGGGAGAGGGACGTCTGGGTGTCTCTGCTGAGTCTGCTGCCCCCGCGACCCGGTTCCGGATAAGCGGAAGACGACGAGTACGAGTACGAGTAGCTGCTTTTGGAAAGGTCTTGTATCTTTCTCTGTTTCAGACATACATTTTATATATACATTTTAGAGCACAGTGAGTGTTTAAAAGAGTCATTTCTGGCTGAAGACAAATTGTATCTGATTGAACTGTAGCTAAGCACTGTTGCCTTGCAGCAAGAAGGTCCTGGGTTCGATTCCCAGCCGGGGGTCTTTCTGCATTCTGCAATTGGTCACTCTAAATTGCCCTTAAATGTATGAATGAGTGTGTGCATGGTTGTTTGTGTGTTGCCCTGCGATGGACTGGCGAGCTGTCCAGGGTGTACCCTGCCTCTCGCCCATAGACTGCTGGAGATAGGCACCAGCTCCCCCGCGACCCACTATGGAATAAGCGGTAGAAAATGACTGACTGACTGAACTGTAGCTAAAATCGCTGTTTGGATGGTGAAGGTTGTTGACTTCAGTGCTACTCCAAGATGGGCCAAGATCCAAGCGATTCTCTGCTGTCTTCAAACAACGGCGAGCGGCTTTTACGTTCACTATTTTATGAACCTTAGGATTTATCAAATAGAGGGTATTACCTGGGATAAATGCAATATAAATAACATTAATTGAATTAAACTGAATTGAATGCTAACTGAGTTATCTACTACAGGTAAGATCTCAACTGGTTATAAGCACAAAAATTCTGAACTATCCCGTTAATTTTATTTTCTCACTATTTTCTCACTTTAAAAAAGTAAACAATGCATTTCTAGTCTAGTGTTTCAAATCATAAGTTAAAAAGCTAAAACTAGAAAATCTCTCAGAAAGTTTGTGAGAGACAATCTAAAAATCTTTAAAAATTTTTGTTGTTTTTACAAGTTGTACTGTGTTCATGTAACACCGGTTCATACATGGTGCGTTTGGAGGCTTTTTTTTATGTGATTAATTCCTAAACCATTGTTTTGAATCATAAACACAATTCTGTGGTTTGTTCTTTGTGCTCTATTGCAATTTCTGTGTGTTTAACATAAACTCTGCTTTACTTAAGTATTTCATATTGGGTTATTTGAGGTCCATTTTAAAAACACACATCTGTAGTTTGGTGGTCAATTTCCATCTCTTTTGATATCAAGATCTTAACAGGTGGTATCGCTTGTCATTTTTTCTCCATAAAACAAATGAAAATGGACAACAGCATAAAAGTAAGTACAATGTAAATACCTAAACTTTTATAGCGCTTTCCCAGTTATACTGACCAATCACTAAGCAAGACGGGTAGACTTCTTTGAGTTTTAAGCTCAGTACTGAGAGCTTCAGAATATTTTCTGAGATTCTACCAAGATGGTCATGCATCTGAGCCACCACGTTACTTTCTGCACGAAATGATGGTCATTACCAGCACAACTAGCACACGACCAGTCACAAATGCACAGCCTAGTCTTACCTGTGGGTGTACATGGTGCATTTGTACTAGGAGGTGCAAATAATCCATCTTGGTTTCCAAAGGACATGCATATGCAAGAAAAGCCTGTGGTGGTGTAATTCTTTTATGCTCTGAATTGCACTTGGCAAGCAGCTTTGTTGTACAGCCTTTAGGCACAGTGTTATGATCTGGCTTTGTTAGGAGTTTTAGTTTCCTTATTTTCCTGTAAGGTTTTGAGTTTGAGCTTCTTGTCTGTTTTTTCTGAACTTCCCTGTTTACGTTCTTCAGTTACTAGTTAAGTTCATTCACTCTAGTTGAGATTCATGATTTATTCGTGTGTTTAGATGTTTCTGTTACTTCTCCTGGACTCCCTGCTCATCTGTGTTAAGTACCCTCCCTCCTTATGTTGCCCTGCATTCTGCCCATCACCAGCTGCTCCATATTTCTACTAATTAGCCCCCTTTGTTCATTGGTCCATTCTCCACCCTACCTCTGTATTTATACCATCTGGTTTTCATTGCTCATCACTGGTTCTTGCTGTTTAGTAACCGCTCCATGTCTGTATCCCTGCCTGTGTTTCCATGTCCGGTCATTTTCTGTAAGGTAGAAGCTTTCTCATTATTTTTAAAAAACAAACTTTTGTTTTCTAAAAAACAAAAATAAATCTCAGTAGAAATAAGAAACATCATTACAAAATAACAAATTCCTGTAGAAGGACCCAAATTTCCAAATTCATTTTCTCAAAAAATGAAGCTTTTGAAACCAGTATTTATAGAATGTAATACATATATGTTAAAACAGTATAAACTACATCTATTGGTAATATAAACTGTTTACCGCAGATTCACTTGACCACCTATTGCCACGGCAGGCTCAGCAAATAAAAAGTAACATTAGACGATGAAGCATTTGTGCAAAGTCTCACTTTGAAACAAACTGTGTGGGGTTGTCCATTTGTGTTTAAAACATGCTTGTTCTTCATTCAGTAAAGAAACTTCAGGTAGGAAGATTATCCAGACATTGTGCTCAAGTAGGAATAGTGCTAATTCAAAATAACATTACTCAAGTATTGCAGTTTTACCAAAACTTACTCAAGTAAATGCAACTGAGTTAATGTAACTAGTTACTATTCACGTCTGCCTGTATCAAAACCACTATGGTAATGTTCGCCTCATCACTGCCTGTAAGATTTCTGTATAAATCCTCAAGGTACTCTGAATTACTGCTACAACAGGATTCTGCCACACTGTCTTTTGTTTTTAGTAGTTGTCATCCTCCACATGAACCTTCAGTTTATCTTTGACAATTATCATTTGACTTTTTGTCAAATATGATGCACTCACTGGTTGACGGTTGTTAGAACTGTATTATTGAGCTAAGATACTCTATTTATTTGTTGCAGGTGCACAGTGGTCATATCTGGGCTTTACGTTTGCATGACAAATAATCTTTGCCTTTATTGCAATTCAGTATTTATACCAAGTTGTGCACAACAAAAGCAAATAAAAACATATAGTTATTTATATACACTTTAAAGCTTGATGCCGTAGTGACTAAAAA
This sequence comes from Crenichthys baileyi, assembly GCA_036173005.1. Lineage (NCBI taxonomy): Eukaryota > Metazoa > Chordata > Actinopteri > Cyprinodontiformes > Goodeidae > Crenichthys > Crenichthys baileyi. Next base: position 210,473 of record JAHHUM010002151.1, on the reverse strand, counting down.
AAGGGCTCCTACACTTTATAGTGATTAGGTAATGCTGTCCAATGCTGGTAATAGAACAAAATGAGGCTTTCTTCACTTTTGCTTTTGATGGTTTTCATATGGCAAATGGAGTTAGGGGTTGTTGTGCCACCAAAGATTACTGTGTGAAACCCTCACTAACAGCAGAGCACATAAAGCATTTACAGTAACAGAAAAGAAAAATATAGCAGTGCTAAAAGCTAAAAGCCACTGTAATATTTTAGCTTTTAACATTAATTTACTTTTGTATCTGACCTTTACTCAGGTAAGAAATGCTTTACTTGTTACTTTCTCAGCATGCTTTTCAAAGCCTACCTCCATATCCCGTGTAAATAATCAAGGCAAGACAAGTTTATTTGTATAGTACATTTCAGTAACAAGGCAATTTAAAGTGCTTTACATTGGAAAGATATAGGAAGCCAGGGTAAGGACTTTAGAACTGGGGTTATGTGCTCTACTGTCAAAGTTTTAGTGAGGATGTGGGCAGCAGCATTCTGGATCAGCTGCAGCTGCCTGATCAATTTTTTTTAGGCAGACCTGTGAAGACACTGTTGCAGTAATCAATTCGACTAAAGATAAACACATAAATGATTTTTTCAACATCCTACTGAGACCCCAGTTTTTTAATCCTATAATTGTTCTTCAGGTAATAGAAGGCCGACTATTGCCCCTTTTCCACTAGTCCCTACTCAGACCCCCACTTCCCTGTCTCCTGTACTTATCCAGGGTGTGTCAACTTGCCGCACACAGTCGTCTCTGGCTCTTCTTTCACTCTGAGTCTAACTTAGCAGCAATCAAGGTTGTTGTTGTGTTATTGACACAAACAAATCACATCACGTTACTTTTTTTAGACTACTGGGTTGCCTTGCTATTGACGATTCCACCCACATTGAGCTGCTTGTTAGGTGCAGGTCTGAGTCCATCCCTACACCCAGATGATTTCAGGGTCAGTGGTTTCTAGCTGTATTAACTAAAGCTGCGTGCTGAGTCTTAATCGCTCTTGTTTTGGTCAAAAAAAAAAATTACTTTAGTTTTCTTTTTTTTTCAACTGAAGAAGATTGTGGCAAATCCATTCATTCATTTGTTCTAGCATTTGGGCAACACTTAAATGGGTTTTTAGTCACCAGGTGAAATTTTAATGTATAGTGGTGCACCATCTGCATAGTTATGATAATTTATCTTGTTGTTTGTTATAATCTGAGCTAGCGGGGGCATGCAGATATTGAATAGGTAGATAAAACCCTGGGGAACCCTGCATATGATTTTTGTGATCTTCGATATTAAGTCACCTACTGTCACAAGTAAGTCCCTTTCCTACAAGTAAGATTCAAACCAGTCAAGTGCTGTAACAGAAAGGCCGACCCAGTTTTCCAGTTGCTCCAGTAATATACCATGATCAACAGTGTCAAATGCTGCACTGCAGTCAAATGAGACCAACACTGTGGTTCTTCTACAGTCCGCATTACTGTGTATTTAATTGAACACTTTGACAGGAGCAATCTCTGACTGGAAGACGTCAAAGCAGCTGGTCATTGTTAAAAGTGTATTAAATTGTTGAAACACAGCTTTTTCAATAACTTTACTGATAAATGGGAGATTTGTTATGGGCCTGTAAGTCTGCAGTAGTAGCTTGCCGAACGTTGTTTTGATAATTGTTGTTTTTAAGGCCTGGGGAAAAACACTTCATAAAAGGGACATGTTTATTATTTAAATCAAACTGGATGCTGTGATAGGGAAAACTTTCTTAAAGAAAGCTGAGGGTAAAATATCGAGACAGCAGGAGGACGAGCTTAGTTGATGTATAATTTCTTCAACGTTTGTAGAGTTGATTTGGCAGAATTGTGATTGTTTTTTTCTTTTGTCGAATTTGTTCTGATTAAATACAACATTGGTACTGGAGGTGATATTGATGTACAGACTACCCTTCCTACCCTTAGGGTGACCCAATACTTTTTGCAATACAGTGTAAATGATGCTTTCTATGTGAACAAAAAAGAAGGCATGTTTAACATGTTGGGTAAAACCAAAGTTTTTAGGTGTATCATATAGTTATTTTCTTTAATGAGTGTTTTCAACATGAATGTTAAAGTCTCCCACACTGATTAAACAGATTAAGTCATCACATATCATAGATGGAAGGTCATTGAAATCATTGAAAAAGTTTGTGTTGGGTTTGCAAGGCCTGTAAACATTCAGAAACATGGCTTAGGCAGGGCCTTTTACTTAGACAGCCAGATACTCAAAAGAGTTAAATTTCCCCATGCTCGAACACCTTTGTACGCTTTAGTAATTCATGACACTGGGTGTCTACCACTCCCCCACTACTATGTAATTGAGAGGCATTGACTCTATCAGTGCAGGTATCTCACTATTTTCCTCTTAAAAACCTCCACATCCTAAAAACATAACATCAAGTTTATTGTCAGAATGAAGTCAGTGATTAAAAATTATTTTCCTGACAAATACCTAATGTTTAATTAATTCTATTTAAATTACTTTGTGGCAGATATTATTTCTGTGACAGGTTGTGTTAGACAAGGTACAGCTAGTTTGACTACTGTTTCTGCCACAAATTAGCGCAGATATTTTACATCTATATCCCACCATGGGCCAAAGTTTTTCCTAAAAATGTTCATGTTAATAGACTTATCGCTTGGACCCTGTGTAAATTACAGGAACCTTACTTGGATGATCTGAACACAAACATGCTTGTCATCCTTAATGTGGAGAGGAGATAGATTATGTATAGGAGGCCGAGCAGCTTGTTGACTTCTGGAAGATGCTGGACGATAATGAGGGTTGTGTGAAGAAGATTTCTGATCTAGATGGGATGTAAGTTGGGTTCTGATCTTAAGGAGGTTTTTTTCATAACCTGAGCCTCTGCTGCCAGAGAGAAAAGATGGTTATAATGTTTAACTTAAAACTCTATTCCTGCCACCTCACAAACTATAACAATGGCTGTTAACTTGTTTTACACTTGCTTCTCCATTCTCATACCTTTCTCTCTGCAACAGACTCATGCAAATTAACACAGACCATCATCATTATTAATGCAAATGCATTACAAGCACTTAGGCTAATTCCAAAATGATGAATTATTAAACCTAGTTGCTAAACATAGGTAAAAACAAACCTTCCCTCACTGTTTGTGCAGTTTTACAAACATACCTCTATAACTGCAAGAATACAAAGAAGATGCCAGTAATTTGTATGTGACACTTTAAAAGTTGCATAAAAAAAAAATGCAGGCAGATATGAAAAGACGACATGTAGAGTAGAACACAAATCGGCAAGAATCATTTGAGAGAATACTTTTAAAAGTTTTAATTTCTTTAATGATGTTGACAAAAATACAGGAAAGTACTCAGTATTCATGTGTAAAATATTCATTAAATCAAGTGACTCAGCAAATAAATTTGTATGCATTTCTTTATTTTTATAACATCTTGTCCTGTGCAATAAATTGTCCAAAGTTCTACATAGTGTATGCATTTCTCCAACACAATATATATTTTATACAATTTATAAAGAAAGTGCTTTTTGGGTTGTAATAATTTACATTTTAATCTTCTAATGAAATCATTAAATCATTAAAATAATCCTTGTTATGTAATATTCCAGAATATACTTAAGGGAAGGGTCATATTATACTTTTAATGATATAATTAGATTTTTTATTTAGATAGTAAAATATTGTATACACAAGGCAAGATTTTATTCACAGCAGTTAACATTGGTTGGTAAACCCATGTCTCTTATGTATGGCTTAAAAATCAACAATCAGAACACAGTAACAGTTTTTTGTTGAGCAGTGATTTTAGTGAGATAGTTAGTGTGTTTATAACAACAGACATGGTGGCAGAGTAATGTATCAATGCATTCACGCTTTGGTCACCGGCAGAGCCTCCTGCAGCTGCCTCAGCAGCTTTTAGCAGACACATGTAGTTCATGATGACTTCCTCCATCTTTGCCACCACCTCCTTGCGTTCACTTTCAGTGCTCAGGCCCTCCACCAGCGATATGCAGGCTTGTGCTAAGCAGCACACCGTGTGGAAGCTGTGTGTCAGAGTGAGCAGCAGCTCCTCTGGGCTGCTGTACTCTGTGGCCATCTGACTGCAGGCGCCGTTCAGCACTTTCGCATGCAGGAGCAGCAGCTGGAACAGCCTCTCCATGTTGGTCTCACTGACCTCAGGTATATCAATAGAGTTGTGTCTGACACTACAGCGCAACACGCTTATCATCTCTAAGGCATCCTTCCGTGCAAGTGCAAACCCTGTATGAAAGCTGTAAGTTTTTCCCTTCATTGAGTGTATGTGAGCAAGTCTGTCTTTGAGACTCATGTCATTCAGTGATGTGGATGTGTCGATCTGCTCAGCTTTAAGTTCTGCTTTCGAGATTGTTTTTCCCTTGCCACCGAACGAAGTCGGGCTACTAGTAAATAGAACTTGTGAAGCCATCTCTTTATCTTCATAACTACCTTGAGTAACTGGCCTTCTCCTGAGAAACCAGTGACTAAATGGCCCATTACACCTCCATGTTCCATCTGGGCTCGGAGCTACTGAATCTGACTTCAGCAGTGAAGCTCCAGTTAGCAGCCTTCTTCCAGTCAAATCGGAGTGGACTGAACCCTGGGACATACTTTTAGGTAATGTTTTGGCAGAGAAGGCCCTCTTCACTTTTGGGAAGTCTTGAGACTGCAAATTCTGACCAACAGCCTTTCCAGTAAGCTTGGGTTTGGTCATTTCCTTCAGTGCTTCTAAACTCCTGCAAGCTGGCATTAAGGTGCTCCAGTTCCTGCTGAGCATTCGAACCCTGTGTGGCTTCCTGAGGCTTCTTGTTGTTGGGTCGCATGAAGATGGGTCAGGCTCAGGGCTGGCCAGTGTTACCTCACTAGGCTCTGGGCTACTTCGTAACGATGAAGGTGACATGATTGTGGAGGTGGTACTGTTTTCATTACAGAGAGAGAAAGATGAGTCTTTCCCAGTCTTCTTCAGCTGTGTGCAAGCTACACTAGGGGTATTAGGAAAACAGAAAGAACTGTTAAGTATCTCCCTGCAATAATCAAACATTTCTCTTAATTATCTTTTTATGCACATTACTAGATTTTTGTATACAGTACATATGGTAAGAATATGCTATAATTCTTAAAGAAGAGGCAAGGCCATCAGCTTGCTTATCAAAACAACATACACTCCCCAGCCACTTTCATTAGGTACACATGTTCAGTTGCTTGCTAACAAAAATAGCAAATTGGGCAATCACATGGCAAACAGGGACAGCTCTGGAATGAATGGTGCCCTTGACGAGCACCGCCTTGTGCCACCCCCAGCCAATTAAAATACAGGAAATTTTTGGGTAGCTTTAAAATGCAGTGCAGTCCCACACAAACAATTTCAAATAATCTCAGCATCAAGCAGGGAGCGTCAACTCCCAATGGAAAACTTGTTGAAAGCACAACTGACAGATAAGATACATGTTTGTATTGGGTGCGTGTGTGTCTCTTTCGTAAAGGAGAACTGCCCACATGACCCGCGTTAAAAACCGGCTCTAGCAGCAACTCACTGCATTTAGCCCTCTAGAAGTGATAAATGTTGACAGCTTGCTAACAGACTAAGCATCTGAATTGGGAAGAGGATTTAGGTGACTTTCAATGGCATATGGTTGTTGAGCTCTTAGAAGATGGTCAAAAAAAGAGAAAATATCCAATGAGTATGAACTGTGCAACTAAAGGTTTTTGCTCAATGAAGAATTGGCAGACATTAAGTCAAGATGACATAATTATGTCTGTTAACTAAAACCAGCCGCCACAGAGACAGTTTCTTTCCCCAGGCTGTTTCTCTGTTGAACATTTAATAGAGTACAAAACAACAGCATACAGATGTTGCAAATGCACCTTCTTATTTTAATTTATATATATATGTGTATATTTGTACATTGTAAATATGTATATTCTATTCTGTAATGCATAAACAAAAACCAAAGAGCAAAGTGTACAGGATTTAAATTCCTTGTTTGTACGTACAAACTTGGCAATAAAGCTGATTCTGATTCTGATTCTGATAATGGTAGCACTGGCTAAAAAAATAGACACCAGTTGCAACCAAGGTATGCAAAATACCATATCTGGATGCACAACACATTGATCATTGAAGAAGATGGGCTACAGCAGGCGAAGACACAATGGGAGCTCTTGTCAGCTAAGAACAGAATACTGAGTCTGGAATTTGCACTGACTAGAACAACATTGGACTATAGCAGATTGTAAAAATGTTGCCTTGTCTGATAAGTCTAATTTTCAGCTGCAACATTCAGTTAGAAGTGTATGGATTTAGAGAAAACAATATGAAAGCAAGGATCCAGGCTATTGTCAATGGTTCAGGCTGGTGGTGGTGGCATAATGTTGAGATGTATTTTATTAGCACACTTTAGGCCCTAGTTGAGCAAGCTCTCATACTACAGTGTACCTGGGTATTGTTGCTCGCCATGTTCATTCCATTATGACTACAGACAAATCTTCAGATGGCTACTTCCTGCAGAATAATGCACCATGACACAAAGCTTGGATCATCTCAAACTGGTTTCTTGAACATGAAATAAAGTTCACAATTCTCAATTAGACTCCAAGATAAACAGATCTCAATTCAATAGATCACAATGTGTAGCAAGAGACTCTGTTTGATGCTATCCTGTCAGTGTGGGGCAAAATGTCTAAAGAATGTTTGGCACACCCTAATCTATGCAATGAAGACTTAAGGCAGACATTTCTTCCACCTAAAACTGGCAAAGTGTATCTAAAGTGGCTGGTGAGTGTCTCTTTCTTGACAATGATAATCAAAAAAGTGAGACATTGCTATTATTCCTTAGGCTCATTTTTCTGAGAGTTTTGAAACATGCATGTATAAACAACTAGCAATCAACAAGCTTTTAGGTGAGGTTCTCAACTTTTTTGCATTCATTCAGTCCACGCTTTTCACAAAGTTTCATGACAGAAATTAACACCAAAAAGTGTTGCAGTATAGAGAGAAGAGCTTCACACCAATAGAAAGAGTAGCTCTGGTCATATCCTGTGTGGAACAATTTCTTCCCTTTAACTAAACTTCAGTTTAAACAGGTGTCAGGAATTCAGAATGGTGATTTTAGAAAACTGAAGGTGTACTGGACATTTATTAGAAGGAGCTGTTTGCTGGAGGCAACATGGCTTGAAAACATGACTTGGAATTCTGTCCTTAGCTTTAAACACCACAGTATTACTTTTTGTCATGCAGCTGTCATGTATGACGGAGTATTAGGGCCAGGCTCAGAGATTATTTTTTTTTAAATACGAGAATAAGGTCGTAATATTACAAGAATAAGGTCGTAGGCTAATATCACAGGAGGTCGTAACATTACGAGAACAAAGTCATTGGCTAATATTACGAGAAAAAACTAATAATATTATGAGAATAAAGTGGTAATATTACGAGAAGAAAGTCGTAAAGTAATGACAGCTCATCTTCCACAAAACAAGTTATTTCCTCCAAGCCCATGTGGTCCTTTCTTCAAAACAGACACCGTCATATGCACAGTTGTTTCAAAGTCTTGATACTGGTAATGATTTGATGCTAATGTGCTAGAAGATTAAGAATGTCCTTATTTGTGAAACTGATACCAAAGTATAACTTCCCAAGATTCTCAACATTTCTCATTTTAACACATGGAAAACTTGTCATAGAGATTACTATTTTATTCTCGTATTTGTACCACTTTATTCTTGTAATATTACCACTTTATTCTCGTAATATTACCACTTGTATTAAAAAAAAATCCCTAATACTCCGTCGTAGTCATGTGACCATCCTTATAAAATAAATTGTCTTATTAAAGCCAGTTTTAGGTTTTATACATCAAAATGAGTAGGTTCGATTTCGAAAAAGATAAGTGTACTTAGTTTAATCCACAGACCTGCTTAACCTTCTGAATTTCTTACGGAAAGTCAATTTATGATATGGCCTGCAAAACGGTGTGTCACTTTGTTACACTTCTAGTTACTCTTTGCCATGGTATCACCGTCTCATTTTAGTTTTCAATTCTCAAACTGAGGAATGGTTTTAAGTTCAATGATTTACAGTATAGGGAGCCTGCAACTACCCCAAAGTGCTCAAACACTTATTGGCTAAACTATCAGAAATAAGGCCAAGTGTAATGTTATTTAATTTACTTCAAGTAACCAGTGTGCCAAGGTGAGTGAATCTTCATCATAGCAGACAAAGCATCGGCACAGTGTAACATGAGATTAAGTATTTACTTGATCATTGACACAACATTTGCATGGCACATTTATGCAAATATAAACTCGGACTGTGTATGCAGTAAATATGGCATTTCGAAGTTGTTGTGCTAAAAGAATTATTTCTTGACATGTTTAAACAGTCTATGACAATTTTACTGAAGTGGACGTCATGTAGCGTACAGTACGATTTCAGATGTGCAGAACGTAGATGCTTAAATGTTTTTTACTTGTAGTTGTATATGTTTATATGTCATAGAAATATAAGAGGCCAACATGGGAATAACATTATGAAAAGTTTGGACACTTCATTGAGTAGATCTGATTTATTTTAAAGCATCCAAGTTTAACAAGGCCAGAATCTATTACTTCCATTCTTTCTTGGACTCTGAAATGTTTTCTCAAGCAAAAGAAAAAGTTGTAGCTCCTCTTAGAACCATCCACAACAGGGTTTGGATAATATATTATGAAATAGTTTCTAAAAATTACAGGTTGCTGTTATTTCTTTTAAAAACAGGAACAAATTTTAATCCATAGACCACGACCAATGTTTATTACAATAAAGTGTGAGCATCATGTTTGTATACTGATTTACTTTTATTTCCTTTAATAATGTTTTTACTGAGTAACTGAGTACTGAGTATATATCCTCCCTTGTTTTTTTGCTTACCTGTGGTTTCTTTTATTTTGGGCATTTTGTGACTGTTCCCAAACCCTGGCTCAGCACTGGTAGCTGCATGGATCTTCCTCATCAGGGTGGGGTCCATTGGATGCCCTGCTTTCCCCTGCACTGGGGGCCCATAGGCCTTCTCCTCAGCCGAAGCGGCGTAACTTATCCCCTTTAACGAAGACTCTGATAGTACATGCATACTGTCTATGGCACAAAGGGGAGAATCCATTGGAGTGACACAACTGCTGCTGCCAGTGCTACAACCCGCATCTATAGAGGAACACTGTGAGCTCTGGAGAGAATGAACACCTTCACTTTGTATTGATGACATGCGCTTGCTAACATGGCATTCATACACCCGTGTGACATCCTGCTCTGACTGCGAAAGCTTGATGTGCTTCTGCTTATTGTCCTCTGAAATAGCATCACTCTCAACAGGAAAAAGCCCTTTGGATGGGGAGAGAAGATGGGCATTTAACTGTGGGTTTCTTTCATCTGAATCCTGATTCTCTCCCTTTGCTGTCAGGCTGTCTGCGTGGGAAGCCTGTGAGTCATTCGCACATTCTGGTGAGAGATTCTCTGCCATTTTGCTTCCCGGTGCTCTCTGCTGCCATTTTTGATGCCTGTCATTGCAGTGAGTTCTCCCTAGATCAAGTTGATTCATGTAATAGGAATCTCTCACAGTGAAAGTATTGTACTTCCCTACAAGGTGAGGGGGCTCCTCTTTAGCAGAATCTTGAGAAGTCGAGTTAGATTTTTCAGAGGAACTGCATGTATCTCCTTGGATACTGCTCTCCGCCTCCCTCTGTTTTCCTCTCTGTCTACTCATTAGGGAGCCTATGTGCATCTTGGTGAAGAATTCACTGACTGATTTGATTTCCATAGTATCTGGTTCCATCTCACCCCCATCTGAGCGGAACATCTGAGAGGAGGTAACAGCAGAGGATTTTGCTTCCTCTGGATTCTCGTCACTAGTTGTGCAAACCTTTGCCTTTTCTTCACGGTATCCTTCTGTCATGGCTACATGCATTCTCAGGTGGTTTTCTGAATGTCTCTGTGCAGCAGCCAGCTCCGAGCTCTCTGTCATCTCAGAGGAGTTTGTCTCATTGCCAGAATCTGAGGACTCTGGGCTAAATGCTCTTGATATTTGTACACCTGTATGTCACAAAAAGAAAAATACATAATTAAAGATTTCTTCTTAAGCAAATGAGAATTATCAAAGAATAAATCAGCTGCAATCCATAGAAATATTAATGCAAATCACCAACAATTTTTTCAGGACATAATAACAGATGTATATCAGTATAAAAATAAATAAATAATTATAATTTACTGGCAACCTTATACCTTACTGATAAATTGCACAATGATACTGAAAAGCTCTAAATCTTGTCCTGTATGCTTGCGTAATAAAAAAAAGACACACTTGTTAAATGGGTCCAAATGTGAGGAAATGAAGGGGATTTTTTGAAACAGGAAGTCCGACCAAGTCTTTGAAGTCTGTGTGTCACTTTGATCCGCACCCATTCTTAACGGGTATTATTAGTATTAGGATCAAGAATGTGGAATTCACATTGTTCTGTTGTGTCAGGACAGGGTTAATTACTTTTTAAGTGATGTGGCTGTCTTGCTTTATGTATTTATTCACATTTAAGGACCAACTTACCTTGTGGAATATTATATTTCAATGTTTTACGAATGTTTTGAACTAACCACATAACCAGTCAAATTAATCAGAAAGTCTAAGTGGTCAGTTTCCCTTTGTTTTAGGCATCTGTCTTGCTGAATTGAGTGAACCTTCCATCAGTACAGACAGTACAGCGTGGTGTGAGGCTAAACAATGTTGTAATATTAATTATAGCTGCAATATTTGTGTCGAAGCTGTGAGGAACACATGTCTGGTGGACATGGCAGGTGTGAGTACTCAGGTAGTGTAATTTTTTTACATTTCCAAAAATTCCACTGCAGCTTGCCCAAGTTGGTGATCAATTTGTGTATCTTGAAGTGTCAAATGTGTAGTATATAATTGTGTGAAGGGGTTGTAAGTGTTGTAAGTAGATGGATGGATGGATGGATAGATGGATGGATGCATGGATGGATGGATTGATGGATGGGTAAAAAGAAAATAAATATGTAAAACATATATGCCTATTAAAAAAAACTAATTACTAAAAATTCTATTCTATTCTATTCCTGTTTTCACACCTGCTAAAATCATTGCAAAATGGTGCAGGATATGTCCTCGAGCCACCAGTGTGTTTCTTTCTCTTAGAGGTAGGCTCTGTGGAAATAGCTCGAATGGAACCTAATTTTAAGATACAAATATTTAAATGTGGTGTTCTTGATAACTGTATGGTGGAGAACGCTGACTGAAATAAATCAAACTAAATTGGAGCTATACAGATGCCACAGGGAAGAGGCTTAGTTTTGTCATGGAGCTGCTGCTTCTAAGATGAATTGGCCTTCAATATTATGCAAGGCATGAAATCAAAAGATAATTAAGGGATTCTGGAGCAATAAAACTCATATTTCCCACTTTCAGAGAACTCAGCTCAACACTTATTGCTTATCCCTCAGCATAATGGGACAAATGTACAATTAAAAGTACTGAACAATCCCATTTGAAGAAGAGAGCATACCTTCTTAAAGGGACCTGTTACAGAAAGGTCCTAAAATAACTGAACATTATGGAAAGATATCACACTCATAATGCTGCTCCACCACCCAACAAAAACTGTCTAACAAACAGTAACAGCTACAAAAATGATTAGCACTTCACAGACTTTGTTGCAGAAATAAAAGGGAACCCAAAAGTTTGGTCTCATCTGTCCAAAGCAACTGAAAATAATTTATTTTCTATTATTTCTTTACATGTTAGAAACCTATCATGCTGCATTTTGTGTAAAAACAATCCAGAAAACAACATGAATGACACAATGATGAGTACAAATGTCTCAAATGAATGAAAAAAAATATCATAAATGGAAACATTGAACAGAATGGGGTTTATTAAAAAAATGAAACAAAACAAAAAAAATAAGAGCAAATCAACAATGAATGGACCAAGTGAGTATAATGTTAGTGGATGAATGTTACAATAGTATAAGGAGAACCTGTGCTGCTCTCTGACTGTGCAGGACTCTGTTCTTCAGAAGCAGCCAGGGCCTCCAGTGCCTGCAAGGTGGACACCACTGCATCGTCCAGAGGCTCCCCAGGGCCCTCTGCACGGTGCATGGGCACAGAGTCTATTAGAGAGATGGGGATATCATTGCAGGCCTCCTGGGCCCGAGTCCCGGCAGCCTGCTGTTCATCTTCATCAGAACTGTCCCTAAAACCAGGAGGAGGAGCAGCAATGGCCATGTTGAGAGAGTGCAGAAGCACATCGTTGTCCTCCTCATCATTAACCTCTGGAGGTGGAGGGAGGGAGGTCAAGTCAATGATGTCATCACTGGACCCTGAGAGCGTCAGCAATGTGGGCTTATCAATGTCACTCATCACCAGGTCTTCCTCACAGCTGACGTCATCCTCATCTTCCGCATCATCCGTTGTCTCAGCGTAGCAGATATCGTGCAGCAGGGGCTCCTCAATGCATTCTGCAGGACCAAAGATTTTGGTGGAGTATGTATAACCCTCCTCTATGGCATCCATCATCTTATAATCCTCCTCAAGACGCCTGTACATGGGGCTATAATTGTCGGCAATCTCAGCACCTTCGTCCATTAGTCTCTGGTAGCCCAAGTTTTGGGGGTTCACGCTGTCCAACGTGGGTTCCCCAAATATGAAGGACACCTTTGCATTTCTGGATGAGTCTGGTGGTTTAGGCCTTGGGATGTTGAGATAAGTCTGGGAGCAAGGAATTCGGCAGCACTCTGCTCTTTCTACCACATGATCAGAGTGCTGGGAATGGAGGATCTCTGTCATGTATACAGGCTGGGCTTCACATCTGCTGTGGTCAAGATATTCGCATTTTTGGTCTAAGTAATCTTGGCTGCACCTCTGGTTATTTCTGTCCTCACATCCTTTGTGGGGTATGCTGTATGCGCACTCGATTGCCTGGTAGTTCTGTTTTGGTTTAGTCACACGGCCTATAAAAGAGGAATCGAGAGGTAATAGGAGTATTTTAAAACACAACACATTCTGCTGAGTCATCCAACTTTTACAGACCAAATTGTTTCCCTACTTGTTTCCGTGTTTTTCGCCACATTGAAGATGGAGCGCCGAGAGTCTACGAGTAATCTGTAGTAGCCAGCAGTCAAACAGGCCAGATTCATTGCATCAACTGATTCCATTAACAGAGTGATGGGCTGTGACAGAAGAAAATAATCCGATCAGACAAACATGACTGGGAGTTGAGGTTGTACAAATAGGTTTTAATAATAATACATAAAAACATTTAAGAGATTTGTATTAACCTTCACGTCCAGAACATGTAGTTCCACTCTAACCCTGTTCTCATCTTCAGCATACATCTCAATGCGGTTGACATGGCTGAAGTCAGCCAGAAGCGCCACCAGATTTGTTTTTGTGTTTATCACATGACTGATGCCGTATTTAGGCCCCACCAGCAAAGTCACTTCTGTATGTTTCTCACCTTGCTGGAAAAGGGATAGAGAGGCCATATAAATGCAACTGAACAGGATGTGATACTAGATGCATGCATTAGGGGATATCGAAATTGGGTTCACTCACCACCAGCGTGGATTTGAACACACGCCCTCCATAAAGCCTCAAGTCGCTAAGATACTTCAGATAATGCACCTTTGCCTGCAATGCAGTCAGCTGGAGGGGTGACAGAAACAGGGACTTAAACTAAAATAAGTAAAAAAAAGCTGTAATGCATAACATAAAAAACCCACACCTTGTCTAAAACAAGCAGTTTGCATCTTTACCATAGTGCATTGCAGAAGTCTTTATACCTCTTCAACCTCTTCACATTTTGGCACATTACAACCACAAACTACAATGTGATCTAATGGGATTTTAGACAAAGACAATGCGGTGCGTAACTCTTTCACACTAATACCTCTAAGTAAAATTCACCTAAAATGCCACTTAATTAGTAGGCAGTATCCACCAGGAGGGATTTTACCTTGGTGCAAATTCTGCTCTTCTGTGAAGGACTAGTTTGTTAGAGTACATCACAAAGACTAAAGAACACAGCATATAGTTTTTTATTTGTAAAAAATGCACAAAAACTATATACTATATGTATCATTATACTTCCACTTCACAATTATGAATTAGTCTCTGTTGATCTATCACCCGAAACCCCAAATAAAATGCTAAAAAATTTGTGGTTGTAACATGACAAAATGTGAAAAAAATCTGGGTGGGTTTGAATACGTGCAAGGCTCCGTGCAGATCTTAACTCTCCAGTAGGTGGTGTCCTTGAGTCAGATGTGCAAATAACACAGAGATATACAGGTGTTGGACAATGAAACTGAAACACCCGTCAGTTTAGTGTGGGAGGTTTCATGGCTAAATCGGACCAGCCTGGTAGCCAGTCTTCATTAATTGCACATTGCACCAGTAAGAGCAGAGTGTGAAGGTTCAATTAGCAGGGTAAGAGCACAGTTTTGCTCAAAATATTGAAATGCACCCAACATTATGGGTGACATACCAGAGTTCAAAAGAGGACAAATTGTTGGTGCACGTCTTGCTGGCACATCTGTGACCAAGACAGCAAGTCTTTGTGTTGTATCAAGAGCCACGGTATCCAGGGTAATGTCAGCATACCACCAAGAAGGATGAATCACATCCAACAGGATTAACTATGGATGCAAGAGGAAGCTGTCTGAAAGGGATGTTCGGGTGCTAACCCGGATTGTGTCCAAAAAACATAAAACCACGGCGGCCCAAATCACGGCAGAATTAAATGTGCACCTTAACTCTCCTGTTTCCACCAGAACTGTCCGTTGGGAGCTCCACAGGGTCAATATACACAGCCGGGCTGCTATAGCCAAACCTTTGGTCACTCATGCCAGTGCCAAACATCGGTTTCAATGGTGCAAGGAGCGCAAATCTTGGGCTGTGGACAATGTGAAACATGTATTGTTCTCTGATGAGTTCACCTTTACTGTTTTCCCCACATCCAGGAGAGTTATGGTGTGGAGAAGCCCCAAAGAAGCGTACCACCCAGACTGTTGCATGCCCAGAGTGAAGCATGGGGGTGGATCAGTGATGGTTTGGGCTGCCATATCATGGCATTCCCTTGGCCCAATACTTGTGCTAGATGGGCGCATCACTGCCAAGGACTACCGAACCATTCTTGAGGACCATGTGCATCCAATGGTTCAAACATTGTATCCTGAAGGCGCTGCCATGAATCAGGATGACAATGCTCCAATACACACAGCAAGTAGGTGAAAGATTGGTTTGACGAACATTAAAGGGAAGTTGAACATCTCCCATGGCCTGCACAGTCACCAGATCTAAATATTATTGAGCCACTTTGGGGTGTTTTGGAGGAGCGAGTCAGGAAACGTTTTCCTCCACCAGTATCACGTAGTGACCTGGCCACTATCCTGCAAGAAGAATGGCTTAAAATCCCTCTGACCACTGTGCAGGACTTGTATATGTCATTCCCAAGACGAATTGACGCTGTATTGGCCGCAAAAGGAGGCCCTACACCATACTAATACATTATTGTGGTCTAAAACCAGGTGTTTCAGTTTCATTGTCCGACCCCTGTATAGATAAAAAATACATTTAACAAGTAGCTCTTTACCTTTTTACCAGGAGGCACCAGGTTTTGGTTAGTTTTCAGGATGTGGGTGAGAGCTTTCTTGATATTCTTCTCTTTCATGCTAGATAACACTGCAGGTGGCAGGAATAATGCCAAACCCCACTCCTTCCTGTGGACACACAGTTAATACAGATAAGCCAGTAATAATAATGGTTCTCAGGACTCAAAGTGGGTGCTTAAATTAGAGTTGCAATGATCTCACAACCAAATATTAATGCAGAGGCATAGTTGTTAGTTCATTATGTTTAATTGCAGCAAGTAGCTGGACCCTCTGGACCAAATCATTAAAAAGAAAAAATATGGCTCATTTTCAGCCACAGTGAATTGTGAAACCCGAACTACTTACTGAATATACTTCAGGGAAACTTTCTGAGACTGCTTAGTATTGATGGTCAGAATGTACATTTGCAGGGCAGCCAGACGAAGAGCTGTGTCATATTTCAGTTCTGACCCGAATCTCTCCAATACCACATCATTACAGCTCTGAAAAAGGGCAGAGAGGGATGCAATAGGAAGCTGTTAATTTTATTTTACTTCTTTCCATGATATCCAATTGAACGTCATACACATAGTGATTGTTTGCAGAATAAAAAGTCTGAGCCATGGCTGTTTTCATTCTGCAAATATAAAATGTAAGCAACAATTCTAAATTATAAAAACAGTTTCAGTATGTGTGAATCCTTGCATTTTTACCTGAACGTAGAGGTACTCAAAAGCTACTGCATCTCTCCTTAGTAGGTCCATGGGATCCTTTGGGACAAAAGTGATCCGAAAGAAGCACTTCATCTTGTGTGAACCTGGCCTCTGTGTCACCTAGAGCGGGATCCCAAAATGAAGAGGGTCAGGTTAGTTAGGAGATGTTTGCCTTTGGAACTTTTGTTGATTTAATAAGCTGCAATAAACCGCGATCCATGACCGTGTTTCTACCTGAGTTAGCATTTCCTGCTCATGCAGGAGCATGAGTTTGCTGGCAGATCCCTCAGCTCTTTGCTCCAGCATTAAAGAGAAGTGCTCAATGCACTTAATGGATAGCTTTTCTTGCAAGGTTAAGATGACGTCCTTAAAGGTAGACAAGGTCACAGTTAACAACAAAAAAAACGGTGCAGATGGAGCAGCTTCCACGTGCTCAACTCGCAGTCATGCTGAGAAATCATTTTCACAGCTGAAAACAATTGCAAACATCACAATTTTTAACATACATTTAGAATTACAACTGCGAAAAAAGTAGAGGGGAAATGTGAATTGCTACATTCGCCTCTCCTTCACAATTAATTATACTCTAGCTGCTTTTTAATTGCATCATAAGTTCAGTTGATTTAGAGTTTTGAATGCCACAGTGAAGAGAAAATGTTGCACTTTATAATGTAAAACCTGAACTTTCTTTTAGATTACATAACAGCATTTCAGTGTAAAAGGAGACTCTTCCCAGCACCTACCTTTATGGACGTGTTGCTGTCAAATCTAAATGATTTAGTCTGGCCATTTTCCAGGTACACCTTCAAAACATTTGGCATAAAAAGAAGGGAGTTGTCCTTTACTGTTTCCTGAGAATGGAAGGAAATCATATAATCAAAAAATGCATTTATTGGCAAGTCCTTAATTTATAGTTCTGAGACCATGGTAGCACTCTAAATGAGGAACATGTTAAACTGAGACATTTTCCCCTCTCCCTTGGATCAAGCAGAGTTGGACCCCTTGGCTATGAATTTCCTAATTGGGTTTTAGGTTTTAACTTTTTGTTGTTTTATTTAGTTGATTGTCTTACCCTATTTACAGCAATAAACATTTTAGCAATTTCTATTGAGCATGGAGCCATTATAACCCTTTTCTTACCTCATCTCTCGCTGTAGTGTGTGTGCATTCACACAACAAGATGGCATTACAGAACACCATTACTTGAAGGCCATCGAAGAGATGCTATTTATATTATATGGAAAGTGCTACAGCTTTAACATTTCAGTTTGTCTTTTTCATCTCTGCCTCTAAAATTGGACAAGACAAGTTGCTGGGTGTGACTTACTGGGACCTGTCCATTGACGATGACCTCCTCAGCGAAGCGGACTTTAACAGGATTTGTCTTTAACTTGGCCTTTTTGGCTGCACTGATGAATGCAGATTTCGGTGACTTTTTTAGAGAGAAAGAACAAAGACAAAAATAGTTGGGATTTAAAGGACAATCAGCTCATGCTTTTAGATGAGTCATGAGTATGATTTGAGGAAATAATTGTCTCTTAAAACATGGCAACTCTTCTTTGAGGTGCTGCCATTAGGATAACACTTATCAAGAACATAAGCACAAGAATAACTCTTTTGCTGTCACAGAATCAAAAAACTCAGTAAACACAAGTAATTACAGGATGTGTTACTGCGACGTATCTGTTTTTAAAGATTTAACAGTTACTAAGTGGCTGTTATTAAGTACCTGACATAACTGACACTGTACAAGATAATCATTTTATATTCAATGACTACAAGATTGCAGTTTGGTTAATTCATGTTAAAGTGAATAATGACTTTGAGTTTCCTGACAAATAAGAAACCTCAAACAATATGTATTCTTTTCTTTGATCATGCTCTGATTTTCTTTTTGTCTGTTTTTGGAAGGAAACCATGCATAACACAATTTCCAGTGACTTATTATGTGAACTGTAAACAAAGGCTGCATAGAGGGCATGCTTCTGGCACTGTGTGGTCACCACCATCTGGTGCTTTGCATCTCTAGGAAATGTTATTATGGCAGGTTAACACAAGGTCCTGGGTGGGCGCTGAAAAAGGTTTGACTTTGTTTTAGTTCCTCAAGTTCTAACCTAACTGCATAACAGATGCAGTGCTAGCACAAACATATGGCCTGAGTAATGACTTGCTTTCATAGAGTGAACAAAATAATCACTTCCAAATGCTCAAACCTCTATTGGGATGGATTCAATTTCACTCAATGAGGAGAAACTCACTGGGTATGGCTGAACAACAGTTAGCACTATGGACTCCTTGCAGCTCCTGTGGAACACAAAGAAAAGCAAATGAGGGAGTTATTGTTGCCTCTTTATTTCTGCTTAATAAAATTTAAAAGCGATGTTCCATATCTCAGTAGCCAGATTGTGACACACATCATCAATACAACCAGGTCTGACCAGCTAAACACATTGAGCAAAGACATGGCCATTGGGCAAGCCCCCACTCCGAGGGCTGACACCAAGAGGATGCCCTGGTCCTCCTTATTTAGGTGAGTTATGCCTATATTTTTGGTCGTTGTTCCTTGAGGTCTTTGAATCGTTCTTAGTCTGACCCCTTCGCGAGACCACTATGCCATGGGAGACCCTGTTTAAAACCTTCACATAATAGTCCCCAGAATGATTGGGGTACTCAAACCAACCACCACCCAATGCCAATGATTCTACTGAAGTAGTGGCCCCTTGAACACAATGCTGTGTGTGGTGTGTACTGAAAGAATCTCTGGTTTGGGAACCTTGGGCTGGCATCTTTGTTTTTTGTGGATGTTTTGTGCCTTTGAGCCATTTCCCTCAGCATGCACTGAATCAGTTCTGAACGAAGTTAGTTTAGGCTGCCATGATGACAGTCAGCTCTACAAAGCCTGAGCAATGAATCTAAACTGGAAAAAACGCTGACTGCATCGCTGGGTTGGGGATCAGTCTTTGCCAGAAGAAGAGGAGTTCAAGTATCCTGGTGTTGTGGACGAATAATTTTGTTTTTGTCCTAAGAGAGCATGTTCCTGCCATAAGAACAAGTTATAGATTTTTTGTCCAACACATCAAGTAAGCTGTCCAAGAATAACTCGCAAAAGTGAAAAGATTAGTGGAGTTGTTATTTGTAAAGTCATGTAGGCTATTTATGGTGTCCTGCAGATGTTGTGTTATTCACGTTATTCAAATTTTCAAACATATACCAATGTTATGAATTTTAATAAAAACGGCAAAAATGTATCAAAATGGGTTTTTTTTATGAAGAGGTTTGTGCACAGAATGTATAGTAAAGTCCCTGTGTCGGCCAGCAAGAGAGAAAGCAGAGTTTTTGTGTGATTGTTTAACCTTATGGAAGGTTGATAGAAAGTGATGCTAGTTTGGAGTGAGAGATGGATAGATGACTTGCTGCAGATCCAATGGTCATGTGGGCGCTGCTGTAGTTTGTAAAGAAAGAATGAAGATAGAACTGTGCGAAAAAGCGAAGCTTTCACTTTACTAGTCTGTGTAGTTTCTGACCTGCAACAATATGGATCATTACTGAAAGAATAAGATCCTGAAACAAAGTTGTTAAAATAAGCTTCCTCCATATGGTGTCTGTGCTCAGCCTAAGAAACTGGGTGAGGAGCTCCTTCATACACAGGTAGCTCAATATCACTCCTCCTCCACTTAAAAAAAGTGTCAGTTGATGTGGCCTGATCATGATGCCACCTGGTGGTCTTATGTTGGAGTTTCACTGGGGAAATCCCACCAGGAAGAGAAGCCTGGGGAAGACCCAAAATTCACTGGAGGGACTGTATCTCTATACTGGTCAGGGAAGGCCCTGGGATCACAGTGTCTTAGGGGAGAGAGATTTCTGAGTCCCCTCTGGAGTTCCTACCCCCATGATCCAATTTTAAATAACCAGAAGGCAATGAATAGATGAGTGTGTGAAAGTGTGGTTAATGAAGGAATGAGAGATGCCCTTTTTAAGTGGTCCCCCTGAAATGTGCTGTATGTCCTTCCCATAAAGTAAACAGCTTACTGAGAAAATTTATTTTAAGTCAAACATTTAGCTTAGTTAAAAATACCTCTTCAGAATTATATTAAAAAATACAATACACGATGGTGTCATTAAGCAAGTATCAAGGATATATCTACTTTAGAACTCAATAATGAAAAAAAATTATATCAGAATCATCATTAAATTTGCATATTTTTGTTGGTATTAAATCATCTGCGACAGGTTTGACACCAGGCAAATGGCTTACCTGACGAGGTCGATAACCCTCTCCCTGGCCACTGAGCTGACCAGCTCATCATTAATCATGATGATCTCGTCCCCTGGGATCAGTTTGCCTTCTGATGGGCCCCCTGCCAAAACATATCAAACAACACTTCAGGCGCACACACGTGTTTTTCAGTGCGTTTTCCTTTTTCTAAGTGTCCTGTCTTGTGAAAGCTTACTCATCGAGGGCTGTTAAAATCACTGAATCATCGGAGTAAGTGGGTTTTCCTCCGAGCTACTAAGTTTTAGGTGAATTTCATCTCGTGATGGCTGTAGACTGAATGAGTCAGTGTTGTATGGAGAGCTGAGTGTGCAGGTGGGTCATTCTCATTACCTGGAGTGACTGAGCGGACCACCACAGGTTTCTCACTTCCTGCAACAAATCCGAAGCCAAGTACGGGGTCCCGCCTCATCTCCACCTTTCGGGGTGCAGGGAGCACAAACTTGTCCCCGTCCAGACGAACTTCGTCCAGGGAGCCGCTCTGTGAGATGTGACTGGAAGAACAATTAAAGAAATATTTCCTTATCATTTCTGTAATTTAAGTAACTTACAATAAAGCTTTTTTACTATGTTGCATTCTAAAGCATTTTGGTATATCAGCATATCTTAGAAAATTTTTCATCACACCTGATTCAGAGAAATCTTTAAGTATCCATGATGTTTATGCTATATCTGTATATATATCTATATATATATATATACATATATATATATACATATCTATATCTATATCTATATATATATATATATATATTATATATATATATATATATATATAGCTGGTGGATGTTAGAGACCTTGCACTCCTCCACCTTTCATTGGAGGATGCCCCACAGATGCTCAGAAGGGTTTAGGTCTGGAGACATGCTTGGCCAGTCCAGCACCTTCACCCTCAGTTTCTTTAGCAAGGTAGTGGTCGTCTTGGAGATCTGTTTGGGGTCGTTATCGTGTTGAAATACTGTCCTGCGGCCTAGCTTCTGAAAGGGGATCATGCTCTGCTTATGTATATCACAGTAAATTTTTGCGTTCACAGTTCCCTCAGTGTTCTGTAGCTCCCCACACCTGGGTGCACTCATGCAGCCCCAAACCATGACACTTCCGCCACCATGCTTGACTTTAGGCAAGACACACTTGTCTTTGTACTCCTCATCTGGTTGCCGCCACTTATGCTTGACACCATCTGACCCAAATGAGTTTATCTTGGTCTCATCAGACCACAGGAAAAGGTATCACAAATCCATATTCTTATTCTGCTAGTCTTGAGTAAACTGAGGACGTTCTTGTGCATCATCTTTAGAAGAGGCTTCCTTCTGGGATGACTGCCATGCAGACCAATATGATGCAGTATGCGGCGCCTGAGCACTGCCAGGCTGACCCCCAACCACTACAACCTCTGCAGCAATGCTGGCAGCACTCGTACGTCTATTTTTAAAAGGGAACCTCTGGAGATGATGCCAAGCACAAGTACTGAGTGCTTTAATTGGTAACTGGTAACTCCAAATTCAACACTCCTGCTCACCATTAACACCCAAGACCTTGTAACAGTAACAGGTCTCATGACACCCGGGAGGGAAAATTGCTAAATGGGCACAATTTAGACACTTTCAGTTAAGGGTGTATTAACTTTTCTTCCCAAGAGTTTAGACAATAATAGCTGGGTGTTTAGTTATTGTGAGGGAACAGCAAATTTACTCTGTTAAAACAAGCTGTACACTGACTACTTTACATTGTATCAAAGTGTCATATCTTATATATCAAAGTAGATCCATATGTGAGGGGTGTACTCACTTTTGTGAAATACTATATATTTACAGGTGACAAATGTCAATATATTTTGTCACTCATTTCAGAATTATCTATGTCATAGGTTCAATACAGAAAGAGTAAAATATTTCAAGCCTTTATTTCTTGTCCTTTTGATGATCATGGCTTACAGATGAGTGACAATGAGCAGCAAATTTTAGAGCACTTCACTGTTTGACATTCTCCAAGATGGCTCCAGCGTGTACAGCCCCTCGCCTGCCAGGCCTGCTCCTCTTCCTGTTTGCTGTTGTTTTATCTTATTTATTCTTTATTTTTTGATAACGGTTTAAAATTTGATAAACAGGTCAGTACAGTAGTCCAGTCTAGCTTCCACCATCTGGAATTGATCTCTAAAATCAAACCCTATCTACCTCATAGTGCCCATAAAAGGGTGAAGGTCACTCTTTTGTTACCACTAGACTGGACTACTGCAACTCTCTCTATACTGGGATGGACAACTCTATTCTTTGTCATCTGCATCTGGTCAAAAACGCTGCTGCCCATCTGGTGACCGCCAAAAGGCAACAAGCCCACATTACTTCCATATTGTCTTTCCAGCTCCGGCTGCCTGTACATTTTGTTTTTAAGATTTTACTTTGGGTTGTTAAATGTTTAAATGGTCAGGCACCTCTTTACTTATTGAAGCTCTTGGACAAGGATGCTCCCAGCAGAGCTCTGAGGTCAGGAGACCCGCTGCTTTTTGGTGTTCATAGAACCCGTCTTGTGAGTTGAGGAGACAGAGCTTTCTCTGCTGCGGCTCCCAAACTTTGGAATGATCTCCCAGTCACTGTAAGGATGGCCAACACCTTGAATGACTTTAAATCTCTTTTGAAGACTCATCTTTTTAACTTGTCTTTTAATCCAGTTGAGCATAAGCAATATTTTTTATTTTCTTATCTTTGAATGTTTTAAATGCTCTTATTATATTAGTTTTACTGTAGATGTTGTATTTTTTTGCTAATTTAATGTTTATATTTCCTTACCTTACTTTACTTTGAGTGTGTAAAGCACTCTTTAATAAATTATTAACAAATAAAGCTTGACTGACAGATAAGGAAAACCCAAAAATCATTGTCAGTGATAAATGAAGCCTTGAAAGGACTGTCAATTGAAATCCATTCAAGAATTTGGGTGAGCTTCAGATGGAGTGGACTGGAGTGTCAGTGTGTCAAGAGCCACCTTCCTCGTGTCAAGCCACTCATGAACCAGAAACATCAGAAGTGTCTGATGTATGTTAATAAAAAGAACTGGATTGTCTCTCAGTGGTCCCAGAAAGACACAGAATCCATCCAGTGTGAACTTTCCCCAGTCAGTGATGACTAGGTACCATGTTACCTATGGGTGCTGGTCCATTGTGTTTTCTGAAAGCCACAGTCTGACAGTCTGGAAGCCATCTACCAAGACATTTTTGTGACTTTTATGCTTTCTTCTGCTGACAACTTTTCTGGAGATGCTGATTTCATTTTCCAGCAGGACCTGGCACTGTCCCACACTGCCAAATGCATTAAAAGCCGGTCCAATGACCATGGTGTTACTGTGATTAATGGGCCAGCAAACCGGCCTTACTTGAACTCCATAGAGAATCTATAGGCTGTTGTTAAGAGGAAGATGAGAGACACCAGACCCAACAATGCAGCTATCAAAGCAACCTGCTTTATTTCTCAGGTTATTTCTGAGTTTCCTCTGTAACTGTTTGTAAGTAGATCAACAGGTAACAGCTGTTTCTTTTTGAACGGTTGCTTGAGAACAAAACTTCACAAAATAAACTTCACCCCTCCTCCCAGACTTACCCCAAATTGGTATAATTGTGATAGTTTCAGATGGAATTGGGCCCCACATTAAATGCTGCTTAGAGCCTCACACAACCCTTAGACCAACCCTTCTTTACTGTCTGAAAGATACCTGGTATTATTTATCTACAAACCAAAACGCTCTTGTTTTAGATCCTTTATTTCATTTACCTTTGTCAGTACATTTTATAAAAACTGCAACACATGAATGCTGTGAATTACTATTATTTTCAACATTTTAAGTTTAAGAGGTGTGCGTAGCTTTAAACAAATTTCACATATTGTGTGATGTAAATTTTTACACTATTTCTTCACTCTCCCTGGCTGCAGGAGCAGCAGCAGTGGAAACTGCATGGTGCCAACAGAGCTGGTTAATTAAAGCTCTGGGCAGACAGTGTGTAATTCACAGTTATTCTTAACACACACTCTATTCACAGCTAAATACCAACAATTAATCTTTCATGGCACAAAGACACAGTGAGATCTGTCATTTGGATTTGCAATGTCACAAAAAAGCCAGAATGGGAATATTAAGTTTGAAGATGTTAATCGATAGTCAGGAAAAATTTTGAGGGATGATTTTTCTGCTTCATCCAAGAACAAAGGTAGTGTCATCTGCCATTGCAATGTCAAATGTAGATGGTGAACAGAAATAAAATGTAGAGTTATATCATACAATAACTAATGCAGAACATAAAAAACCTGTCAATAGCTTGACATTTCTAGAATTGGCTGGTCATAGCTATAATATCGAGGCAAGCCTCAAAAATACCCACATAAATCTTAGTCAACATACATACAACGGGAAAAATAAGAAAGGTGGCTCCCTTTTGGTTTCATATTTTATTTGTCCCAATTCATAGAGAGGAAACACAACCCCCCCAATTATTTTATATAAACTAAAATTAAACAGCTTGTCCTGTTTGTTTTGGTGAAAAGGGATGGGTTTTTCTTCAAGAGAATCAGCGGATATTGCTGAAAATGAGGCTCACTGGCTCCTTGATGCTGCCGGTGAGTTGTTTTTTTCTTTTTTCATCGATTAAACAAATGCCTCAAAAATAACCTGCAACTCAAAATTATTATCATTATTAACTATAAGGATTCCTACTTTTATTGAAAATACTTTTGAGTTTAATTTAAAAATCAATATATGAACATATTTATTAAAGTCTCTCGTTTCATTAATGTACAGTCAAGCAAAAAAAAAAAAACTGAATTCTCTGTCTTTCCAGCACATAGTGCTTTGATAGGGGTTTCATATCCATTTGAGTTTTTCTGCATAATTATCAAGTAAGATGAGACATAGCTTGCTAAAAGTTTTTGCAAATAAGTCTAAAAACAGTGGAGTGGTTATGTATTTAGCCCAGTAAGATTAAACAAATGAATACAACCATCTTTCACTGTAAAATCCGCTGCTTTTTTCCTCTGCCCCCCTTTGCAAAAACGAGACTAAAAAATTTAGTTTTTTCCTTCTTTGAAAAATTTTAAAAAACCCAGTTTGGGGAAAAGAGATCCTCTGTGAACATAGGTTTTCAATCCATCAAATTTTCCATCAACTCAAAACCACCCCTTTCTTATTTTAGCTGAAAAACCCACCTCCCATACATGATGCTGCCAACCCCCAAAAAAAAAAAGGGGGGGGGTTTTTCCTGTGGGGGGGTTTGTTTTAAATTTTCCTGCCACACATTGTGTTTTGTATGTAGGCCAAAATGTTAAATCCTTGTCCTCATCTGACCATGTCAACTTGTTTCACATTTTTTGTTTTGGCCGGCTTTTGGGCCCTTGTGGGAAACTTTTTCCCAGTGAATTTCTTCTTCCCCTTTTCCAAAAAAGGGCCCAAAAATTTGGGGAAAAACCACCCCCAATGTTTTGTGGTTTCCACTAATTGTTCCAGCTGAGTTGTGAATCTTCATGGGCCTCTTGGCTGCTGATTGTTTTTCTTACCTGGCTTGTGGGTTATTCTGGTTTGCAGTTGTACCATTTGCTTTCTGTTTTCGGAAGATGGATCGAAAAGTGCTCTGCTAGATTTTGAAATATTTGAATACTATTTTATAACCGAACGTTGCTCTAAAATATTCCCTGACCTGTCTACTGAGTTCTTTGGTCTCCATTATGTTGTTTGTTTACAAATATTCTCTCACAAACTGAAGGCAGTTGGTTGCCCTTTTTTTTTAGTAAAGGCGCCTGGTTACAAAATCTCAGCAAAATAAATCAAGGTTTGTTTCTGTAATGTCACAAAAGAAATCATAATACATTTTTTTTGTTTAGAAAAATTAACAAATTAACCATGAAACATACCTAATATTAGAAGATCACTCTATCACATACTAAAAACCTTTACAGTCTTCAAAGATTTTGAAAAGATCTTTGAAGACAATAAAATTCTCACTTCCTGCCACAAAGATTCTGAAACTTGATGTTCACACAAACAGACTGATTTCAGCAGATGTTCGTGTCACCACTAAAGACTTGGGATCATAAACATAACTGCACCTGCTGGGGGTCACAGACTCCAGGGTTAGTCAAACTGAACACGTCAAACTCTTGCAAGGGCGATGGTTTGAAGGAACAAACATACCAGTAAGTAACAGAATATATTCTCTGAATTCGGACTGGCTATATTTCTGTTACACTCCCACATAAAGTGAAAGAGACGCAATTCAAATACCATACTTTCCCCCTGCAAATAAATACGATTTAGAAAGAGTGGATAGTATTTTCTGTAATTCTCATATTGAGAGTTTGAAACATTTTTTTTCAAGTGATGCTGTTTGGGGTGTTTTGGGGGTGATGTTTTGGCCCTTTTTAAACTAAAAATTTTAAGATTTTTTAACTTAAAAGAGAACAATTTTAAAGTTTGGGGTTGTTCCCCAATTTTAAATTTTTGAATTTTTGAAATTTTTGAAATTTTTCTGTTTTGGGGAAAATTTTTATTCGAAAAGGGAAAAAATTTTTTTCCAAAAGAAAAATAAAAATCAAATACTGTAGTTTTAAAGTTTTCCCCAAATTTTATTTTGTTTAGTTTATTTATCTACTGTATTTTAGTCTTAGACAGACAACTGTCTCTCTTCTATTTTTATCACTACTTGATTGTAATTTGTTATTTGTCTGTTTGTCCACACATCTCTTTTTCATTGGCTGTTGGCAACACACACATTCTCAGTTGGGTCAGTAATTAGTTTACATTACCCAACTGTGTCCAGATTTGCCTAAAAAAATTCAAATATGTTTGTCTTGCAGCGACAGAGGTCAGGTCGAGTCGGTTCCTGTCATAAACATGCAGACTCCAGCCTTCACCTGTCTGCAACTACCTGAGACGTATGCAGACTGTTTCCAATTGGGAATCAAGGGTAAATTGGACAAAATCATGTATCGTGTCTCCAGCTGTAAATTTAAATTTATTCTTTAAAATAAAGTAAAAACAATTTCATTCATTGTAAAGTGTACAATACCAATGAAATATAACAACAAAGAAATTAAAAAATATATTTTTTTATTGTGAATGTGATTTTTAACAACATTTCTTAAAATGAGCTGCATTATGTCTCCTGTTAACAGCAACCTGTAATTGTTTGGTATCACACTGTGTAGGTTTTGTAATAAAAAAGCTTTTCACTTACTTTCGTCTTTTCTAAGACTCCTGAATAGTTCAGACACAGATTTGGATTAAAAACTAGAATTAAAGTTAAAATCTTCTGATTCAGAGCTACGGTTTTGTAATATGTATAGAATGTGGTTTAGCATTGTTTTTGCTTAAATAAGCAAACACTCTCCTTGAAAAATAGGGTACATAAATACCAACTAGTTGTAATCAATTTTGCCTTCACATATATTCAGTTTAGTTTTAGATTTTCAGGATTTGGGACAATTTTCTACTTCATGAGTACATCTTTTATATGCATGTTGTATATCTTTGCTTTTTTCCGTTTGCCTGCACAGAGATTTCCACATCAGAGCCATGTCTGTTTTTATTGCAGCACTGCCTGAAGGCTTAAAGATCACAACCATTCTGTCCAGAAGTTCAGCTTCTCTCCTACGTGACATTTCTTTGTTTTTGGCAATTTTTTAATTCAATTATTTATTCTAAACAATGAAACAACCAACGCCTTTGCAACTATAGAGCAGTAGAAATGTTTTTCTTTAATTGTTCATATTTTGGCCTTTTAGAAAGGGACAAATTTAGTGGGAAAAGTAATTATTTTATTGCTAAACTGAAAAAAAGGTTTTAAAACAGAAACCTTTAGGCATGATGGTGATTCACGGTGTTAGTAGTAGGAAAAACAGACTGTAAAAAATAATGAGCCCCTTTATTACTATCAAAACATGGATTTATCAGCCACACTAAAATTTAAGGTAATTTTACTGAAATCCATCTAGGATGATGATTTTCACCAGATGCGTTGGGAAATATCCAATCCAATTATTTTCCCCCCGCAATTTCCCCTAGGTTTAAAAGGGTTAGCAATTTTTTTTATCCCCCTTTTTTAACCCCCGGTTTCGAGAAAATCTGAACATCATGTGTAACTTGCGATGTGTTGCCATGAGGACAAGAGTATGAAATATTAAGATTGTTAAACAGCATTATTTGCAATTTAGAAATGGTGTGGCTTGAATAATCACAGGTTGACAAATTAGAATCATTTGGAATTGATGCACTTTTTCCTATCTTCCATCACTGCTAAACAAAACAGTAAATGTTTTTCCAATCAAA
The DNA here is from genome assembly GCA_036173005.1 of Crenichthys baileyi. NCBI lineage: Eukaryota > Metazoa > Chordata > Actinopteri > Cyprinodontiformes > Goodeidae > Crenichthys > Crenichthys baileyi. The sequence goes on along the minus strand of JAHHUM010002151.1, from coordinate 181,504 downwards.
TAAACCCCATACAGCGATGCTGAAGGAACAAAAGTTGCTTCACTGTATAGTTTGAATTTATGGAAAGTTCATCAGATATACAGTTTATTTAGAAAGGGATTTGCTGTAAAGTAACACATTGCAGCGTGTGCACAGATCAAAAACATATGGACCTGTGCATTCAGGAAGAACACTGTCCCCTCCCATTCAAGGCCACCTGCTAAACATGGCTGGGTTCCCATTGTGCAGACAGCCATGCATGCATCTAATGTCCCCTAATCACACCCATTAGCTGCAAGTGTAGCTCCACAACGATCTGTACAGAAATCATAATCCATACTGCGGGCTTTATCGCAAATAAGATGAACAAAAATAAGCAGCAAGTAACACTGGCCTGATTCATTGTGTACAAAGTGTATTTTTAAGTGCTTTCTGGCAGCATATTATGAATCTTTGTGGGGGGGAGGAAGTAGCTTATTAAGAGGGGAGTAAGCCTATAACCATAGCAATATCCTGTTTTTCTTGTTCCAAAATCCTGCATTAATGAGTTTCAGAACATTTTTTTCTTTTTGATAAAATGAAACCATGGTTTAATATCTTTGCCTCATTGGCTTTATCTATAAGTAAATTATCCAAACACCCCAAATATTTTAGATGATTTAAAATTTCTCAAACAATAAACAAAAAATAATTTAAAAAATAGGTGACCACAGGTTAACATGGAACCTTGTTAGACTAGGCTAGACTAGATTTAAACAGTTTATATCCACCTTCAACTAGATTAGTTAAACAGTGCTAAGGCTACAGTTAAACTTGCTTACAAGTATAACTGTAGTCTGAGGCAGTCGTTCATTTTGAACAGGACATCTCAGTTGTTTTTTATGGAAAATGTTTATATTACAACTTGTTAGAATCGATTGCTGACAGTGTTAATGCAAATGTCAAACTCGCTAGCTGGTGTCTTTCTTCTTAGTTTATAGAACTTGTTGCCAGTGAACAGCACATTTTGGCTATGGGGATCAGGGTAAAATATGTGTATGCCACCTTATTAAAGCAAGTATTAAAAGTTCTTTCCAGCTTTAAAGAGTTTAGAGAATGTGGTTTTAGTAAAATTAAATTTGCTAGCAAATTCAATTGCTTTAAACTAAAACAGTAATCACTTATGACCAGCACATCTTTGCTGGGAACCTGTTAGAATCGATTTCAAAGATTTAATATTAAATTACCGTATTATGCCTTAATCACAACCTAATTCTTTTTAAGGACAACCTAGATGAGCAAAATGATTTTTATAATTAAAATTTAATAAATTCAGCTCAAAGCTGTTAAAGTTACATAATTTGTATTCAAAGTATTGATATCTACCCTAATGCGTTGGTAAAATTCTGTTCGTTTCATTAGTGTTATAATGATGAATAATAAATCCACTGTGCTCATCACCTTCTCAATATATTTTTGTTGTGGTCTCTAAAGTGCACCCGAATTTGCAAGAAATGAGTGTCAAAGTAAATACTAAATCCATATTACTTTATTCATGCGCTTGTGTCACGCAGACTTGGCATGTGTTTTGTTGAGAAAAACACAAGAATTTAACATCAGCACCCTGGAGCCAAAACAGCCCAAACTCAGCCTCAGACAGTCTCAGGAAGGGATGTTTGATTATTCATGAGTCTTCCTCAAATTTAGAAAGCAGGAGCTGGAGCCAAACAAGCCTCCATGATCTGTCTTATGCAGACACACTCGGCATCCAGCACTTTCACTGCTCCGTACTTCTTATGTAACTCCTCTGACATCATGCTTCTCGTGCTACAACCCATGTGTGACAAGTGCTCTACTCCTCTTTTGTAAACCATTTAAAATAATAACTTGTTTAGATGCATCTGGAACATTAAATCTACATTTGTATTGTATTTTACTTTTTAGCAAACCATTAATAATAATTAATGTTGTGTGTAAATATTTTGCAGAGTAGGGTTGCATGCACAGCAGTGTTTTCTAGAAAAATGCATGCAGCTAAAGAGAAAACACTCACTTGTTACACTATATTGAATACATAGAAATTAAAAAACTCAATGTTGTTTTTACCTGCCTGGACAGATTGCCTCAACTGCCACTTATGAAGAATCAACTACGCTGACAGCATAACAACCCAACATCCTCTTGTAAAAAAGAAAGGAAGAAAATCATAGTGGAGGTGAATTTGATCAACTGCAGCAGAATGCACACTCACACCTTCTAAACTCCTCTTCTGCATTTGGGAGACTGCATAAGAAAGTATAGTGGGTGTATGGGAGCGTGAGAGAGAGAGAGAGAGAGAGATAAGGAGAGAGAAAGAGAGTCGGTAAGGGCAGTGTCTGCGTGCAGCAGTGGAGGGAAGAGAAAAAAGGAATCAGTATTCTGAATGCACTGATAGAGACAATGTGGAGGCTGTGACGTGGCCGAAATAATCACAGGTTGGCAAAGCGCTCATGAAGCATCTGGGATGGGGAGAGCTCCCCCTCTGTTTCTTTAAACACAGGGCACTTACTTGATGTAGCAGTCACGCCCCTCCCTGATGGTGCCCATGTCCCATCCATTTGGGTGTCCTTGGGAAGCACTCCAGGTCCCTGAAGGGGGCGGCCAACCTGAGGATTTTGTCCTGTGGCTGCAAAGGTGCAGAACATGGAGATAATTATGTAAAACCATATAAAATGCCTGTGTGTAAATGTAAAAGTTAAAATAATATGGAGTTATTACAAAAATAAAACAATGCCGAGATCCCAAAACAGATTTCCTGCACTGGCATAAAATGATTTAAATCAAGTGACAACAGGGTCATGTTATTCCAGTGTGACAAACAATGTTCCATAGGCGCAGTTCAGTGAGTGAATACAAATCAAATTAATTACATAAGCTCGATTCACAGACAGCGATGTCATGCCTCAGTCTTATGCTTGAGATGCATGAAATTGGCTTTATTTTTGGATGTCAGCACAGTCTTTATAAAGCCCAGAGGAATCTTCCTTTTAACCACTTACTTTAGTGACTCAATTTTAAACCAATATGATAACATATCACCAGGCAACTATGAAACTATTAGATGTAACCGAAGATAGCTACCCTTTAAAAATCTATTACATCATTTTCTGAATTTACTAACAAAACCAAACTCTTCATTGTCACTTCTTTGTGCCACAGTGTCGAGGCTTTCAAGAAAACTGGGACTGGTTGGAGCTTATTCATGCTGCATTTCCATGAACCCCCTCCTTTTATTCCCTTTATCACTGCCTGTGTCTGCACACTGGTGATGCTATGAAAGTGGTGGCAGAAAGTTATGTCACTTCAAAGGCTTGCCTGTCGTGGCTTCTACCAGGGCTCTTCACATTCATTATTTAAAGCTCCTCTTTCTTTCCCTCTAAAATGTTTCCCGCAAGTACAGTACCAATGAAATGAACTGTGCGCAGTTGTCTTGTATATTTACATGAGAGTATGTCTCGGTGTCTGTATTTGTTTGGGTTCATGTGGGAACCTCATGAGATATGAATAAAAATCCTCAACATAATCTACAAGTTTAATTTTCCAAATACTAGGAAGACGTATTCAGTAAAACTTGATAGCTGCAAAATAATACAACACTTAAAAGAAACACTTAGGACATACTGGGTGCATTAAACCATTACTGATTTATTAATATAGTGAAACATGCATTGTTATTAGTACACAACCATTAATGATGTTTGCACGCCCCATTTGGTGGCTGCAGGATACCACAACTTAACTCAAGTAACTTTACAAAATCAGAATATAAAAAGAATAAAAACTTTTTCAAAACCAGGGCACAATTGTCTTTACTTGAAATAAAAACGAATGCATCTGAAATCAAGTTCACTTACCATTCCTATTCATGTACCTGCCAGTAATAGCACTGCAGCACAACTAGCTGCAGGAACTTGGAATTATTAGTATTAGCTTAGATCTCCCTCTTCCAGTACCTGTTATGTTGTGTGATCTTTTAAGTATTGATATTTGCCATAGACTGCATAACATATCTAGAGAAGGCAGCCTGACAGGAAAGTCGAAAGAGGACGAGTGCCCTCTGGTAAGCCAGCTGCAGAACAAGTATCGTTCCTCTGAATGGAACATCAGTGAAACTCAGGGTTAATTCATATCAGGAAAGTCCTTTGGTCCGCTTGTTTGGTCCGAACCAAAAGTGAACTTCATTGTTTTTGCTTGGTACGGATCGCTTTCACATTGTATTTTTAGCAAGTGACCTATAGCTTGTAAACAAAGCCACGGGGGTGACGATCAATTCTCCCATTGGACAGAAATGACGGGGGCGGAACTGAGCACAGACCCGGAAACGAAGGAAAACAACTACGAAGGTGCGGCATGCAGCACCTTTGTGCTGCACATTTGTGCTCAGCAGTCCGTTTAAAGTGAAACAAATGGGCAGGTGTGAATACACCCTCTAAAAAAACAAGTTAGCATTAGCATTGCAGCACAGCTAGCTGCTAAATGGAGGTTAGAAAAGTAGTAACTCCCATCAGTCACTGCATCTTAGGTTGTGAGAAACAAAGAAAATTGTGAGGTGCAATATATTGAGGGAATGAGAGATATTAAGGAAGTGCTTTTATTTTGAAGAGCTGGAATTGTCTTTGTAAGGACACTAGCCTATCAGCATGAATAAATAAATAAAATATCAAAAGTGAGTTGTTTATTTTGTTCTAAAATAACTTAAAATCATTAGACAACAAGTTCAGTTAGAGAGATATCCATATGGTTATTATGAAGCTCATTAGGCTACAGCTAACATGAACAGTCTGCAGTATGGAAATGCCCCTGGCCCTTAAATCAAACAAACCCTTTCAAATGAGAATGTGTGCATATCTGTCTGCTTCCTCACTGCCTTACTTTTTCCCAGAGATTACATTAGACAGTGGTTTAAAAGACCATAAGTCTGAATCACCTCTTGACTCTTTGATTGTCCAACATAAATGCAACTCAAGTCCAATTTGCACACTCAAGTCCCAAACTCTTTGTGAGAGATGTTAACACCCAAAGGTCCCTTGGAAAGGTTGTCTCTCTGCATCCCTGTGCTCAACCTTCTGAGCCCCCTGAACAATTTTAGCAATCTGATTTATTTCCCAAATCAGTGGTGTAGGAGATACTAATGTTTCCACATGGATATTGATTTATCTGACCCACAGCACATTAATTGGGTACAGGCTCCAATGATGTATATTTAGAACAGCTCAAATGAACATGTTAGATACTATTATCAGCGCTTTCAGTGCCTTGTTGCTGAAAAGCGCTATATAAATAAACTTGACTTGACTTATTAGATCTATGTCCGTCTATTTCATAAGTGTTTGATGGTGCAGCTTAAAAACAGTCCAGGTCCTCTTCATAATGTTTACAATTTCCTAACTACAAGACCTTAACCTCACTGTGTTATTTTTGACATTTCTCCCAAAGTCTACAACATAATAACTAATACTTACAATTTCAAATAACGTCCCTTTAGGATCTGTATCTGAAGAAAAAGACTGGTCCAAAAAAATCAGTTTTCTGCCGCTCTAAGTCCCAATTTCTTTTAATATCACTGCAGTCAAAGTTACAATGATCTTTGATTTCTTTTGTATGCACATGGGAGATGCATCATGCCACTGAGTCGCAGCAGTCCATACTAACCGAGAGGCTCAAAGGGCTCACCCGCTGGTGGACAGTGAAAACGATCTTCCTCATCAAGCATTAATAAATAATGCCTACACAGTCACATCGGACTAAGTAATCAACCTCTAACTAGGTAACCCATGCTACACAATTCATGAACAGGTTACCCAAGAGTCACTGCAGGACAATTAAAAGTAAATGTAGGTCAGTCGGGAATTTATTTAGCTTAAAAATGCTTGATGGCCTTATGTTTCGGCATTTCTTTAGATCCTACTTGTCAACTTAATGGGTAGCAGCCAAACAGCAATCTTTAAACTATAATAAGACCAGTGGAAAAAGGGAATTAACTTCCATTTTTGGGAAATGAAGAGTCGATAAAACACATCAGTACTTTTTCTTTGCTATCACAACACCTAGCATCTTTTTAATATCTAAAACCGAACATGATTAGAGGATGTTTTACACATAATTGTTTTTGATATCTTAAGAAACATAAACATATATTTAAATAAAGACATTGATTGTAGTGTTTGAGAAATAGGGAAAAGATCACTTCTCAGTCCTTCATAAAAGCTGCATGAACTGTGTCCTGTAATCTCTTCTTAATCCCTGTGGTTAATTTTAAACCTCCATTTTTTTCAACACGTGCTTGTCACAGACTAACATTCTGTTGCCATAAAAGGTGGAGTTCCTAATCATGAAGGGAGCATTAATGCATTATAGAGAAGGCTACTGCTTAGAGGAGCAACATTCCAACACAGACACTCAAGTTAGTTTGAATAATTCACACAGACAATCTCCACAAGGGCTGGCAATACGAAACCCCGTTCCGGCAACAAATGTCTGCCGCTAACCCACAGAGAATGCAATAAAGCTGCTCTTTCATGAGGTATTCAGAGCATTATTTCCTTTGACAAGTGCTTTGCGTCAGTGTCTCCTATGAGCACGTGGCTGCAAGTGATGTTTATGTGCTGAGCACCAAGGGACGAAAGCATGAATTCCCTTTTAAGTTTCATGCATGCTCGTGGGAAGGATAAGGGAATAGCCTCAGGTCAAGAAAGCCACAATGATTGCAGCATTAGTTTGAATGACCATCATATCTGTTTATTGAGCCCATGTTTTAGTAAAGACGTTAAGGACAGTTTCTGCTCTATAAATACAGTGCCAGCTAGAAGTTTGCATCCACTTATCATGTGCATAAATGTCATTCATTTGGGTTTTTTTAAATCTTTTAAATCATTTGAATTGTTTTTTCAGGTTGGAATAGTCATACAATATACAACTTCATTAATTTTTAGAAATAGGAATTGGGTGCACAACGGCAATTGACGCAGGTTTTCTCCAATCCACACAGGTTTAGCATTATGCATGCAGGCTCAAATCCATACTTTCACCCCAACTAATATTTAGACTAATGTCTCTAAGCAATTTGCACCTGGACAAGACAATTTTTTTAGCCTCAATACACTTTTGGTATAATTCTGGCGGTATATTTAAATAATCTTAGCAGTAAAGCTACTTTAAAATTTTTGACCTCCTTGGACAGACATTGCTTTTAAATATTGTCTATTAATTTTCAATTAGTATGAGATAGGTGCCTTTCTAAAAGTTTAATGTTAGGCTGCTTTACTCTTTTCAAATTCAGTTTTGTTGTGTATTTGGGATCACTTATTTCTATTCATCTGATCCAAACAGTCACGCTTGATAAACTGAAATTTACCGGGATACTTTCGAACAACCCAGGGACTACCAAAGATCAAGCCTATCAGAAACTGAAATATGCTGGAAGTCCAGTGTCACTGTCAACAGTGAGGTGAGTTTAGCTAGATGGACTGAGAACCAGGAAAATTCTGTATTAAAAAGCAGTCACAACTTAAACTGGCTGTCACCCACATGGACAAGCCAAATGCCTTCTGGAGGAAGGTTTTGATCACACATGAGAAAAAGGTTGAGCTATTGGCAACGACAAATTTGTGGCAGTCAGGGTGAGGCTTTTAAACATTAGAAAAATCGACCAACTGCGAAGCATGGTAGAGGTACCACCATACTGCAGTAGTGGATTATAGTTAAGGAAGCAGGACTGCCTCAACATTTTTCAAATTCACTTCAATCAAAAACTACATGTTTGAAGCTTGGACATGGTTGGGTGATCCAATGGGACAATTGTCTCAAACACACATCAAAACGGGTTTTGCAATAAACAAATCCAGCTAAGAATAATCTTCAAGAATGGCTTCGACCTCAGCACTGTTTCAAAAGCTGTGATCTGTCTTACATCTTTACATGCCTGATCAATGCCAAGAAACCAACCTGCGTAAATGTGACTTTTCTCATAAGATGAATGGGCACGTATCTAGTCAGAACATTACCAGTACCTTGTTTAAGACCATGTGTGCAAAAGAATATCCACAATACATTTAAACTTCAAAAATAGATTGTAATTTTTAAGATGCATTCAGATAATATTATGTATATTCATGCCTCCCAATAAAGGAATGGTTCAAGTAAGCCAAAAAAAATGTATGTAAACCTTTGACAAGTGCGCTACAATGACACTTGCACATTTTCATCTGCTGTTTTTTTTCTTTTTTAATAGTAGTAGATACAATGAGTCATTAACTATGAATGTGTTCAATCCACCTGACGCTGTGAGAAGGTTTGTCACTTTATTGTCAACCCAGGGAATGTGTCTTTTAAGCTGACTGAAAAATAAAGATATGTTTTGCTCTCTTGTGTGACAGGAAATGTTGCAAATATGATTTCAGATTCCTTGTGAAACACACTGAGGAGGGCGTGAGAGTGTTTTCTCTCAGTGGACTTGGAATAAACAGACATTTATGCAGAGTCAGAATGTTAATGTGATTCTGTGTGAATATGAAGTCTGTGGAGAGACAGAGATGCCCATCTCATGGGAGGAAACCGAGAAGATGTGCAGAGCAGTGCTTTAGACAGAGAGGAACCTTTCGGATTAAAGGATTTCTCCTTCTGCTCCTCATTTCGAAGGCACATAAGGCATTGTCTTTTGTTACAGAACGCATCTGCCCTCTGCTTGACTTCACCAACCACCAACATAGCTCTAAGCCTTTGGCCAATTTAACAGCATGGGAGAAAAACAGTCAAATCTGTTATTTACATCCTGCTATTTAAATGTCACTGTGAATGCAAAGGCTGCTGGAGAAGTCAGGTATGCTGTGGTACCAGTAGACAACTCAGTTTTGTCCTGCTGTGTATATGCCTGTGAGTAAACGTGTCCTTTATTTCTGCTTTAATATTTACTGATAAAAAGTGGAAGAACAAGGCTGTTCCCTGCTTATATGCAACAAGATCCCAACCCAACCAACTGAAAAGGGGCTAAAATTGTTTTGCCCTACAGATCGCCACTGTACAGTAATGCTGCAATCTTCTGCACAGCCACATTCACTTTAAAATGATAGTGTCAGTGTTCCCTAACATCATAGCAGAATTTTGCATTGCTGTGTCTTTGGTAAAGCCCAGTTATTGTTGCCACAGGCAACCACACTACCACACTATCCTGAGCTACTCTCTTTCGTCGCCGCCCTCTTTCTCTCTCTCTCTGTTTCTCTCTCTCTCTCTCTCTCTCTCTCTACTATATATATATATATATATGATATATATATATATATATATATATATATATATATATATATATATGATATATATTAAAGTTTGTAATTGCCACGAATGTCAAGCTGTAAAAGGAGGTGTTAGACTATAACAAGATCTAATTTCTTGTTAAACTGAGTCTCATCTGCTCTCCAAGTAAAACATTAACCAAATATAGCGACAAATTTTCCCTGTAGCAGCTGACACAGATTCTCCTGCACCTTTTTGTTTCAACACTCGCTTTTTTGTTAAAAGCTCCAAAGGGCAGAAACAAAATTAATGCTTGCAGCATCATCCCCTAGCCAGTTGGCACCTGTTTCTGACCCAGACCAATTTCTGAACCTCTGATCCCAAAGAGCTTGTGATTTTATCAGCTAAGTATATGAAATATCTTTTTTGGTTTTTGCTGTGCTCTGATGAGCATGGAAGCTAATCAATTCCTGTCCAGACCAATGATTCCCTGTGTAGAAAGGTTGCTGTCAAAACATGTTGAACAATGGATCAGTATTACTTAACAAAAAGAGTCTGGATGGAAGCAAACAAGCAACTCCAATAGAAAGTGACACAGTACAAATTATTTTCTCAAAGCACAATCTGTTTCTTTAGGAATTAAGAAACTATGAACGCTGACTTCTAAATAATTAGATCCTCACATAACTTAATTGAACAACAGCATATCTTTAATTGTATTTTCATATATTTTGAAGTTAAGCAATGAAACAAAACTGTTTCCCTGGTCCGGAAGATGTTAGTGAACAAGTAGCTCAGTTTACATCAAATGGCACCTTCGCATCTCTTGATGCCCAAGCACCATGAGGACTTGCCTATATGAAGTCAGTGTGACTCCGCAGTCAGCAATGTCTCTGTTAAGACCGATGTTCAATCTCCATGGCAACCAGCTGTTATACTGGACTATATAGGTGGTTGTAATCTCCATTATTTTCAGTACTGCATCAGATTTATTTTAGGAATTCACCACAGCAACATGATAAAGGTTTTGTACCAGATCCACCACTTTGTCTTCTGGACCAAAGGATGTTACCTGCCAGCACAGCTGGTATGTCCAGCTGGATTTTGAGACATTGCCTTGGAGGTGTTCAAAAACGAAAGCGTAGCAGTTTCTTTGGGGCTGCATTCCATTTCCACTAATTCATTGGCTCCATCTGAGCAACAGTTTCAAAACAAGCATGGCAGATAAAGTGTTTGTTTGATTGTCCAGTAAGCAGGGTAATAGATTTTTCAACATTTTCAAAGGCTAAGGTGGTCTAAAGTATGTATATACTTCAAGTCAGTTGATGGTCTGGTGATGAGGAGTTTGGGTGCTCTGGGAGATATCATTATGAACTGCAGCAACACAAGCACCATGTATTATAAGCAGCCGAAGAGATGACATGGTTTATTGATGAGCCAACAGAAAAGACAAAGTTACTACAGATTTTTTCAAAGCTGCCTAATGCTCTGTTCAAAGTTGCACAAAGTTGGACATGATGTGTGGTTTGCTTTCCCCTGAATAACTGTTAATGGAAGCGTTGATACAAGCATTTGATTGATTAATGCTGTGGCTCCATGTCAATTTGGAGACTTTGTGGATTTAACCAAAGAGATTTACCAAACTTAGGTTAATCAAAAATAAATCAAACCTATAAATAATATATATACAGTTAGTGAATAAATGTATTTCCCAAATTTCATGGAAATCTTACTGTCTCTGTTTTAAAAGCTTAAGTAAAGGGTATAGTACAAATAGTATCTTTTTTTCCTTGGAGTAGCACTCATTACAGATTTGAAGCCTGTTTTTGTTTATCTTTATTTCAGACTCATCATGTCAGCATTTTGAATACACAGAATAATAAGGGGCTTCATTTTATTCATTTCTGTCATATTGGACTCGTTTATGTTTTTGGGGGTACAGCAATAAATGCAAATGTTGCTACAAACTCTGACTTGTGCTCAGTGAAAGGTGCTACTGCCCAGTCTCTGTTTATAAGCACAATGTATTCCTTACTTACTCACTCCCAGCCAGTTGCCTGACCACCTTTTAGGATCTAGTATTTGCTAATACATATAAAAGTCCACTGGATAAAACCTTAAGCAAGATAGATAGAAATCAATCAGACTGCTCTTCTTTTATATCCGCTATAATTATGAAGAAGCTAATTAAAATTTTTACTCATTCTCAAATTTTAACAGTCCATCAGAGTTTAGCAAGCTCTATGATTGAATGATAATTGACAATATCTGCATAAATCTGTAAGACTGATGCTCATTACTGCACGAGGGCTGCCGTTGCTGCCAAACCATTTCCAATACCCACAGAAGGTATCAAAGGTATCAAACAGTATCAAACAGTGCTTAGAGGTAGGCTCAAGTTGTGCATGAAAAGAACAAAGCAGCTGGTCAAATGGCTCAAACTTTGTTAGACAAGGGAATACTTGGGGGATGTGCTTTTTATCTTTTGACAAAAAGATCAATGCCAAGATCAATGCCAAGAACTTGCAACACGGAAATGTTGTCTAGATTTTACCGCAGTGTAGGAAATGAATGAAATAGCAAGCTTTTGTTTCTGAAAACCTGCATGTCTGGAGGGGTTAAAGGTGATAAGAAGAGATGGTGGAAAGTTGCATGTCTAATATCTTTCTATACATGAAGTGGCATTCAATGTTTAGCCTAGCTAGCTTCAACCATGGTGTGTTAAATTCTTGCTGGCAGCTCAGAGTGGGAAAAACAAAACATGAAATGGAAAAGTGCAAATGTAGCAGAGTTAACTAATGATCAGAGACAACAGTGCATGGCATTATTTACTGTGACAGGATGTAGTGACCTTGGTGGTCCACTGGGAGACACATAATGCACACTGTCATGGAGGGAGACTAACAACATTGCTATCATATCATGGTATACTTAGAGTTCTGTAATGATTGGCACTCATTTTCTTTAAAAAGGATCTACTTGTGAACTTTGTCCAACAATAATGTTGTTTTTGTTTTACATATTATTGGCCCTCTAAAAACAAAGTGCAGTGTGTTGATGACTCATAAGTGAGATTCTGCTCCAAATGGCCATGTCTGTGACACATAATTTCTGTGTTACATTCAGAATCTCGTGTTTATGATCAGCTGTTTTCTCCACCAGTGGTCTGTGATGTTTCTGATGGAGGCTAATCCCCAGGCAGGATTAATGTCCACTGGCAGACCCATGGGCTCACATAGTGAGTTGTCACTATTCACAATGAATACAGCTATTCTTCAGAGCTCTATTCATTTTTCATTTTCCAGTTTTCTCACTCACCACGTATAGTAAATGAAATATATTTATGAAGAAAACAGATTAAAATGTATTTTCCATTTTTATGTATGCTTGTCTGATCCTCCTTAGCTATTAGCAACAAGTACATGAGATTTTTCTACCACCTGTTAGATATAAAATACCTCTGTTGACCTAAAGTTGAACATGCTGAATTATAAAGGAAAAGAAATTGCATTTCTATTTGCTTAGTAATCATTTCATATGGGACATCAACTTAAGCATTTAACCATCTAAAACAAATTCAGTGCTTTTTTTTATCTAATATTTTAAGAAACAGATGTTTTCATGACACTATCATTCATCAGGGTACACTGTCTGGAAAAGTCAGCAAAAGTATGAATTAAGTATTTCCAGATCTGGATATGTATGGAAAAAATACAGAATATAGAAAGATAACTGTCCATCCATCCATCCATCCATCCATCCATCCATCCATTTTTTTCATACTTTAAAAATTAGCTTAAAAATTAGCTTTGAAATTTAATTTTGGAAAAACATGAAATATTCACATTAGATTGTGTAGGAATCCTGAGTACTTAAGCAGGAAAACAATAATGAGTTGCTGCATAAGAAATGTATGAACTTGGATGCACACAGTTTAGACAAATGAATCATCCTAGCTTTTAGTTTCCACCCCCACTGCCGTCCACCTCGCTTTCTCATTCATTCCACATCATACATGGTTGCACAATCTGCTACCTCGAAAGATCATTAACTCAGCATTTTCAGGGTGATAGCTCAACATGTGAATCCTGCGTGAGTCTTTAAAGCAATTCCTCTGAAACACACGAACACGCCACATTTCCAGTAAACGCACAGGCACATTTACAGTCTGCTTAGTACATGACAGTCAAACTCACCCTGAAAGCTTTGGCATCTTGACAAAGCTGAACACATCCATGTGTGCTGCAGACAGCAATCAACCTACACATGCAAAATCAACTTCACTCCAGCACCAAAGCGATGCGTTGTTTTGTTGCACATAAATATTTCAAAGTATAAAAGTAAGACTTCCATAGGTCAGGTGTAGAGATTAGTCGTTTTCTCTGAGCCTCTGCATGGCTGAGTGATTGCTGTGTCCTCGCCTCAGCAGCACAAATCCACAGCCCATGCAAAAGGATCTGGCAGCGCAGCTTCCCCCGGTTACATCCTTCAAAGCATGTCTCTGTTAGCAGTGCTAAGCCACCTTCATTTAATTTCCATCACAGTGGAATGATGTGCAGGAACCGCACAGTAACAACAGCTTTGGAGGGAGGCAGAGAGAACCCGAGTGAAAGGAAAAGGAGGGGGTTAGCAATGCTGGTGAGAGATGAAAGTGGAGGAGAGAGAAACAGGAATGTGAGAGCTTGTCATGCCCGTGTGTTTACAGAGGGCACCATATTTGCAAATAAAAGGTGCTGCCAGTGTCTAGGAATCCCTCTTCTCAAATCATGCTGGGATCATATCTCAGGCATTTAGTGTTTTGCCAGAGAGAGAAAAAAATTTGAGCCAGATGGATAAGACAGCACATCCAAATGTGCTCTCAAAACAACATAGGAGTAACAGCAGCTGTTGCGTTATGAGAATCTAATGTGTCCCTCTCCACAGCTGTGGTCTCTGCCTCATAAATGCACATCACGCTGCCTGTACAGTACAGCACATTTGTTTTGACCTTTCAATGTAGTTCAGCTGCTAAATGTTCACTTTCAGTGCTCACCTCCAAATGTTTCAGCATCCCATCTGACACAAACAAACACAGAGCAGATGTAATGCTACAAAAAGAGAAGGAGGAGAAGATTTAATATCAACACTGAAATCTATTAAAGGAACCTGGCAAGAAAACATATTCAAAATGGCCTTAGGTAACTAAAATGTTTTTTGTAAAACCTTTTATGATCAAAAGCGTCATTAAAAAAGGTGATTGAAGTGAACAGAAAATAGTGCATTGCTTTAAAAATCTTATATCTAAGCCCACTGAGTCACTTTGAACAACATATGTCTACGCAATTGCAGCTGCAAGTCTTTTGTGGCTATGTCTGTACCAGCTAGCTTTGTGCATTTGGAGATTGAAATTTTTGCCCAATCTCGCAAGATCACTCAAGTTGAGTCAGATTGGATGGATTGTGTTTGTGAACAACAAGTCTTGCCTGAAATTATTAGTTGAATTCAGGTCTGGAATTTGACTGAACCATGCTGCTATGATCTAAACCATCCCAAAGTAGCTCTGGCTGTGCAGTATGTTTAGGGTCACTGTCCTGCTGAAGGTAAACTTCTCTCCCCAGTCTCCACCATTTATCTATATCCATCTTCCCACCAATTCTGAGCAGCTTCCCTGTCACTGCTGAGGAAAAGTCTTCCCATTGCTTGATGCTGCCACCAACAAATCTTACACTCAACGTGATATGCAGTGTTGACCTTTCCCCACATGTAGCATTTTACATGTTCGCAGCTCTGCAGGATTTATGAGGTTATAGGGAATAGAAAAAATCTCACCTTTCCCTGAAGTAAGTCACATTATAAGCCTCTTACTTTTCAGAGGCCTACTAAATTTATACTTTTAATTCAGTAGAAGTCTTTGGCATCAATGAAGAACTGAATCTATCATGTTTTCTTCAATGTGTTGTAGATAAGTGTCTGCCTCCACAAAGATTTTTTTAGCGGTTAATTGGCAAAGACTGTTTTTATTGATGGCTCTTTTGAACTTTTGTTTAAGCTGTGATCAAAACAATGTACAGTTCTTTTTTTTAACAGTGTAGTGTTTATTGTTTGACTTGAGAAATGTTGTGGGTGTGGACGGCATACACATTGGTGAGCTCCACATGCTTCTTTAGTTTCTGTATGAGATGTTGGACAGAAATGCTGTAATTCAAATCAGAGAGCTCCAACCCTACTCTGTGCCCTCCCGTTTCAAAAGATGAAGGCATGTCTAATATCATGTCAGGCGTCAAATGCTAATGACTTGAAAAGTTAAACAATAATTAAGAGAACAGTAAAGATCAGTACCATCATCAAATGAAGAGTCACTAAAGGTCTACGGCCCCAGAGAATAGGAATCACCCTTTATAAATTAAACACCACAGATCTGTAGCCTCTTTCAGAAAAACACAGAGAGCAAATTAACCTCATCTTTGATCCGTGGAGGTTTCATACTTTTTCATGTGTCTACAACAGTTTGGATAAAATAAGTGTTTCAAGTTAGTTGAATAACTTTCTTTGTGATCCTGAGTGGAATAGAACACAAAATTAGACAATACGAGATCAAACACGTTCTTTAAAGGTGTTTCCTCCAAATGCCAAATGCTCTGTTTGAATTGAGCTAATTGCCACAAAGGGACTTTGATTTTAGGAATGTAAAGTCAAGATGGTTAGAAGTCTTTAAATTCAGTTTGAATCTTAGTTTGAAGCATGACACAATAAGGAACAGCCCAATCAGCAAAAATGTTACCTGATAGCAGAAATAATTGAAACAAATGCTGATCCTCTATAGGGAAATCCAAAGCAGAAACAGTAAAAGCTTACAGAGCTGGTTAGCACCCACTTTATGCAAAAATGCCACAACATGTAAGAATCTGTAGAGTGAGTCAATGTGCCTTTGCTGAGAGTGATACACAGCATAAAGAAGGTTGTCACTTCCACTCACAGTCAAGCCTGGATTTGTTTGAAGTCATATAAAAAGATGCAGATTGGTGGTGCAAGACTGCAATGTGAGTTGATGCGATTATTTTTGAAAAATCGGTTGGAGACATTATTTTAATAACATTCTGAAACGAAACACCCTGCAGATTACACATTTCTAAAAGGCAAAATAGAACCTGTATTTTAGGAATGAAGAGAAGACATGAAGGATTCTTTGAAATGTGAAAAAAACATGTCCAATGATCTGCTTCCAATGCAAACCACAGCATCCGGTGGCAGCAGGATTGAGAGACTCAGCGTATTCTGGACGGTACGGTTTGTCTGTTTGGGACTGCGGCCCAGAGGCCAGCATGAGTGGCAAAGGATATTGGGGTCAGACAGAAGCCTGATCTAAGGCGACTATGGCTGAAGCTTTGACCGATAAAACCCTGCTGTCCTGCTGATCCCATTTTTTTCCTGAGTTCCTTTTAAAACAGCTGATTTCAGATATTCTGTGACACTTCACTATTTAAACTCAGCAGTGCTTAAATTTTGCAAGCACTGCTTTTGGATCACATTGCTTGCCTTAAAGGATAATAAGAACATGCTAAACTCTTGCCAGAGTGACCTTTGGCAAAGTGCTGCTAAAGAACATTAGAGAACAAAATTAAATTGATTACAAAAGGAGACTGAGATTCTATTTTCAAATACATTATCTTAAAAAAAGTATTGACACCCCTTCATTTTTGTTTCACATTTTGTCATGTCACAAACAATCTTTGTTTTATTTAAGATTCTATGTAACAGACTAATACAAAGTAGCGCTTAATAGTGAAGTGAAAAGAAAATTATACAATGTATATTTATTGTGCAAAGTGGGTCAATACTTTTATAGAACCACCTTTACTATCTAAGAGATGCATCTGTGAACATCAATTTTAAAGTCTTGCCACAGATTCTCATTTAAATTTAGGTTTGGATTTTGACCTGGCCATTTTAACACCTGAACATGCTTGGATCTATAGTAAACCATTGCTTTGATTTTCTGGCTGTATGTTTATGTATGAGTTATTGTTTTATAACCCAGCCCTGCTTTAAACTTCTCCACAACTTAACCCCTGACCTGTCTGCTGCCTCCTATGTCTTCATGGTGCTTTTTGGTCACTAATGTTCTCTAAAAAACATGAGGCCTTCACAGCAAATCTAGATTTATATCGAGATTATATCACATACCGTTTGGACACTCTCTATTAATTTAATGGCTTCTGATGACAACTGGTAACACTGGATTACACGTAGGGTATCAGAGTAAAGGGGACTGGATACAAGTGCACACCTAATTTCTTTTTTTTATTGAAAAAAGTTTAAAAAATATATATATTATTTTGCTTCCACTTAAAATACATTGATGTTTGTGGTTGTAATGTATCAAAATATCAAATACTTTAGCGAGCGTGAATACTTCAACAAGATACTGTAAAAAACACGTACCTGATCTTCTGAGGGGTGTTTGTTTGTGTGTATTCGTGAACCTGTGTCTGCCCATTAGCCACCTCAGCCCCTCGGCTATTCCAGTGTCTCAGTGTGACACTAATTATGCTGAGGCGGTGGCTGATTTATTCAGTGAATTAAACTGCTTTTAGGGCAGAATTTTAATATCAGCAGTGGCGTGACTAATTGGGATAAGAAGTCAAGTGTTACCTTGCTGAGTTATGCAATGCTCATACTCGTACTCGTATTCGTCGTCTTCCGCTTATCCGGAACCGGGTCGCGGGGGCAGCAGACTCAGCAGAGACACCCAGACGTCCCTATCCCCAGACACCTCCTCCAGCTCCTCCGGGGGGAGCCCAAGGCGTTCCCAGGCCAGCCGAGAGACATAGTCCCTCCAGCGTGTCCTGGGCCGTCCCCTGGGCCTCCTCCCGGTGGGACGTGCCTGGAACACCTCCTGAGGAAGGCGTCCAGGAGGCATCCGGTATAGATGCCCGAGCCACCTCAACTGGCTCCTCTCGATGTGGAGGAGCAGCGGCTCTACTCCGAGCCCCTCCCGGATGGCCGAGCTCCTCACACTATCTCTAAGGGAGTGCCCGGCCACCCTACGGAGGAAGCTCATTTCAGCCGCTTGTATCCGGGATCTCGTTCTTTCGGTCATGACCCAAAGTTCATGGCCATAGGTGAGGGTAGGAACGTAGACCGACCGGTAAATCGAGAGCTTCGCTTTTCGGCTCAGCTTTCTCTTCACCACAACGGACCGGCACAGCGCCCCCATTACAGCGGCAGCCACACCGATCCGTCTGTCGATCTCCCGCTCCATTCTTCCCTCACTCATGAACAAGACCCCGAGATACTTGAACTCCTCCACTTGAGGCAGGAACTCCGCTCCAACCTGAAGAGGACAAGCCACCCTTTTCCGGTTGAGTACCATGGCCTCTGACTTGGAGGAGCTGATCTTCATCCCAGCCGCTTCACACTCGGCTGCGAACCGCCCCAGCGCATGCTGTAGGTCTTGGCTAGAAGGGGCCAGCAGGACCACGTCATCTGCAAAAGAAAGAGACGAAATCCACTGGTCCCCAAACCAGACCCCCTCCGGCCCTTGGCTGCGTCTAGAAATCCTGTCCATGAAAGTTATGAACAGGACCGGTGACAAAGGGCAGCCCTGTCGGAGTCCAACACGCACCGGGAACAGGTCCGACTTAGTGCCGGCAATGCGGACCAAACTCCTGCTCCGCTCGTACAGGGACTGGATGGCCCCTAATAAAGGGCCCCCGATTCCATACTCCTGGAGCACCCCCCACAAGGCATCACGAGGGACACAGCCGAATGCCTTCTCCAGGTCCACAAAACACATGTGAACCGGTTGGGCAAACTCCCAAGAGCCCTCGTAGAGGGTATAGAGCTGGTCCAGTGTTCCACAGCCGGGACGAAAACCACACTGCTCCTCCTGAAGCCGAGGTTCGACTATCGGCCGGGCTCTCCTCTCCAATACCCTGGTGTAGGCCTTACCAGGGAGGCTGAGGAGTGTGATCCTCCTGTAGTTGGAACACACCCTCCGGTCCCCCTTCTTATGAAGGGGGACCACCACCCCTGTCTGCCAGTCCAGAGGCACTGTCCCCAACCGCCATGCAATGTTGAAGAGGCATGTCAACCATGACAGCCCCACAACATCCAAAGATTTGAGGTACTCAGGGCGGATCTCATCCACCCCCGAAGCCTTGCCACCGCGGAGCTTTTTAACCACCTTGGTGACTTCAGCCTGGGTGATGAAAGAGTCCAACCCCGAGTCCCCAGCCTCTGTTTCCACCAGGGAATGTGTGATGGCAGGATTGAGGTGATCCTCGAAGTACTCCTTCCACCACCCGATAATGTCCCCAGTCGAGGTCAGCAGCGTCCCACCCCCACTATAAACAGTGTTGGCGAAGCACTGCTTCCCCCTCCTGAGGCGCCGGATGGTTTGCCAGAATCGCTTCGAGGCCGACCGGTAGTCCTTCTCCATGGCCTCACCGAACTCCTCCCAGGCCCGAGTTTTTGCCTCTGCCACAGCCCGGGCCGCAGCACGCTTGGCCTCACGGTACCCATCAGCTGCCTCAGGAGTCCCACAAGCCAACCACAGCCGATAGGACTCCTTCTTCAGCTTGACAGCATCCCTTACTGCCGGTGTCCACCATCGGGTTCTGGGATTGCCGCCGCGACAGGCACCGCAGACCTTACGGCCGCAACTACGGGCAGCAGCATCGACAATAGATGCGGAGAACATGGTCCACTCGGACTCTATGTCTCCAACATCCCCCGGAATCTGGTCAAAGCTCTCCCGGAGGTGGGAGTTGAATACATCCCTGGCTGAGGGCCCCGCCAGGCGTTCCCAGCAGACCCTCACTATGCGCTTGGGCCTGCCAAGTCTGTCCGGCTTTCTCCTCCTCCAGCGGATCCAACTAACCACCAGGTGGTGATCAGTGGACAGCTCAGCCCCTCTCTTCACCCGACTGTCCAAAACATGCGGCCGAAGATCTGATGATACCACAACAAAGTCGATCATTGACCTCGTGCCTAGGGTGTCCTGGTGCCAAGTGCACTGATGGGCACCCTTATGCTTGAACATAGTGTTCATTATGGACAATCCGTGACTAGCACAGAAGTCCAATAACAAAACACCACTCGGATTCAGATCGGGGAGGCCATTCCTCCCGATCACGCCTCTCCAGGTGTCACTGTCGTTTCCATGTGGGCGTTGAAGTCCCCCAGCAGAATAATGGAGTCCCCGGACGGGGCACTATCCAGCACCCCCGACAGGGACACCCAGAAGGCCGGGTACTCCGCACTACCGCTTGGCCCGTAGGCCAAAACGACAGTCAGAGACCTATCCCCAACCCGAAGGCGCAGGGATGTGACCCTCTCATCCACCGGGGTAAACCCCAACACGAGACGGCTGAGCTGGGGGGCAACAAGCAAACCCACCCCAGCCCGCCGCCACTCCCTGTGGGCCACTCCAGAGTAGAAGAGAGTCCAGCCCCTCTCAAGGAGATGGGTTCCAGAGCCCACGCTGTGCGTGGAGGCGAGCCCGACTATTTCTAGTCGATATCTCTCGACCTCCCGCACAAGCTCAGGCTCCTTCCCCCCCAGCGAGGTAACATTCCACGTCCCTCGAGCCAGCCTAAGCATCCGGGGATCGGGCACCTGAGGTCTCCACCTTCGTCCGCCACCCAATCCTCTTTGCACCGGTCATGCAGTTATGCAATGCTTTGAACAGGTAATAGATTTGGGATTCAAGTTGTATCACACCTGCTTATAACGTTCACTGCATTAGTGGCAGGCAGCAGCTCAGTACGAGTGGGGTAAATAAAACCTTGTAACAAGGACATGACGGCCGACACTGTTGCAACTGTGTGTTCGGATGATTCAAGATTTATAAAACATTCCCATAATGTTTTATTGGGAGCTAATGTTTGCCACATCTGTTCACCTAATCAGCCTGTATATCCAACCAGGACACTGTGGATACACTTTGGAACTAGGTATTAAAGTAGGAAATTTTGACGTGTCTGTCACATGCGATGCCATGTCTTTTCAAATTTTGTCACATTACAACAACAAACTTCACTGTTTGTTTTTGGGGTTTTATGCCATATCCCAACTCAAAGTAATGCATAATTGGAGCAAAGGAAATGCTCCATGATTTAGTTTTTTTATTTGAAAATCAACTAAATAAAACCCGTAACTATTTCCCTTCAAAATATACCTAATATTGAATAACGTTATTGTCGGTATGAATCCAGCTGATCTGTGAAGGCCTCAGAGGTTTGCTAGAGAACATTAAAATTAATAAACGGCATCATGAAGACCGAGAACCATGCTGACAGGTCAGGCATTGTTGACTTTATCATCTGGAAATGGAAAAGGTATGGCACAACCAAAAACCAACCAACCAAATAAGAAAGCCATTTATAAGTCACATTTTAAATTTGCCATGAGGTGTGTAGGAGACACAGTATACATGTGGTGACAGGTGTTCTGGTCGTCTGAGAACCAAACTGAGCATATTGGTCTCGATGTAAATGTCTATGTGTGGCGGAAATCTAACACCGCACACCACCCTGAATATACTATCCCCAAGGAGAAAAATTGTGACTTTATTGCTGTCCAATTTTAACCACTGCACCTCTATACATCAAAATAATGATACCCCTCAAATAAATGACAGATATCCATCCTAGTCATGCTGATACACCTACAATCCTTCCCCTATTTAGTCTAAAAATATTGCCCATGACTTGTCACATATGGATTCCTAAACCAGTCCATCTGTTTCCATCTGTCATTTTACTACTAGCCAAAATGATCAGAAGATTCTGGATCATTTATATGTTGCTTTCCCCTTGATTTTTGGAAAACTCCTTTCAATGGTAATAGTTTTCATAAGTGATTTTGAGTCAATGGCATGATTTCTACCACAGAACCATAACTGTCATCAATTCTGCCTGAGGACCTGTCATGAACATGGCCAATCACAATTGTTTTTTTAGTTTTGTCCCTTGTGAACAAAGATATCTCTGGGTTTTTTGTGTCTTTTAAATGCACATCCTATCTAGCATGAAATGCTTATTTGTCCGGGCATTTAGGTCCTGTCTCAAAAGAAGTTGTCTATGGGAATGTCAGTCTATATTTCCAAAACACTGTATTGTCACAGTCTAATATTAGAACTATTGAGTGGATAGTGTATTTGCAACTCAATGCTAATGAGACTCCTGCGTCAGAGTTGGGCAATGAATGAGGAAAACAATGCCATTGTTCAATTTCTGAACGCTTATCGATGAACTGCTAGATTTCTGCTATAAAAATGTCCGGTTGTTGAGTCTGGAAGGCCAGACACTTCTTCAGTATTGAGTTTGTATCAGCAAGTCATGGTTCTTTCCAGTGGTTAAAAACAGCTTAGCATGGATGCAATTAGTCGTGTTGGTAAAGAACATATCTGAAAGAGGTCTACATTGTGTGCATTCTTTATTCCTCCCATAAAAAAATAAAATAAAAAGACAGCACTGCATGACCGGACTGCTGAATAACCACGTAGCTCCTCCACATAAAGCAGAGTTTTAATGAATGTTGACTGCTTAAATCATTTTCAACCTCACCAAACATACAAAAAACAAAATTTCTGCCAAAAAAGTTAGAATGAAGTTTGGATGAAAGAGTTACAAAAACCCATAAAAGTCTGTGTCTTTTACTATTATATTTTGTCATATATTTCATATCAATATATGATAGTAAAAGACACAGACTTTTATGGGTTTTTGTAATTCTTTTGGATGAAATTCTTGGCATATTTTGGCATATATTTCATATCAACCCCTCCTCGAACCGCCACCTTAACGTGGTGGAGGGGTTTGAGTGCTCGAATGATCCTAGAGGCTACGTTGTCTGGGGCTTAAATGCCCCTGGTAGGGTCTCCCATGGCAAACAGGCTCTAGGTCAGACAAAGAGCGGTTCAAGAATCCTTCATGAGGACTACTACATCGAGGCACGTGACGTCGCCCAGTACGGCGGAGCCGGGGTACCACCCTGGAGCCAGGCCTGGGGTCGGGACTCGCCGGAGAGCGCCTGGTGGCCGGGTTGCTCCTCGCGGCCAGGCCAAGCCCGAACGAGAGACACGAGCCCATCCCCCAGTGGGCCCACCACCTGCAGGGGGAACCGTGAGGGACCAGTGCAAAGAGGATGGGGTGGCGGACGAAGGTGGAGACCTCAGCGGCCCAATCCCCGGATGCTTAGGCTGGCTCTAGGGACGTGGAATGTCACCTCGCTGGGGGGGAAGGAGCCTGAGCCTGTGTGGGAGGTCAAGAGATATTGACTAGAAATAGTCGGGCTCGCCTCCACGCACAGGGTGGGCTCTGGAACCCATCTCCTCCAGAGGGGCTGGACTCTCTTCTACTCTGGAGTGGCCCACGGGGAGAGGCGGCGGGCTGGGGTGGGTTTGCTTGTTGCCCCCAAGCTCAGCCGTCTCGTGTTGGGGTTTACCCCGGTGGATGAGAGGGTCGCATCCCTGCGCCATCGGGTTGGGGACAGGTCTCTGACTGTCGTTTTGGCCTACGGGCCGAGCGGTAGTGCGGAGTACCTTCTTGGTATCCCTGTCGGGGGTGCTGGATAGTGCCCCGTCCGGGGACTCCATTGTTCTTCTGTGGGACTTCAACGCCCACGTGGGAAACGACAGTGACACCTGGAGAGGCGTGATCGGGAGGAATGGCCTCCCCGATCTGAATCTGAGTGGTGCTTTGTTATTGGACTTCTGTGCTAGTCACGGATTGTCCATAATGAACACCATGTTCAAACATAAGGGTGTCCATCAGTGCACTTGGCACCAGGACACCCTAGGCACGAGGTCAATGATCGACTTTGTTGTCTTATCATCAGACCTTCGGCCACATGTTTTGGACACTCGGGTGAAGAGAGGGGCTGAGCTGTCCACTGATCACCACCTGGTGGTGAGTTGGATCCGCTGGAGGAGAAGAAAGCCGGACAGACTTGGCAGGCCCAAGCGCATAGTGAGGGTCTGCTGGGAACGTCTGGCGGAGCCCTCGGCCAGGGATGTATTCAACTCCCACCTCCGGGAGAGCTTCGACCAGATTCCGGGGGATGTTGGAGACATAGAGTCGGAGTGGACCATGTTCTCCGCATCTATTGTCGATGCTGCTGCCCATAGCTGCGGCCGTAAGGTCTGCGGTGCCTGTCGCGGCGGCAATCCCAGAACCCGGTGGACACCGGCAGTAAGGGATGCTGTCAAGCTGAAGAAGGAGTCCTATCGGCTGTGGCTGGCTTGTGGGACTCCTGAGACGGCTCACGGGTACCGTGAGGCCAAGCGTGCCGCGGCCCGGGCTGTGGCAGAGGCAAAAACTCGGGCCTTGGAGGAGTTCGGTCAGGCCTCGAAGCGATTCTGGCAAACCATCCGGCGCCTCAGGAGGGGGAAGCAGTGCTTCGCCAACACTGTTTATAGTGGGGGTGGGAGGCTGCTGACCTCGACTGAGGACATTATCGGGCGGTGAAAGGAGTACTTCGAGGATCTCCTCAATCCAAGCGAATGCTCTTGCTACAATATGAAAGTGTATGCCTGCACAATCAGAAAGAGACTGCACAAGATTAACTTTCATGGGAGGTCTGCAAGGAGTAAGCCTTTGCTCCAAAAAAAGCATGAAGACCCAATTGAAGTTTGCCAGACCGAACACAGACAAAGACCAGGATTTCAAAAACAATGTTCTTTGGACAGATTAGTCTAAAATGGAATAATTTGGACACCAGAACAGAGGTCATGTTTAGCACAAACCAAATAGAGCATCAGAATAAAAATAACCTCATAGCAACTGTAATGGACAGAACTGAAAGTGTCATGGTTTGGGCATTCACCACAGCAGGACCTGACCAGACAAAACCCACCATGAATTCAATCATGACAATGGCACAAAATTTCAACCCATTATGTCCACCTATGACGGGCTGACAGTTAAGAAATGGAAAGCCCTGGGTCCAATCTAAGCTCAGATCTTGATCTAATTGAGATGTTGTGGGGCGACTTAAGTCAGGGTGAACATGCAGGTAACATCTCACAGCTGAAAGTGAGGAATGTGGAAAACCTTTTATCAGACCAGTTGGGAGACTGATAGATGGCTACAGGAAGCATCAAGTTGTTTCAACCAAAGGAGACACATGCCAGGATATTTGTGTTGATTTATTTTGTTTGAAGAATAAAATAAGGCTAAATTAATTGTTTACAGACATAAAAAAGATTAGGCATCATTTATGAATATTTCTTAATGAAAAAAATTATATTTAATGTTTGTGTCCTAATCTTTTTCACACCATTGTACATGCCAAGCATACTTAATCTTTATTTTCAAGAGCTTTCGTGGACAAATTGCAAAGCTTAAAGGGATATTACAAAATTATTTCTAATGCATAGCTTAACACTTGAATTTCATGCATAAACTAGCAATTGTACCTTCATATCAGGAGATATAACAGTTTTAAATAATTATTTCTGATTCAATTTTGATTCAATCTACTTACAGAATGACTGTAAAAATGCCAAGATCGTTGTCCTCTGGGTCCATAGTTGGTAACAAGTCTAATCAAGCCTGATGGAGAACTTGTTTCAGCTTTTCCTGTCTAGGCCTTCGAAGCCTTCTCTACTGATGAGTGCTCATGTTCTTTCTTCTGACTATAAAGTTTCTCGTGGCTTGATTTTGACTCAATAGCCAACTGAGCAGCGTCTGACTAAGCCAGTTATTATTACATGCAGCGGGCGCTGTCCAAGTGAGTGGCCAGTGCCCTGAGGGAGGAGAACGAGCTTGTCGCTCCTGCCTTGGTAATGAAATAACATCACATTCCGGGCCAGTGCTCCAGAAAACACACAGAGAGATCAATGTGGAACAGCTGGACTTCAATGGATGGCTATACTGGGTTAAGGCTATACCTCAGTAAGCAAAGCAAACCCGTGTTTTTCTATATCAACACTTTTCAGGGGATAGTTTGGACTAAGAAAATAAACATTACCTTATATACAAAAAAAATAGCTAAAATATTTCCTTCTCTAAAGTACAAAGCGTTTTGAATATGCCATGTGTTTTATGATCCATGAGAGCTTAGAAATTAAGCTTCAACCATAATCCAGACTTTATCACTGTCTGCCTGCCAACTGTCACCCCTAACTCAGCCAGAACTAAATCCTATATAAACCACAGAATTAGGTCTATCTTACACAGTAGCCATCAGGTAGCTTATTTCTATTATTTTCTCAGATAGGTTCATTGTTACATCATTTAATGTACCTTATGTGAAATTTAGCATTTCACGTTGTGCCAGCATCTCATAAAATCATGTGATTTTTTTCACATTTGTACATCTCTTTTCACTTTATCCCACAGCTATTCTATTTTACCATCATGCTTGCTGACACTAGATTATGCCATGCTGACTCTCTCATGCATGAATGGCATTCACAGTCTTCCATTAGTTATGAAGTGAGGCACGTGTCTGCCTCTGCAAGCAAATGGAGCTGCTTGCATAACACATCCCATGCCAAGTACACAAAGCAATGGATGACAAGTGAAAGTTTAGTTTACAACATAAGAGCAATGCAGCATGCAACCTACAGACATTTGGCACCGCAACCCTGGTTTGAGCACCGTGCCAGCCGCATGCATCATCTCTGTTTGTATGTCCAGTAGCTAAGCACGGCCATATGGCCCTAACGGAGTGCAGTGTGAGGTTAAAGCAGACCTTTCTGTGAGAGAAATGCTGTACATGAATCCATCCAATCATTTGCCGGGGCCAGAGCACCCCTGGGCCAGAGCACACTGCATTGGTGGCCTGTTTTTCTGTGTCATACAGGTCGCAACAAGCGGGAACAAAGGATGTGCAGAAAACAATAAACATGCACTGTGTTTGCAGTTAAGAATCAAATTATGCATGCTGCCTATGGGTTACGACAGGCTTGATTTAAGATGTGTT
The DNA here is from genome assembly GCA_036173005.1 of Crenichthys baileyi. Taxonomy (NCBI): domain Eukaryota; kingdom Metazoa; phylum Chordata; class Actinopteri; order Cyprinodontiformes; family Goodeidae; genus Crenichthys; species Crenichthys baileyi. The sequence continues at coordinate 154,366 of JAHHUM010002151.1, read as the reverse complement.
TCTATACTCGATTGATTTAATGTGTTGTTTCCTGTGTGTGGGTGGATAGCTCATTTTAAACAATGTAAGGTAATTTTTCATGCTTCTTGAAAAATTCATCTGACTTACTGTGCCTTGGAAAAGTAAATTTACCTCTTAAACTTTTTTTTACAATTTGCTAAACCATAATCACAGACTTCAGTGTGTCTTTCATTTTTATTGGGATTTTATGTGATGATCCACAATGTAGAGCATAATTATGAAGCGGAAGGAAAATTCTAAATGTTTTTCAAAGCTTTTTTTTTGTGGAAATTACTAATCATAAAAGTGTATTTTTAATTAGCCCCCTCAGTCAATATTTTATAGAATAATCTTTTGCTGCAAATGCCCCTTTCTCTACCAGCTTTATACCTCTAGAGCAGGGATCGCCAGATCCAGTCCTATCAACACACCTGAATTAAACACTTGATTCATCACCGAAGAATCCTGGTAATGTGCCATTAATTTAATTCAAATGTGTTGGACCAGGGATGCATTAATCAAGTTGCAGGACAGTGGGTCTGGTCTTAAAACTGAGATTTTTGCTCATTGTTCTTTACAAAATAGCCTAGGCTCAGTCAGATTGGATGGGGAGCATCTATGAACATTAATTTTTAAATCATACCACACATATTCAATTGGATTTATTTCTGGAATTTGACTGGGCCACTATAACACATGAAACTGCTTTGATTTAAATCATTTCTCTTTACTTCTGGCTGTATGTTTAGGGTCATTGCAAAACAGGAAGGTCTTTGGTCCAGTTTACATCTTTGGCAACCTCTAACATGTTTTATGTAATGTATTTACCACAATCTGTCTTTTTCTCTCACCTCTTACCAGCTTCACTGTACCTGTTGATGCTATATGATGCTACCACCGCCATGTTTCACCATGTGAGTGGTGTAATCAGTTTGTGCACTTTTCTGCCACAGTTAGCATTTTGCCTGTAGCCAGAAAAGTTTAACTTTGTTCTCATCTGACTAGAGCAGCTTCTTCAAAATGTTTCCACATGCTGAAGAAATAGTTCCCCTGTCAATAGATAGCCCCACCTGATTACTGCAGCTTCTCTAGACTTACCATGACCATGAGCCCCTTGGTTTCTCTAAGTAATGCTCCTCTTTGCCCGCCTGTCAGTTTAGGTGGATGGCCATGTCTTGGTAAAACATTTAGAAAACCATCAATCCACTTCAAAAAATTCAGTTGGGCTAAATAATTTTGCATGGGCCTATGTATAGCTAAAACTCAAAGCTTAATTCTCTAAGATTAATTAGTTAAATATCTTTCAGAACACATAAAGCAAGATGTCAAAGCATTTTTAAGTTGTGGCTAAAACAGCCGAAATAAACTAATTTTTAGTCCATTACTGGAAGTGGCTTTTTCATTACTTTATGAAGCAGAACAAACACTAGATCAAGTTATTTGTATAAAATGATGAGAGTTGCTCCATGCAGAACAGGAAAATGCATATTAATCTAATAAGAGCAACAGCTTTGCCCATACTGGGCCCTGCAGATGTGTGTATTAAAAGCTGTCAACCTAATTTCTTCCAGTGCTGTAGTTTGCTCTATTTGTCTAAAATACAAATCAGGATAATTATCATTCTTGCCATCAGAAAACTGCCTGGTAGATAATGATTCATGATTAATTAAGCAAGTTGAAAAGCTAAGTAAGGGATCCAGAAGTTAATTTTCATGTGCTTAATTAAATATCAGCCATCCGGACCAACAACCCAGGCGTAAAAACAAACTGTTAAGCATACATATAGAAAAGGCAGGAAGTATACAGAAGTCAGTGGCAGTCAGTGAAATCCCAGGATATCGCATTCTGCAAATCAGATAGCCACTCCTGTGTCAACATACTAAAGAAGCTCCTCCCTGCTGCCCTGGGAGGATAGGATTCACAGCATCCAGCAATTATCTGTAATGTGGGAGAAAAATCGATGCGCCTGTGGAAAGCTGCAATAGGTCACCAAGTCGACGCTGTCACTTGCATCAGAAACACTCTACTGCTGCAGGGTGAGCTCCAAGCCTCTCTGAGAGAGCATGCCTCATTTCTAATGTCCTGGATTACAGCAATTATTAGCCTAACAATACAGAAGATAATTGCTTTTTTTATAGGATCATGGCAGAATGACAAATTATCCCAGATTCCACTCATTGTTTCATTTAAATAAAATCTTTGCACACTTATTTGAATTTATCTTTATTCTTCTGTATCATTTGTTGAGTTGTTTTTTTATCTTGATGTTTTATCTTACATATCATGCCTCAAGCTTTGACAAAGCGTTTTTTGTTTTGCATTTGGAACATTGCTTTCTTAAATTTTTTTAATTGTTGTTATTTACCAGTATTTGTGGTGTACATTACTTAGAGAAAATGAAATAAACAGAATTACCACACTTGCAAACAAAGCTCATCAATTAAAGTTGAATCCATACGTGTATTAAAGAACAGAAGGATGACAGAAAATGTCATTTACTTTGGGTGTGTGCATCAAATTTGTCAATTTATCAAATGTACCTACTAGAAGTAATGGGTACATTTCTCTAACATTCAATCCACTGATTTTATTTGAAAAAAAGAGGCTTCCATAAAGGTTTCCAAAGGCTGAGGATGTAGTGGGGTGAAGACTACAAGACTTACAGTTTATGTTATCAATGGGGACCAATAACCCTGGACCAAAAATACAATCACTGGAACATAAAGAACATTTAAAACGGGTATTTATTCCAACTAAAATGTATAAATGAGTGAAAAAACAAGACAATAAATCAAGCTCAAAAAAACACGCTTTCTTAAAATTCTAGTCTCTTACAAATCTAGGAGAAATATTTTAGAAAAGGGCAAAATATTTAAGTATTTTTTTAAATGTTAATATTCATCTGAATTAATCTATATTTCTCAAATGTGTTCATTTTATATGTTCCTTTTTGTTCATATCTAGTTTGCGGTGCAAAAAAACATGGGAGAACACCTTTAGTCCAAATCTGCTCTCAGCAACCAAAAAGGCACATATTTGCTTCTCGAATGCACCTTGGGAAAGTTATAAAAATGACAAAATAATTAAAAGTGCTTCTTTTTAAATAACTTTTGGTCAACTCATGTCTTTGTAAAAAAAAAAAAAAAATTGAATTGAAAGAGCTGTTGGCTCACCTGTGCTCCTCTTGGCTCTTGTCCAAACACATGGCAACACAAGTTTCATTTTTATCTTTGATTTTAGGCTCCATGTCTTCTTTCTCTGGTAGCTACGAGCTGATGAAAGGATGAGCTGTGAGTGTGCCCTCCGTTGTGGCTTAGAAGTTCCTGGCAGTACTACAAGGGGAGGGGGAAGGCCTCCTTGAACGCTGATAGTCTGGTGTAAATTCTATTAAAGGCAAGGGGATATTGAGAAGGATGAAAAATCAATACTTCATGACCAGTAATGTTTGAAAGATCAGGCTAAGAGGGAAAAGTGAGCCGGTCATAGCCAAAGCCATGACTCAGAGGCCGCGTCTGCAAGTGGTTAATCAAGTGCTTCTCTGACATTCAGATTGCATTTTCTACTCACCATTACTCCCATTTTCATCCTTTGCTGTAGAAGAGATGTGCTATCAAATGTAAGAGGCAGTAATCAGAGTCATAAAAACCACCCCACCAATCAGATATAAATGCACTCTTCTGAGAGGATGCTTTGTTTTTACTTCTCAGTTTCCGAAACGCTAACGGCTCTGTGTTTGTGAAAAAGGCCTGAACACCAGGGGCGCATTCACATGAGGGTTACACATGTTTGAGCGTCCCGGAAATTACTGAGGTAAAATTTTAAAAATGAGACTGCAAATTAATGTAAAGTTTGAAAATATTCAAGATATCTTCCCAAACTGCTGCAATTTGAGACAGAACCCTGTTGTGTAACATACACAAAGCCATGCAACATTTCAAGAGGTGCTGTTTAACTCTGTCTTCTTGGCCCTGTGGGACAAATTCTCTTTCTCTTTAACAGACATTATTGATGGCTCATAAGTGCTGTGAGCAGTTAGCAATGGTTTATGGTGCACCAGCACAGACAAGTGACAGAAAGGAGGTATTGCATATTAGGTGGTCATTCATTAATTGATGAATCAGTCCTTGGCATGTCGATCTTTCCACATTAAAGTTACCTACTCCATGTACACAATTTACCTGAACTGAACTAATTGAACTAAAATTGTCAGTAACACCACATTTATATGCTTTTTACTAACAAGTCCGGATTTTATATTAAGTGGGGTAAATATAAAAAACATGTAAAGAGTAAAACATGCATTTGTATTCATCCCCAAAGAGTGAATACATGTGGGGAAAACCAACAGTTACAACAGAAAGTAAATTAGGGTACATCCCTGTTTGGTTTGACCATCTAGAGACTGAAATGTTAGCTCATTCTTTTATTAAAGTATCTCAAGCTCAGTCAGACTGGATAGAAAGTTTCTATAGACATAAACTTTTAAGTTTTACAACATATTCTCAGTTGGATTTTGGTCTGGACTTTGAATGGACCATCCTGACACATGATAAGCTTGGATCTAAAGTGTTAATTTTATGAAGAAACACGGATGTTGTTCGGCTAAAGAAAACTATGTCAATCATAACAACCATCTGTTGGTATATGGTACTTCTTTTTTCTACTCTATATCTATTTTTTCTGCCTAATGAACTCAGTGCTGTGACTTTGTTCACCTTAAAATCTTATGCTTGTGTTTCACCTGCTCCCTGCATAACTCCTTTACTTAATCTCACAATAAATACAGCTGTTCTGTGAAGGCCTCAGGTTTCTTGGAGAACATTAGTGAACAAAAAGCATCACCAAAGAACACAGCAGACATGTTGGGAATACTATTGTCGAGATGTATGAAGCTTTGAAAATCTCATAAAGTGATGTTCCTCATAAACTGACAGGACAGGCAAGTAGAACATTAACCAGGGGAGCTGCCTAGAAGGCTATGGTAACTCTAGAGCAGCTGCAGAGATCCTCCGCTCAGGTGGGAAAATATGTTGCCTGGACAACTACCACTTGCAAATAGCCAGAGCTACAATAGCTCTGCATTCACAGCAAACTACTGTTTCAACTCATTGTCAGTTTGTTCTGCACTGTGCTCAGATATCCCCAACCAGCTTTAAATTACACATGGTACTCTATTTACTAATTAGTTCACTTCTTAATTTGATATAAGTTAATAAAATTCATTGCAGCCCTTTGCCTTTAATAAGACTGAATGAAAGCCGCACTATTGGGCTATATTTGTAACAGAATATGTATGATTTTCCTTCCATCTCATTTACATGTTATCACGTATATCCTAATAAGATTGCATTCAAGTTTGGGGATTGTAACATGAGAAAATATGAAAAAGGTACCTTTGGGGGGCAAAAAGCAACAGCAGTTCAAAATACACATGGTGCTAATTCAGTTTTATCTGCAAAAGTGCTGAAGACGAGTTACCACAAGCCCTGCAGAGAAGGAATTTTGAAAGTGATGGATCCATTGGAGTGAGATGGACCTGCAATTGGTCCAGGTTGTTCCCCACCACTTGCCCAAGGGCTGATGACCACTCGAAAAATGCAGCAGAACCCCCTTTCCCAAACAAATACACAACCACACACCATGTCCTTAATCAGTTGAGTAGTAAAATGTATTTATTTTACTCCCATCTTTTTTCAGCCTTCACAGCCAGAGTTCAGTTTCTTGTCTTCAGTTATAGAGACTCATACAACCTCAACATAAAATATTTCCCTTTTGTTTGTCTGAATTACCCAATAAATGCTGGACCTCACAAGTTTGCTGAATGCAACAAGCCCCTTGGCAAGTTTACTTATCAAAGAATACATCTTAATGGTACAAATGAACCTTGTTTTCCAAAGATCTAACACTGAATCCCTTTGATAATAAATGAGGAGGGAAAATTACCTCTCACATGCAGTGCTTTACAAAACTAAAATCTTTAGAATTGTTAATATGTTGTTACACTATTACTAAAAATGCATTTATTAGGAGTTTATTTGATAGACCAACACAAAGAATGGTATAATTGTTACGTTGAAGAAAAATTATACATTGTTTTCTGTTTTCATTACCAAATTCTTTTCTAAGAAAAATCTAAAAAGGGTGGTTTGTTTTGGTATTCACACACATCTGTAAATCATTAAATAGAGTTAAATTGTGTGGTGTGTAATCTATTCTCAGTATAAATGCAGCAGTTCTGTGAAAACCTCAGAGGTTTTTTAACAGAACATTAGTTTGAAGTTTTTCTCAAATCGTTTAGGGGAGGGGATGTGTTACAACATGTGGAAGAAGGTGCTCTGGTCAAAGGATACAAGAATACATTTTTTGACCAACATGCAAAAGGCAATGTGTGACAAAAAACAGGCTTTGCACATAATCTGGAACAGAACATTACTACAGTGAAACATGGTGGTGGCAGCATCATGCTGTGTTGCTTTCTTTCTTTCTTTCAGGAAGAGGGAATCTGGATAGAGCTAAATACTTGGACATTTACTCTTTAGAACAGCCTAGTCAAAGTTCACACCTTAATCCAGTTGAGAAAATGCAAAGCAGTTTACTTCCTCAGGAATTTGTTTTTCTGTGGCAGAGGGCTTTCTGTTTTACGCATGTAACAGTATTCTTGAAACATACCATAGTGTACAATGCAAGGTATTCTACAAGTCAACATGGCCAGGCATTTCTGCTTAAGTTAATATTTGTCTTGTTGACTTATCCCTTTGAGAAATTATATAACGGGATGTCTGATGAGAATCTTCCGGGATTCTTTACCCAAACTCCATCAGCACCAAATAAGCACATCAAACGTAAAGCCGCCCACTTATCACCACTTCCCCTGTCTGTTTAGTGGACTCTCTGTATCTGATAAATCCTTATCGAGGCCATACAGTGCTGGTTCACATGTCGCGTTATCACACTGGTCTCTTCCCCAGGGCTCCCACAGGAAAGGTCCATTCAGAGGGCATGGCATGCCATGTATCTCAGCTGCTTTACAGTGAAGAAATAATACAATGTGACAGAGTGAATACAGCTGATGAGTGTACAACCTTTCACTTACTTTTACTATATTTGTAAGAATTAACTAGAAGAGTTATGCTTTATAGGATACTTATAAATCTATGAAGCGGAGGTAATCAGAATATGCAGTTTAATCTCTGAGGAAAACCTTAAATGTATACAATACAGTTAAAAACTATTTCCGCTTAAAGATTTTTTATATTTTCCTTTGTTACACTTAAATGTTTCAGATTAGATAACATGAGAGGAATACAAATAGCAGTTTAAAATGATTTCCTTTATTAGGGTAAAAAGGCTATCTGAATCAACCTTCCCGATGTGAAAAAGCAATTGCCCCCTAAACCTCAGAACTGGTTGTGCCGCCTGGCAGCAACAATTGCCATTAGGCACTGGTTAATGGCAATGGTTATCTTCCATCACTATGGAGGAACATTGGCCGACTCTTCTTAGCAGAACTCTTTTAATTCAACCACATTGAGGAGTTTTCAACCTAAACTACCTGTTTGAACTAATGCCACAGCACCTCAACTGGATTTAGGTCTAGACTTTGACTAGGTCAATCCAAAGCCGGGTGTGCATCAGATTTATGCTGCATAACCCAAGTGCAATTGAGTTTAGGTCACAAACCGATTACTGGATATTCTCCTCTAGGTTATCTTTTGATAGACAGCAGGATTCAGTTTTCCATCAGTTACCGCAAGTCGTCCATGTCTTGAAGCAACAAAACAGACATTATTACCACCACCATGTTTGACTGCCAGTATGATGTTGAATCCCCCAAAATGCTGTTTTAGTTTTAAGGCAGATGTCACAAGATACACACTTTTCATTAAGCCAAATCGATTTCAATCGACTGCATGTTTTCCTAAATATCTTAGGGATCATAAAGATGTTTAATGAAAAATATGAGACAGGGCTTTGAGTTAATTTTGGTCAGCAGTGGGTTTTGTCATGGAAATCTCCCATGTGATGTTTTGTCTATAGTCTCTTTCCTATTGCTAATTTATAAACTCTGACTTTTACTGAGGTAAGTGAAGCCTGCAGTGCTTAAAGTGTTCTGATTAGTTCTTTTGTGACCTCCTGAATGAGTTGTTGACCACTCCTGAACTCATTTTGGTAGAACATTCACTACTGTTTCATGTTTTCTCAATCTCACTGTGATTCACTGGATTCCCAAAGCCTTAGAAATGGCTTTGTAACCTTTCCCCAGACTGATGTGAATGATGGTGTTGAATTTCTTTAGACAGAGGCATGATCTTTTGCTTTTTGAGATATCTAAGTCTACTTCCTGTTGTCAAACAGGTTCTATATAACGTATTTCTTGATTCTACATGTCAGACGGTAATTACACTTGAGCTGTCCAACAAATGTGGTTTATTACTATTAATTAAATGAACTATTAATTCATTCAAACGAATTAGAGTTAATCAAGTTAGTTTCCAGGAAGTGCCAGATTGACTTGGATAGCTTTTTTCTCTTAGTAAATGAAAACATCATGTGGAAAGTATGTTTTTGTTTTGTTCAGCATTGTCTGATATTAATAATAATAATAATGATAATAATCTGGAGTGTGATATAAAAAAAAGCAAAAAAGAACAACGGAGCAAAAGGTTTTTTTCTGAATATCGTACCTGACTGTGTCAGTATTTCTGCACACAGTTTTTTTGTGTCAGGAAGCAATAAACAAAAATAAAAAAAAGACAAACAAAAAAAGATTTTTAAGGGCAGTATTCACAAACGTTATGTTTTCTAAACTCCATTAGTCAAGTTTGAAATGTAAATCTGCTGTTTACGCCACTATATTACCATCTATTTCATTTTTACCAACTCAAACTGGTTTGGCACACAGAGTCACACAGAGCAAATATAAACAAAGTATTGCCCTTAATCCCGCTGTATTGTTTGTCATGCTGTTTTGGGGAAATTAACATACTTCAGAGAAGCATCATTGGGACGTTGGAAGCAGGAAGCACTGAGTCACAGCGCCGGGAGGCGGAGGAGGTGAGAGTACGGGCGCGTATTTCATAATACTGGCAAAGAGGCTGCGAGCGCTGGACGCAGGCGTTCGGATTATGAGTTTGTGGATCTTCATCCAATGTTACATGAGCAGCTGAGTGAGATATGGCCGCACAAGGACTGTTGAGCAGTGTTTTCTCATGCTCACTAAGCCCCAAAAGTATTTCCAAGAAGAAACTGAGGCAGACCAGGAGTTTGGATTCGACTTTGATGCGGCACTGTGGTACCGAGGATGAAGAGGCTCCGTATAAGGTCAGTGACCTCCAACTGATTGCTTTGAACGCCAGACAGCTGTATTATTGTTACATTTTGTGTTAGATCATGCCGCAGACAGTGACTGGGGATGTCGATGTTAATTATTCTTGCAAGAAATCTTCCTGATTTGTGCGGCTACAATTTCGTTTGACTTAACGTTTAAAAGCAAATTTCAGTTCCCGTTTAACTGGCAACATGAAGCCTTTACAGGAACTAAGAGCTGATTACCTTGTTGTCTCTGCATTACGCATTACAAAGGTCCGGGCGTGGATGGGATTAATTTTCATGTAGGCCTACTATAGCGCAGGCTTAACATTAGTTCTTTCCATTGTATATTTTATTTTGTGTAATCTTGGTATTATTTAAAAAAAATGATTGATGCAAGTTAAATTGAAAAAAACCTCCCAAAACTAATCAATCACACTGTTCTGCTGTTACAACATCATCAAGTCTCTGACTAACTGGACAGGTTTGCTTACGTCAGGATCCACATGTTTTACAGCTTCCTGCGTCACCACAAATTATGAATCTCATCCCGTTTAGTCCAACTTAAACAAAATTATGTTAGTTGCATTTACTGAGGTTGAGATGAATAAAAGGTAGCAAATTTACCAAGACTTAAATGACAAGAGGAGATATTTTAAAGTTGATCCTCTAAAGGAATGAGCAAAGCTAAGTGATGATGTTAGAACTTGCAAAACAAACAGAAATTGCTGAAATTTTATAGTGCCTTGTGACAAAAGTGTCACATTACAAGTTCCAAGTGCAAACAACTGCCTTCAGACGTCTTCTAACTTCTAAGAAGTAAACTATGTGGGGCTGAAAACTAACCCCCTGAACACATTATTAATTCTGGAAAGCATGGTGGTGGCAGCAACATGTGGGGGTGCTTTAACTCAACAGGGTCAAGAAATCAGGTCAGAGTTGATAGCAAGATGGTGGCAGATAAACACAGGGTCATACTTGAAGACCTGCAAAAGACGTATGATTGGGTGGCAGTTCATCTTCCAGAATAACATATAGCCAGAGCTACGATGGAAAGGTTTAGGTGAAATATCAATGTGTTCGAATGGTCCAGTCAAAGTACAGACCTAAATCTACCTGCGAATATGTGGCAAAACCTGAAAGTTCATTTTCAAAGATGCAACCTGTCCAATCTCACCTACCTTGAATCTTGCAGAGGATGAAAACAAATTTAATTTGTAGATGTTTAAAAAGCTTTTAGAGACATTCCTCTAAAGACTTGGAGCTGTATTTGCAAAAAGAAAAAAAGTTGTATAATAATGTATTGACTCAGGGGGCTGAATACTAATGCACATTAAAGTTGTTGTATTTGTAAATGAAAAAAAAAATAGGAACTGTTTTCTTCTCGTTCCACTTCATAATTTTGGATGAATTTGTGTTGTTTGAGCACAGAAGGTACCAATGAAATTGTTCATGATTGTAACGTGACAAACTATGAACAGGTTTAAGATATACAGAGATTTTTTGTGAGGCACTATATGCATTGGTAGCTTGTGCATATCCCTGCAGGACTTCTTGTTTAACCACTTACAGATCTGTCATCAAATAAAGCAGAGCAAATCTGAACTTGCATGGAGGAAAGCAAAATTGCCACTCAATGTGCAGCAGCTGCTTTGCAGAAAGTGCACTGGAAGCTATCACATCACTAAATAAAACAAAGCACTAAATATTGGAGGCAATCTGCACTGTTGCGCTTAAATTTCCCTATGGCAACACTGTTTGTTTATCATATTGGAAATATATCAATGACCTGACACTGTAATAGCCTTGTAATGAATGCCAAGTATCTTTCCTCGGGAGTTATCAACAGTAACTCCACAGCCAGAACCTTTTCTTTTCACAGAACCTGAATGAAGGTAAAAAAATAAGTTAAAGCAGATATGTATGTATGAGGTACAACGTTTTGGCTAAGTTTTTCTGTTTTGGACGTTCATGCTACTTTTTATTGCACATAATTAAAAGTTATTTAGTTAAAGATGCTATTAATTATAAATCACCAATATCTGTTTTGAACATAGTGCAGCTGCATTGTGTTTTACAGTCCCAGTTGAAAACAGAGGAACTGAGATCATTCCTAGAGACTTACATGACCATGCTGTCAGCTTACAATCACGGCAGGCCTTTGTATGCAAAACCTTACTTTAAGTCAGTAATCAAAGTCACATTTTTGTGGGTGTGCATATAGTCAAGTTCTTTACTGAGGGACAATAGTATCCAAGAGACCACTGCAACAACAAATCAGGGTCTCTGTATTTTCCCTTTTTCCCATGAAACTGCTGCACCTCCACCCAGTAATGGCCCCAATACTACAAGACTTCCATTTCAAGAGTGACTTCATTTGGCTTGTTCAGTTCCATCTGGTGTAAATGTATTCAGAAACAACTGTTGTTGTTTTTGTATATGATTTCGCATTTGAGATGCTAGGCTTATAATACATGTGTCATGGCTGGTACCATGTCATCACAGTTTGCAAACCAGGGAAGATTGCCTCTTTAAATATCACTGTACTTTATTTATTTTTTTTGCACCCGCTTTGAATCTCTGCAGCCTGAGCTGAGATGGAAAGCAGAGACATCTGGTTTACATGAAGAAAGCTTCGACTCTTATTTCTCACAGTGCAGCAGCATGACCTGATCCTTGGCTACAGTCCCTCAGGCACATATTTCTTCCCACCAGAGACATTGTGTTTGCATGGCATGGGGGTAGACTTGCAGGGTTGCAGGGACTACGGCACCTTACAATCTGGAGATTGTGTGAAAAATGGAAATTGTTTTTTGCAGTTGTAACATAAAGGATCGATCATTGTTTAGGGTCAGTTTGCATCAACCTCATTTTTCAGTAACCTGTGTGTGGTTACATTGCAGAGACAGTCAGAAGGAATTTCCCACCCTAAACAGAAGGATACTCTCATTGAATTACCACTTTCAATCCATTCTTTGTTTGAGAAAACAGTATGGAAATGGAAGCTTAATATGGGGGACAAATGGTAACAATGGCTTATCAAAGTGCCAGACATGGGTTGTTTGTCTTCTGGTTCTCCCCAGCATTTCACACTCAACAGTGTAACGACATGAGAACAATGAGCTCTTAAATTTGATCAAAAATATACAGCAGCAGTGTTGGACATAAAGGTTCTATATAGGCTTTTGGCAGTAACAACTTGTATCTGATATGTGTTGATATCCTGTGCACTTATTCCCAGCTCAGTGCACAGTCACTGACCTCTAAGTGTTCTGCTCTACCTTTAATAGTATTAAAACAGGTATGTCGGTTCTGCTGCAGGTCTATTGCAGTAAAATGTGACTCTAATCCTTTCTCTGATCCATACCATGCCTAACACGGTTTACTGCACTTCATCTTTGTTGCTAGGTTAGCCTTTGGATATGACTTTGAAAGATATCAAAAATAATTCCTTCATTTATTGTTTCGTTTTTTCTTTGTGTCCCGTTTTAATATTTTGTTAGAGTAACATGGTGATTATAAAAGCTTCAGAGAAATATGTTTTATGATGTTCCAAGTAACCAGATTGATTATGCTGTTTCAAAATAAATATTCATTCTCTTTCCCACAAGGAGCCTGTAATAGGAGCTTCAGAAACCTGGAAGACCTTTAGATGTAGCTGTTTATCATCCTTTTGTATTGATTTAATAATATCAAAATAAGGACAATAGTCACTGGAACAGAAATCAGAAGGTTAATAGGAGACTGAATCCAATTGATGGGAGAATGTGTCTCATGTAAAACTCATCAGGTCAAGACATTGTTTAAAGAAGCATTTTTTACTTGGCCATATATTAGATGTCATTTTATTCTGTGTTTGTGCACATTAGGATGGAGGAGGAGTATAGGTTTATTGAGTGAAAAAATAGATAGTCATGTTGTGTCTGTCTCTCGGGATCATACCGCAACCTCTCCAGGTCCATTCTTTGTATACAACTAAACATTAAAAAAATACTTGTTTAGACGTATTTCAGATCAAAAATGTTAGGATAACACCCTCCAAAGATAGGACTTTCAAAGACATATTTTTTAATGACTACTGTATTTCAGTTATAGTAGTCCTTTTCTTAATTTAGAATAGAGGAATCCTTTGGAAATTTGACTCTTTTTAAGCCGACATTCCCAAAATTTAGCCTATATTGAGACACTAAAAGTTAGACCTCTTTAACCCATTCGATAAATCCTAACTTATCTTTTTTAATCACATTTAGACATCTATGTACATCTTTGTGTAGACTTCTAAACTTTCCCTTTTCAGCCACGTTCCTCATGCTGTTTAGAAGGATGACAATGTCATCTTTTTGCTGGCTTTTAATATAATTTTGCTCAAGGGGTATTATGTAGAGAATAAGACGTCTGAGAGTCATCGGCATTCCTCTGAGGTTTATAAGATGAAATGACTTAAAGTAAAGAGGAACTAAAGAGATTGCATTAACCTTTTGCCTGGGAACAAAACAGGATCCACTTTGAAGAAATGGAAATAACCACAACAACATCCCTTTTAGTCAGGCAGTAATAAAAATAACCACCCATCATACAGTGCCTGACCAAAAAAAAAAAAACACCTGGATTTAACTAAGCAAATAGGTACAAGCCTCCCATTAGATAATTACTGCATGGGCAATTTTGTTTCAGCTGGCAACAAGTTATTTAACCCCAACTGGTGCATTGAGTTGCTTCTCATTTCTTAAACAACCATGTCGAAAGACACATCCCGTGGTCGTGGAAAAGATGTCAGTCTGCTTCAGAAGGGTCAAATCATTGGCATGCATCAAGCAGAGAAAACATCTAAGGAGATTGCAGAAACTACCAAAATTGGGTTTAGAACTGTCCAACGCATTATTAAAAACTGGAAGGATAGTGGGGACCCATCGTCTTCGAGGAAGAAATGGGGCCGGACAAAAATCCTGAATGATCGTGATAGACGATCACTTTAACGTTTGGTGATATCAAATCAAAGAAAAACAACAGTAAAATCCAGGCTATGTTTAATAGTGAAAGTGAGAGCATTTTCACACGCACAATGCGAAGGGAACTCAAGGGGTTGGGACTGAACAGCTGTGTAGCCTTAAGAAAACCACTAATCAGTGAGGCTAACTGGAAAAAAGGCTTCAATGTGCTAGGGAGCGTAAAGATTGGACTCTGGAGCAATGGAAGAAGGTCATATGGTCTGATGAGTCCAGATTTACCCTGTTCCAGAGTGGGATGGGGGCATCAGGGTAAGAAGAGAGGCAGGTGAAGTGATGCACCCATCATGCCTATTGCCTACTGTACAACCCTGTGGGGGCAGTGCTATGACCTGGGGTTGCTGCAGTTGGTCAGGTTCAGCAACAGTATGTGCTCAAAGAATGAGGTCAGCTGACTACCTGAATATACTGAATAACCAGGTTATTCCATCAATGGAGTTTTTCTTCCCTGATGGTACGGGTATATTACAAGATGACAATGCCAGGATTCAATTCGAATTGCGAAAGAGTGGTTCAGGGAGCATGAGACATCATCCTCACACAAGGATTGGCCACCATAAAGTCCAGACATTAACCCCATTAAGAATCTTTGGGATGTGCTGAAGAAGGCTTTGTACAGCGGTCAGACTCTGCCATCTTCAATCCAAGATCTTAATGAAAAATGAATGCAACACTGGGTGGAAATAAATCTTGTGACATTGCAGAAGCTTATCGAAACAATGCCACAGTGAATGTGTGCCGTAATCAAAGCTAAAGGCAGTCCAACGAAATATTATAGTGTGACCTTTTTTTTTGGGTGGTGACTTTTTTTGTGTATTTATTGGCACTCCTTGTAAAGATGTGTAAAAAGCCCTATTTATTTTTTATTGCAATAGCATAATCCTTTTCTACATACCTTACCATCCTCCTCACTGTGTTTGGGGCCAAGATACACTCAAAGAAGCTGGAAGCTGGAAAAATCTTAGAGACTAAGTTTAAAAAAGCACAGATCCAAAAATGCTTCAGTTACGTTTCGTAATAGAAACTTTTACAAAAGAGCTATTTCTAAAAACAAAACAGAAAAAAACCCAACAACAATTAACATGATTATATATTTAAAATTGAGGCCCCGGCAAGCAGCCAGCCTGGGCTCTGTCAGGCCTCTGGTTGGGGAGGGATATGTCCCGGGGTCTCGGGTCTCTGGCTCCATGGTTGGATCTGCTCGGGCATAGACGGCTGCCGGCGGGGCCTGTGGGCTCATTGCTGCAGCTCCCTGGGGCTTCTGCACTGTGGCTGCTGGCTGGTTCCCTTGGGACTCTCCCCTGCTCTTCTCTGGGGGAGTTGCAGTAGTCCTGGCAATGGTTCTCCTGGGGTTCCTGTGCTCTGGGGGGCCTTTGGATGTCTATGGCTTGGATCCCCCCTGTATCTGTCCCAGGTCCAGGGGGCAGGTCTTTGGCTCCTCACACTCACTATTGCATATTTTTATGGAGAAACCTTGCATACACAAGCGTGCTCACACTCAGACCCACAGGTGTTTAGATTCAGGTGTTAACAGATACACAAATGTTCTATATTGAACCGCATTTACCACTAAATAAATCTTGCATTCATAAGTACAGTGCATTTTTTGGTAAAAAAAAGCTGTTAATATGTATGTTTCTGCAGGTGTAGAAGCAAGCAGGGTGTTATCTTGTAATCTCTTCATTCTTCTTTCTCTCCTCCATTCTTTTCTCCTTCTCTCCCCTTTTCCTTTTTGGCCACCTCTTTCTCTTTCGTGCTTCTTATTTTTTTCCTTTTCCTTTTTGTCTCTGTGTCCATAACAATTAAAGTAACCCCTAAGCAGTTTCTAATAAAGTTTCTTTTATAAATATCAAGCAGAACTTTAAAGCGTTAGCTGTATTGCTCCACTTGTGAAAGTAAATCTGTTTGGCTTTTTCTTGGCAGTCAGACAACAATCCTGAGCGCTACTCTGCCGGACAGGACATGGTTAATAAAAAAAATAAAATAAGTTAATCTATCAATAATTGTGGTTTGGATGAAGCAGAAAAACCCTGAATTAAGTAGTTTTAAAAATAAACCAAATCATCTGTTGATGTTAAAGTACCTATATACTGAAAACATCTGATTAGATATTTGAACAGAGTTTATTCTAAGCTGAGCAAAAACTATTGTGCATGCTACAATATTTGATCCTCAGAATACTCATCATTTTATACTAAATTACATTATTTACTATTATTTCAGGATTTGCATATAAGGTTTGCTTTGACAAAAGCATTCCAGCAGGTTGTATATTTTTCTGCAGCAACAAACTTTAACCTTTGGCTGAATTAAGGACAATTAGAAGTCAGTTAAGTGATTAATATGAGTTGAAATGAACATAACCTTATTCATAAAGCACTTACTAAACATTCCATGGCAATATCTAAAACAGATGTAGAAATTATGCAATTTTTTGAATAATATTCTGTTTTGGATCACAGATGCATGTTTGAATGTAATTCAGGGACAGAAATTACCACAAAATGATACATTAAAAATGCTGTTTTAGTTTTTTACCGTAATAGGCTGCACAATCCATGAAAAAGTTTCTTTCAAATTTTTATTGACAAACCTACCTATTGGCATGAGTGAATAACTACAAAATACTGTGAACGCGGCATAATAATAGGCCACAAAAGTACATGCTTTTGACTACACTTGGAGCTGAGGTTCATGGGCAATGTAGTCTTGCAATTGTTGGCTCTGTTGAACAATGCCAAAAGCTTTAAAGTGACTCCATCTTGGCCTTTCTGTCAGCGCTAATCAGTCAGTAAACACTTTAATCTGTTTGTGGTAAATTAAGGAAGAGACCGACGCTTCCAGTCAGCCCCACCCTGCTTCATTCGCTACTCCCTGCGTTAGATGTGGGGGGCAGCCTCGTTCAGCTCTGCCTCTTTTCCCTGTGCTGGTAGCGACCTCTGGTGGCCAAGGGTCACCGTGATTCTGATTGGAGTTCCTTGCGCTGGAGAGTTGGAGCGAAGTGAGGTGGCCCAGGCGAAATTGTGTGGAGGTTCGGGTATAAACGAAGTTCGGGTGACTTGTCGTTTTTGGAAAGCAGGTTTGTCGTGATGGGAGAACGAAGGAACCTTATTTTTCTTGTGAGTAACTGATGGGTTTGGTTTGTGTCGCAGTGTGAGCAATAACTGTTTTTTCTGAATGTTTGAAAGGTGTGCCGAAGTTAATGAAGTAATAATTAAAGGAAATTAAAACAAAATGACGGAAATGCCTTGTGTTGCCAAATAGTGAAGAAATCTAAGTAAATCTAAGAATTAGTAAATATGTTTCATGTATAATAGAGGTGTTTTTTAAATGAAACTAGTCTTGTAATGTGTGAAAGCTGCATGCACCTGTAGTTGTTTCATACTGCGCCAGTTGGACGTTTTAAGTAAAAGCAAGTTGAGCTACTATTTGACACCTTGAAAGCAACAGAAAAGTTTCCAAATGTTGTGTATAAAAATCACAAGGTTCATTGCCAAAGTTTTCATGCTTCAGTAATTTTTTTCAGAACTTATGTCACGTTGCAACCACAATCTTCAGTAGTGCGTAACTGTGAAGCAGAAGGAAAATGACATATGGTCTTCAACAGTTTTTAAAAAAATCTGAAAACTGTGGCCTGTATTTGTATTACATTTGTAAGACCAAAATGTTTACTTATTCTTCTTTGCAACATAACTAATGTTCAGTTAGATAGGATGAAAAGTATAAGTGAACAGCAATTTTCAAGCCTTATCACAGATTCTGAATTAGAGTTAGGTCTAGACTTTGAGTAAGTCAGTCTAACACAAGACCCTGCTTTGGTAAACAATTTAATTATAGCTCTGTTTTTATGTTTTTGTTTTTAGGTCCTGCTCAAAAGTGAGCCCCTGCCCCACAAATAGTGTTTTGCATAAAGGACAAAATGTTTAATTTGGTCTCATTACTTCAAAGCACATTTGCCAATTTGTTGTGTTCCCTACATGGTTTCAACAGGAAACTGGAATTGCTTTCTTTTAGCATTGGCTGTCTTTCTCTTTCTCATTTATAAAAGCCAGCTTTGTGGCGTGCACCACTTCCCAAAGATTCTTTGAACTGCAGTAAGGATCTCTACAGCTCCTCCTGAGTTACCAGCAGTTTAGCTACTTCTCTGAGTAATGTTCTTCTTGGCCAGACTGTTAATTTGTGACGGGCATTTCTTGGTAGGTTGGCAGTGTGGCCATACTCTGGGTATTTTTGGATAATCGATTGATCGGTGCTCCGTGAGACTCCACGTGTAGACTATTAATTAGGTGAGCTGTAATGGATATTATTTAGGGGTATCCGATTCAAAAGGCATTTTTGTAAAAAAAAAAAAAAAATAGATAAAAATAATGTAGATTTTCATTCCACCTCAAAAATATGAACATAATACATTAAAATCTTGAGGTTGTAATATGACCAAATGTAGAAAGGTTCAATGGCTACGAATACTTTTGCACATCACTGTAATATGTCTAAAAGTTAAATCTATTTTTTAGTTAAAGAATTAACTAGAGCAAATACAACTTAAATTGGCGTCCTGGCATCCAGAGTTGAGGAATATTCATCGCCTCCATGGATCACGCTCAAGTTTACTTGATCAGCGTAGCCTATGCAGGCATATTGTATGAACCACCTTGCAGATTTCCTCCCATTGTTTTCTAGGAAGTGCTGCTGTTTTTCAACAGGGCTTTGAAATAAAATTAGCAACACAGCCACATACACCTGTATCCAAGTAGTGCATGTTCACTGAGACTGGCTGGGGGTTGAAATTACTTACTGCTGCATGCCTTTTCGGCAGGATTAATTATTTGATTGGCTGGGATATACAAACACCCAAAGTAATTGACACTATCATGAGTGATTATTTCTCTTTATTTACTTTGAGTTTTACCAGTTTTAAATTTTTGGTTTATTCAGATGTTTTCTGAAGAAAACAATTAATACCACTTAAAAAGTATATCATTTATGTTTCCTAAGTAAAATACAGTAAAATGAGGAGGGGGGCTGCCCTGTTAGAATTGGTTATCACTTCTCTCCACTGTGACAAATTTGAGAAGTTATTTGGTTGTTTATGATATCTTCACATTGCTTTTATTACAGTGAAAGTGTTGGAGTAAAACTGCGCCCTGGTGGCATGTCTGGGCTTGACCCACTAAGCACCCTTGATTATGCAGCAGGTTTGGGTTGAGCACATGCTTGGAAACTACTCACAGAGACAAACATCTTCAGATGCCAACAGAAAACGTGGGAAGTCATCTCACATTTGCATCAGACTGAGAGAAAGTTTCACCTCATACATAGTCGTACAGGAGGAATGTATTTGTGTCAAAACTGCCACGATTTGCTCAATGCATTTCTCATCATCTTTGACTTATAAAACGTTGTCACATTGCTTCTTTCTGCTGGTAGATGGCATAAACATTCATTTTGGTCCATAAAGATGGACATTATCAGTTGATCATCCTTTGCTGCTCAGGAAACCATAAAATGTATGTTATGGCACTATTTAGAAGTGCTGTCAATGTCACCAATAAAAACAGAAAAGACGAGACATGTAGACAAGCCTTATAAAATGTACTTTACTGGCAATAAAACAGTGCAGTGCTGATACTGTAAGGATATATCCTGGGAACTGTTTAAAGTTTTTAACTCAGAATCTCGAGACAGAAATGAAAAAAACATTTCTGAAATGAGAATCTACTACATGAGTTCTTGCGATGGTTAGCTTACTTTCAGGATTTTAAACAAACTAAACTCTTGAAAGGAAATAAAATGAGTGTTAAACTTTTTCTACATGCAAACATATTTACAGTGATTTATTTAGATCTGGAAAGTTTAACTATTTACATTTATGACATTTTTGGAGCAAAGGCTTAAATAAAACCCTATAGATTTACATTTATTCAAATGTAAGGGTTTCAAAATGCTATGCTGTATATCAGGCAATTTTTTGTCATCTTACATAAACTAAAAAGTACAAGGTGAAAAAAAATGTCAGTTTCTCTTGTTTAGAGGATTTTGATAAAGTAGTATGTTTTTCTGATCAAGAAGACGCTACTGCAGCAGGAAGACTTGCCTCTAGTCAGTGGTATTCCTTGGTCCCTGATGTCTCTTCACCAGCCTGCGTCCACAGTCTCCATGGTAACCAGTCAATATACTGCCAAGAGGTGGTAGTAGTCTACACTGCTTTCTTACATTTGCGTTTAACTTTACATGCCACGGCATCAGTATATATGTTTTAGTCAGACCGTCCTTTGCATGGATGGATGTTTGATGCCAGCCCACTGGTATGTTTAGCTGGATTCCAAGATGCTGCTATGGAGCTTGTTAAAGCCCAAAAGACAGCAGACCATAACTTGCAGACCTGTGTACATGCTGTGTGTGTATATACATCTTAAATAAATTCATGCTGTTTGTTGAGATGTGTTACCCATGCTATCCTAACAAACTGCATTCTGTGCATCCTCACTTACTCAGCTCGGTCAGCAAACTGCCTCCTCAACAATTGGTTATGTAGCCTCTCCTCCATATCAAGTCATCTATAACCTTCCACACATCATCAAAGTCTTGCCTTAAAAATATAAACAGAAACAAAATGCAACATAGTGTATTGATTACTTATGTTTCTTATGTTACAGGTGCATCTCAACAACTTAATGTTATTGAAAATCTTATTTGCCTAACTGATTTAATACAAAAAGTAAAACTTATTTTAAGCATTTTTTTTTGTTAATGTTATAAACATGGCTTACAGGTAAAGAAATGCCAAAATTCCACTTCTTTGAAGATTTGAGGCCAATAAAAAGGACTTTCCAATAATGAAATATTATGCTATAGCCATAGTAATTCAGGGGAAGGACTTCTGACTTAATAGTTGTTCAGCAGACAGTCATTGACACCCTCTTCAAGGGGTGTAAGCTCCAAAAGTTCATTGCTAAAGAAACTGGGTACTCCAAGTATATTAATGGGAAGTTGGGGGGCACAAGCAACAAAAATAACTGCAGCCTTAAGAGGACTGTGAACAAAGTGCACTCAAGAGTTTGGGGGAGGTTCACAAGGCATGGACTGTGGCTGGGGTCAGTGCTTCAATAACTACCCGCACAGAAGCTACCAGGACATGGGCTACAACTGTCACATTCCTTATGTAAAGCCACTCCTGAACCAGAGAAAATGTCAGAAACGTCTTACCATGGCTGAGGGAAAAAAGAAACTAGACTGTGGTCCAAATGCCTCAAGTAAATTTTGCATTTCATTTGAAAATCAATGTCCCAGAGTCTGGAGGAAGACTGGAGAACCATAGCATCCAAGTTGCTAGAATTCCAATATAGGGCATCCAAAGTCAGAGATAATATGGGGACCCTTGTTTTCTGCAGGTGTCGGTCTGCTTTGTTTTATCAAATCCAAAGTTCTTCTAGGAGAGGGATTTTTATTAGGTGTAAGACATGATCATCAAAATTAACATAAATAATAAATAAAACCTAACTATCGAGACAAGTACAGAACCAAACTGTACAGTGTGTTGAAAATAACAAACAAAACAGGAATCTTATTTAACCTTTTCATAGTCATACAATCCTCTAATTCTCTCTGCTATTGATACTTTTCAATACTTTGTTTAAATACCAACTGGGACTGCAATAGGTAGTTTCCACTCTTCCACAATGTGTTGATGTTTGTTGTCCTTACATCCTGGAAACCCTTTCTCAACTACTCGACTGAGTCGATCCCTTCTGTCTCTTCATGTCGTCTCAAATTGACATGATGATGTTGACTTCAAGACTGTGTGTGGGCTTAGCAGTAATTACAGAACTCCTTGTTCTTGTCATTGAAGATATTTCTTTGCCAGTGTTTTGGTTGTTGCGATGCAGTAAAAGAAACGTGGAGATGGATAGATCCCCGCAACATTTATATTCCACCTCTCCTGCTTTGTGTGTATGAGTAAAATATTTCTGCTACTGGAGCTTAGTCCTAATGCTTGTTTAAATGAAAGTGAGCCACATCAATGTAAGCCTTATCCTTATAATGAGTTACTAAGCCTCTTTTCAACATAGCTCAAATGATTGGCTCAATAGATGTGGATCAAAGCACTTTAATCTTCAGCATGAAGATGCTTAAAGGTTCAGGATGTAAAATCTGATTATGTGCCCCTGTTACTGCTACTTTGCTAAATGTTCAGAATTGCTTTAAAATGCCTTTTGATTCATTATAATAAAAGATTATTACAGACTTTTTTAAGTGTGCATTGAAATATCTGCAGTGAAGCAGATTTGTCAAGGATTAGAATTAAAGTGTGACATTAAGTGTTGTAATAAATAACTGTGTTTCTTGCTAAATTTTATAATCTTCACAACTGTTGAAGATTAGGAAAACAGCTTTACAGTTTTTACAGCTGAGCTGCTGTAAAAGCAATGTTTTTTTTTTCAAACGGTAAGTGAAACAAACAGCACGTTTTGCATATCACGTTTTGCCTGTTGAGTGTGATAAAAGGATTTGCTCCCTTACAGTTTTCTTCTGTCTTTGCTTTTCTGTTATACTTACATGTTTCAGGTGATCAAACACATTTTTATATCAGACAAACCCAACCTGCGAAAAAACAAAAAGCTGTTTTTAACTGATGATTTTAACTTTTAACAGAAAAAGCTATCCAAACCAACCTTGCTTTATGTGAAAATATAATTGCCCACCGGTAAATTATTATTGTTTTTGTTAAATGTAACTAGCCACTACCGCAGCCTAATTACTGCCTGAGCTGCAGAATGAATGCTACATAACTTCTAATACCTTGACAGTAGTGGCCAGCTCACCCAAATTACGCCAAGAATGCATAAATGGCTCATCGAGGAGGTTACAAAAGAACGCTGCTGGTCTCACCTGCTCTGTTTCAGGTTAGAGTTCATGATTTAACAATAAGAAATAAAAGTTGCAAAAATGACCTTAGGAGAGTCCAAAATGGAAGAGAAAGAAATCACATTTGCATAAAAACATCTTAATCATCCCAAATACTTTTGGGAAAATATTCTGCAGACTGTTTAAACAAAGGTGGAACTTTTGAGAAAACGTGTATCCTGTTACATGGGGCATTCAGCATTTCAGAAAAAGACCATCTACTGATAGCTAAACATCATGGTGGGAGTGTAATGTTCTAGGGCTGCTTTGCTACTTCTATAGGACCTGGATGATGGAACAATGAATTATGCTGTCTATTTAACTGCAGATATTGTATATACTGCAGGGGAATGTCCAAACACAGTTAGTCATTTTGAGATTGGCACACCTGGATCGTTCTGTAGGATTATAAGATGCATGTGCGACACACACCACAGCAACGTGCCAGTTATCACAAAAACCTGGTGGCAATGGTTGCAACAAGGGTGGCAAAAACCAGTTATTAGGTTACGTCAAGTTATCTTTGTCTGAAATTACAGTTTGTTTAACGATCTGAAATATTCAAATGAGACAAGAAAGAAAAAACAGAAGATATAAATGATGCCTGTGTGTCTCCTCAGGGTGACATCACCTGGAACACATCATTAGGACCCAGTGTTTGCCTGAAGCCGGTTCCGCTGCAAAGCCTCTCAGAACTGGAGAGGACCCGTCTTCAGGAAGTTGCCTTCAGGCGACTGCTTCGGTGTCACGACTTGGCCTGTCACATCACCATTCCGAAATGTACTTATCCTCTTCACACCCATGCAAATATTTACATTCACAGACCTCTTTTTGTCCATTAAGATGTATGAGCATGATACAGCTATTGGAAATCTTGGTGATGATGTGTAAAAAACCTTAAAATAAGTGTATCTTTTATAGCAGTGACATTATTTCAGTGAGAAAAAAAAAAACCTTTATTACATCATCAAATACATTTATTCAATGATGGAAATAAAATCCCACATTAAGAGCCAATAATTTTTAACAAAATCACTATTACCACAATAATTGGCTTCCATAACAGTCTGTATAAAAAATGTATGTAAAGCCTCAAAAAGAGTTTGATCAGTAATCCATGACTTCCTGTTTCACAGGAGTATATCACGTGACACAGAGGTCCATTTATTTTAGCCACTGTTTAAAATGGGACAATAGAGTAAACCATTTAGGTAAGGTAGATGTTTGCTGATCAGTCAGGAGGATTGTTACCTGCCTAAACTTGTTCATATCTACAATCAAACTCATACTTTTGTCACATCAACTGTGACAAAAAGGCCAAATATTTTTGAACTGCCTGGATGCCAAATATTGCATGTTGCTCATCACTGATATTGCAAGCATAACAGAGGTTTAATGTATTTTGCAACTCTTAAATGATTGCTTCTGTCTTTTTCTTAAACCTGGCGAGAGGCATCAATTTTCCTACTTAGTTTGCACAGACTCAACTTGAGACTGTCCAAAATTAAGCTGTTATTGTTGTTTTAGAGGCATTTTTTGCAAGATTGATCATATTCACCCTTTTTTTCTCTTCCATTATGCAAAAGGAATCTTTATCTCTATGAGGTTCTTTGGGGATTTATACACATATTATATGAATAATAATATAATTCCCCTCCTTTTTTCCCTAAAACTGTATATACATCGATCTGTTTGACCTCTTGAATTATGCAATCATTTAAACATTCCATTTAAGAAATGGCGGTGGAACAAGCCTGAACAGGAGTTAGATAAACTAGATTTTTGTATTTACTTTCGCAGATGGCCACAAGCACAAGAAGTCTCTTAGGAAGAAGTTGGATTCGTTATCTAAGGAAAAGAACAGAGACAAAGGTATGCTGCTCAAGATATATAAGCCCAAACAGTAGTGTTATTCAAATGTATCCTTTAAGAAGATTTCACACAAAGATTATAGCACAATGTTATAGCTGTAAAGCCTGCTCCTAAGTCATTTTCAAGCCTGTGGAGATAAACAGAGTTGTATTTTAGATCCGTGGGAGCATCTTAGTTTTCTGGGCCTTGTCAGGCTCTGACATTTTAAAAGCTGCTCTTATCCTTTTCCGCTGAAGCCGTGTATACACACCGCACCAGACACACTCTCAGCTGTTTATATGCTCGGAGCTGTGAGTGATCAGAATCTTCCAGTACAGAGGAAGCTGTGATCTTCAACCACCAAGCTGCCCCTCCCGCTGCAGCAATGTGGCAGGAAAGTGATGTTCTCCGTCAGAAAGAGGCAGTCGAGGGAAATAACTAAAACAATCTTAAGTGGAGGCTCATTCGTTGCAGCTTATCCCCTGGCATTCCTAGATCCCTCTTTGCTCTTTTTTTTCTCCTCTGTCTTTTGTTCAAAAGGCACTTGGGAGAGTATGCACTCTCTCTGAATGTCAAGTGCATGCTTTGCCATTGCCAGTTTTTCTTTATTTTTGGTAGAGTTTATTTAGGATTCACAACCTAATTTTAAATGAGTTCTATTGAAAATATTACAATAGAGTGCTTTGCATATGTATTCATATGCCTTTGAATTTATACACATTTTGTCATGTTACAACCACAGTGTGTTTTTTTTTAAGTGAATACAAAATGAAATGTGGTTTTTGACATATTTTACAAATAGAAATCTGAAAATTGTATACCCCTAATCAAAATCCAGTGCAACAATTTTCCTTCAGAATTCATTTAGGAGATGATGTCCCACTGTCATTAATTTAATCTTATCGATCTTATTAATCTTATCAACTGTTCTGTTAAGGCCTCAGAGTTTTGTTGGAGAACAGTAATGAACAAACAGCAAGGCAGATCAGGGATAAAGCTCTGCAGAGGTTTAAAGCAGAGTTAGATTCTGAAATATTATCCCAAGCTTTGAACATCACACAGAGCACGGTTCAATTCATCATCTGAAAAATGAATTACAATGGCACAGCTGCAAACCTACCGAGATATGTCCATGTTCCTTAGGAAACTTAGAGGTTGATAAAGAAGAGCATTAATCAGAGAAGCAACCAAAAGTGCAAAGATCCACAGCTCAGGTGGGAGAATCGGTCATATCTGGCCTTAATGGAGGAGTTACAAGAATAAAGCAATTGCGGAAAGAAAGCAATAAGAGGTCCTGTTTGCAGTTCGTCACATTCTGTATAGGGGAAACAACAAATATGTGGAAGAAGGGGCTCTATTCAGAAGAGACCAAAATTCAAATGTTTGCCCTTCACGCAAAATATAGGAAAGGTGGAAAACACTGCACATAGTCCTGGACACACTATCCCCAAGCTGAAATATGGTGGCGGTAGCATCATTCTGTGGGACTTTTTTTCCTTTGCAGCGATAGGGAAGCTGGTTAAAAGGTCAGTGGGAGGACAGATCGAGCTAAATATAGCAAACCCATTAAAAGCTGCAAAAGACTTGAGACTAGGGCATGGGTTCATCTTACAGCAGGAGAACAACATTAAACATACAGCCAAAGCTACGACAGAGCAGATCACTTCGAAGCATATTCATGTGATAGAAAGGCTAAGTCAAAGTCCAGACCAAAGCCAACTGAAAAACACATGGCAAGACTTGAAAGACTTTTCACAGATGTTCCCCATTTAATCTGATATGTGTCTAGACGTGCAAAGTTGGTAGAGACACATTCCAAAAGACTTGCACCTTGCAACTCGCAGCGACAGGTGGAGTTAAGTGTTAACTCAGGGCACTGATTACAAATCTATGCCACAGATTTTTATTTGTGAAATTGTTGAAAACCCTTTTGTTTTCACAATTATGTTCTATTTTGTGTTGGTCTATCCCATACAAATCCCTAAAACATGCTTTGAAATGTATGGTTGTAAGGTGAAAACATAAACAAGTTCATGGGGAGTGAACGCAAGGCACTGTAAACTAGACATGACTGAAGAAAAGTTCAGAAACTCTTTGCCAACTTCACCTTTAATCTCCATGTCTTGCTTTCTACTCACGCAGAGAGTTCGCCACAGGCGTTCGGCATACCGCTGTCACACGTCATAACCAACGACCGCGTACACAAGCTGCGGCATGACCACCTGCGGGAGGAGCACAGTAACCCCACTGAATTGATGCTATCCTTCCTTCACCTATCCTCAAGGCCTAACAAAGAGCTCTCCAGCAGCAACTCTTCCCTGAGCTCCACCCCTGAGAGCCATAATGAATTTCCCCTGCCCAGCACGCCAGACACAGCCTCCCGAACATCCAGGAGGGTAAGCCTTTCTGTCAATAAACCTGACTTACTGATGTAGAACAACTGGGTTTCTGTGTGATTACAGACGCTCTGCAGACTTCAGTGGGAATTAGTGACCTTTTTAGATATTCACTCTGCGTGCCGATGATGCGGCCTTTAAATGAGTGCAGCCATTCATTTTCCCACAGCTCAGATGAGCTGGTTGGCATTCCAGTAAGTACATGGTTGTCACCCTTATGACTGACAGGGTGGAGTGTCTGTGGATTGCATCACTGACCTTGATGATAACCAGTCTCGGCTCTTGGAGGCCCTTCAGCTGTCTCTACCAGACGAGGCGGCCGAGAACAGGAAGAAAACCCGTGACAAAAAGCTCAGCCTTAACCCTATTTACAGACAGGTGCCGAGGATAGTTGATCTCTGCTGCCAGCACCTGGAAAAAAATGGTACACATTTTAAAAGCCTCCATCATTTTATGAATGTTCATGAGGTTGCTGC
Source organism: Crenichthys baileyi (assembly GCA_036173005.1). Lineage (NCBI taxonomy): Eukaryota > Metazoa > Chordata > Actinopteri > Cyprinodontiformes > Goodeidae > Crenichthys > Crenichthys baileyi. The sequence continues at coordinate 126,424 of JAHHUM010002151.1, read as the reverse complement.
CACTTATAAACCATTCATGCCTTTGTTCAGGCTTGCAGACAGTTGGAATTTTCCGCATTGGGAGCTCCAAGAAGAGAGTACGACAGGTAAGCTTCTCAACTGTGATCAGCTGCATCAACATTTATAAAAAACAACCTTTGGAGCAGTGATTGTGACAATGTTTCATCCAGCTTCGTGAGGAGTTTGATCAGGGGTGGGAAGTGCATTTTAATGATGAGCACTGCGTCCACGACGTCGCAGCTTTGTTGAAGAAATTCCTCAGAGACCTGCCCGACCCGCTGCTGACAAGAGAACTCTACACGGCTTTCATCCATACAATGCGTGAGGAGCACACAGACACATATAGTCCAAATTACACTTTACATTTACTCACCATGGTCATAAATTACTACAAACCTTTTTTAAGCTGAAATATAATACAGCAGACAAGTTTGGGGAATTTCAAAAACAAAAATTTAGGACACAAGTTGAAATTAAATGTATTTTTTTTCTAATAAACACAGGGTCAGATATAGACATACACTGGGTTGTGTATTTCAGTTATTATATTTAAAAAGCTGTCCAAACCAACCCAGCCCCCTGTAAACAAGTAATCGCCCGCTTTTTAAATGGTGAATGAATGGCTTCATTGAGTCCCCGAAGCGCTTTATACTACAATCAGTCATAGTAACTGACTATGAAACATTTAACCAAATAGTATTTGAGGGTTATGCAGGTGTATTTGCGCTTGTGTATTTAATTTTGAACCATTGTGGATTAGAGAAAATCCACAATAAATTCAAATTTAATAACTAGTTGTATTTAAAAATCTGCCCTGTAAAAACAACTGTTTAAATGTGTCCATATGGGCCACAATTTATATAACATTCATGCCAGTGGTTAGTACATATAAGTTTTTCACCAGTGTTGTGCAATACTTCATTGTAAATGTTTGCATAAACTTTTGATTGTATTTTTAAATTGACTAAAGCTGCTGCACTTATGTTTCTGCAGTGCTGGACTATTCCGAACAACAGAGTGCCATCCAGCTCCTCATATTTCTGCTTCCTCCCTGTAACAGCGACACGCTGCAGCGCATCCTCAGCTTATTGTCAACCGTGTCCTCACATGCTGAAGACAGCCTGGACACAGAGGGACGGAAGGTAAACAGAAAAAACTCTTTGGATGAGTGGAATAAAACAGAATCTGTTTCGTATGACCTCTAAAAAATATATATATATGATTTCCCAGTTGTTGTTTTTTTTGTATTAATGGCATCATGTTAATTACAAATCTGTTCTATTACTTGGACAAAAAAGCAAAAGCCAAAACCATAAACAACACGTTTAGCCATTAGAGGGTAATTTGCATCCTCATAAACAGGCTGTTCTGTAGATTTAATGCGATGAATGCCAGCAGCCAGCAGAGGGCAGTTGGACAGATGTGCCTTGCATCTGCAGCGTCTAATTTGAAGAGATTGCTGTGCCAAAACAGCAGCGCCGTTATGCATGATAATCGATTGTAATTATCTTTATCAAATGATTCATGAACACTCTCTCCATGAAGCACCATGAGCACAAAGACACCAGGCTTCTGTGAGCATCACTTTGTTATGGCCTAATTTGTTTATTCCTGTTATAAAGCCTCGTACCTATGAGCATGTGTGAGATAATGAGGAGACATTTAGGAACACTTAGCATCTATTTATTTTCATCTTGCCACTGCGCACTGACCAGATATTATATCATTTTTAGGTAATTACCTTGAGATTGGTAACGTGTTGGACTGAGAATAATATGATGCTACATTTGAATTTGTGTTGGACTAAACACTGTGTTCTAATGGTTCAAAGTAATCTATTTCCTTAATTATATTTTATGTCCATATTTTTCCTTTTTTTTCTTTCACATTGAAATAAATTATTTTATTCTGATCAATGGCCCTGACATATAAAATAAGTTTTTTTTTCAAATAAAAATAGCTACACATGGCATGTCTTTTAGGTTTGGCCAATTTGGGGTACACTTTACACCAGAATAAGAATGCTTCCAAAAAAATCTGCCAGAACTTGGATAGTCTATTCTATTTGAAGAGGTTTGCACTGGGGGGTGCATCGGGCCATAGAGTTTTGAACAAACACAAACCTTCTTGGTGAGATTGTGGTGACATCATTTTTGCATACAAGTGCTGCATTAAGGACCCTTGTAGCAGCAGTGGTAGCGTTTCCATGATTTGTGGCCTGCATACACCAGCATGGATTGGTCATCAGTGAAACTGAAGCAGGACTGCCTACTCTAATTCCATGTCACTGGCAGCACATGGAATCAGAACTTAAAATAAGTGCACTTATTTACTGTAAGGCTTATGCTAGGGGTATTATGTACATGGGGTCCTGCCATCAATCTAGGTGCAGCAAAAAGGATCTCAGCAAGCAGGCCTCTTGCACATAGAGATCGGTATGCACTGCACTCCCTATGCGACAGGGCTTCCAGCTGGGGAGAAGTGCACACTCCTCCAAATTGCATGCAGAGGATGGTTGCTGGCAGACTCAGGGGAGTTGGGGGTTCTTCAGGCTGCATCTTAAATGCAAAATGTATTTTTCACAATGTCGAAAGGACGTCCTGGCAATGTATTTAGCCATGATAAAAGTAGAGGAGTATGTGAAGAAGAGAAAAGCAGAAAAATAATTTCAGGCTTCAGACCCCCTGTGTGATCAACTCACAGTGATCAGTAAAAAAGATATAGGTTTAGAATTCTGTATGCATGGTTTATTCTGACTGAAGCCACGATATGTGGATAGAGCAACAAGCCATGTACTGAAAACCCCCTCACCTGCACCCTCTCACACCGGTGATAAGCCGATGAAACAAAGACGGTTCTTCAATCTCTGCAGTTAGGGTGAAATTGACAGTGGAGGTGCAGAAACCTCCAATATGTGTAGGGAAAATTCTACAAATATGAGGAAACATCCTAGATCAGGTGTGATAGCCATGGTAGCAGCAGCAGGAAATAATAGATGTGCCAAACTACTAAGAACATATCTGGGTCATAATTGCTTTGACTGACACATCACAGCAATTTTGTTGGTGATCATAGAGACTGTAGATCATTCCTAATCCTGTTCAAAGTGATCCAGCTGTTTACATTTTATTAATATATATTTTTTTGATTTACCTGCAAATAAATTCCTTCATCCTTTTTTTGTTTAGATCCCAGGAAACAAGATGACATCGCGCAATTTAGCCACCATCCTTGGCCCCAACCTGTTACATAAGCAAAAGAACTCAGACAAAGAGTTTGCTGTTCAGAGTTTTGCCCATGCAGAGGAGAGTACAGCCATCATCAGTGTTGTCCAAAGGATGATCGATGCTTATGATAAGGTGTTCATGGTAAGCAAACCCACAGTGCACAGAACAGTTCAGGCAGCGTTTAAACAGTCGGGGCTAGTTTTATGAGCCGTTCTTAAGCTTAACAAAGGGAAGCCACCTAAAGAAAATGTAAACATCAACTTAACAGTCCAAGAGAGGGTTTTATAGATGCTTATAAAACACAGCTACAACAGTAAAGTATGTTGGTTTTTAGTCCAGAACCTTGCAAAATGAGGTTTTATCTACACACAGTGCTCAGCAAATAGGAAGCCTCACTGAAGGCATCTGGTCTCTGGACTGCTTATAGATAACATCGTCATCTCTGTTACGTTTTTGCATTTTAGCAGAAGGAAATTATGTTAAAAGAAAATAACTCACAGAAACCATGTCTTATACAATAGAAATCTGTACTGCTTTTTAAACATTACAAAACTAAAATTATTGATGTAAAAGACAAATACACAAATTTTAGAAAGCTTGTTATGAAATAAATCTGTGCTATTCATGATACTGCCATATTTACTCTTAATAAATATGTTTGATGTCACTGTTAAATTAATGTTATGGTTATTTATAAGGCAGTCAAATAAACCGGACTTTTGCTTTACCCAGGTTCCTGCAGATCTTCAGAATGAGGTGCTGATTAGTTTGCTTGAAACGGATTCTGATGTTGTTGAATATTTGCTGCGAAGAAGAGCCTCTCAGTGCTCGTGAGTTCCCAGTAGTTCTCTCTGTGCTTTGTCTACTAGTCCACTGGTCTTCTTTGCCTATGTTATTAAGGTCTTTTTGTATGTTTTGCAGGGATTCGGGCATTCTTAGACAAGAAGACTTAATTTCTCTGACTGAGAGTTGCATGTCCAGTGACTCCCTCAAAGCATCCAGTGGAGAAGTTTCTCCTTATGACAATAACTCTCCTGTGCTGTCAGATCGACTGCTACTTAAAGACACAGAGGACAGCAGTTTGATCTCAGATAGGGATCCCATACGCCCCGGGCAGTACAAACTAAGTGACCATTCCAAAGATGGATCAGGAGGCACTTCACCAACCCTTTACGCTAACAAAGGTGAACTACATTTATTTCAACACATAGTTGTACTTTGACCCACTTATGCTCTGACATACAGTTGGCACAAGAAGCAGTGTGGGTTTCAGACCACACCTGAACATGTAAGCCAGTGCTGTCTGGAACTGACCCACTGACATTTAGTCTTTCTGACATCCAGGAGTTTAGAAGCCTGGAGGACGAGCATGCGATATAAAAGCAAGATTATACTCAGATCTATAAAAAATGTGCAAAACAATTTTTAAAAGTCAAGGCTAATTGACTATTTTCTTGAAACTGCAAGACATTCATTGTAAAATATGATCTCCATCGAGAAAAATTAAAGCAAAGGAAGTTTTTGGCTGACTAGTAACTATCAAGTGGGTGTACGTATTGTTTGGGGATTCTGAGGCATCATTTCATGGGAACCCTTTTCATATACTTGACACTGTACAACCTAAAAAGCCTAATGTATTTTATGTATGTGAAAGAACAATAGAAAGTGGAGAGGTTTGGAGCAGGTTAGGTTATAAAGTAATATCTCAAAGAGCACTGTAGGGGTTAGGGGCAGGGTACACCCTGGACAGGACACCAGTCCATCACAGGGCAACATAGAATATACAGGACAAACAACCATGCAATTAACCTATCACTCATGTTTTTGGATTATGGGAGGAAGCCAGAGTACCCGGGGAGAACATGCAAACTTCATGCAGAAAAACCCCCGGTCAGGAGTCGAACCAGGCCCTTCTTGCAGCAAGGCAACAGTGCTACCAACTGTGCCACTGTGCAGCCCACTGTTTAATCAATCATCTGAAAGTGCTGAGGGAACGATAAACCTACATTAACATGGTTTTCTGTTCAGAGATTCTCCAGGCTAAATCTAGGCCAAAGAGGGGGAAAATATTTTGCTTATACAATTTAAAAAATTGGCGAACTCTTCAGCTATTATAGCGACTTTTAATAATTTATCTCAGAACTGGAACAATGCAACAGCAGAAAGAAAACAGTATCACAAAAAAATAGGTGTGGTAGGTATGGAGGGCCCAAATTCAGGCAAAAGGGATTCAGAGGTGGAACATAAAATGATATATGTAAAGATATAAGGATGCAAAAAAAGAAACTTATGACGACAAGGTCCAAGGCCCAAAACCCCCCAAAATGTGAACTAAAAATCATTAAATTTAATAAATCCAAAAACAAATCAGGTACTTGAAGGGAAGATGATGGAGGGCAGAATAACACAGGGCAGTGGGGAATAACCTTGAATACAGGTGAGTTAATCATTGGATCAGGAGCAGCTGTGGACAAGAGCAAACAGGAGACAGATGGAAGCTGAATAGACACAAAGAAACTACAAACCAAGAGGAAAAACGACTAACAATAAAAATTATTATTAATAAAAATAAATTTAAATGCAAAAAGAACAGCACACAAGAATAAACTAAGAAACTAAACACAAAGAAATGAACTAATATGGCAACACATTTTTAGCAATAATGAACACATAGAAAAATCTACAAATGACTTTAAAAAGACCTTTAGAAAACAATAGAACTCAGAACTGGTCAAAACACAAATGAAAACCAAACCCCAAACATCCACGGTCATAACAAACAGAAGCCAGCTTAAAAGTCTTAACTTTAGTTCAGTCATATTTCCTAGTTATATAGCCATATATTAAACCAGATAGTCTAATCCTCTCTATTTTCCTGCTTCTCTCAGACACCTCATCTGATTGTTTCTGGGACACCTGGCACGAACTGTTTGGGAAGGATTTTTTTAGCCATCACATTACTGGTAACAAAATTATGTCTGTTTTTTAATGCTTGCTTTAGCCGGCCTTGGGATGTCAAATAAATGCAAAATGTTCACGGATGATTCCCAANAGTCACAGACACAGCTTTTTTTTCTGTTTAATATACAGAGTTCACCCCTAAAAGACACAGCGTAAATGTTGAGTTCAAACCCAAACATAGTGCCATTAAATGATTTTAAAAATAAGCGTTGTTACCTTCAAATTCTCCACTTAAAAATATAATTCAGCATCATTCATTTCTAGGTTCTCATAAATGTGAGTTTCACCCATGACCCTATTTATTTAAACTCGTTCATAGACAACACTGGTGATATATGTAGGTAAAAATGATCAACTTTGTTAGCTATCTCAGAGATGTGGCAGCTTGCTGACTAAGATATTCAGCATATTTCATAGCATTACAGACTGTGTCTCTTCGTCATCTCTCCCCACAGACTGGCTGACCTGATGGAGGAGCACCAGGAGGAGTTAGCTACTATTGAAGCCATCGACTCTGGGGCCGTTTACACTTTGGCCCTCAAGACTCACGTGGGCATGTCAATCCAGACATTCCGATATTTTGCTGGCTGGTGTGACAAGATCCAAGTAAGATAACTTATAAAAGTCAGACAAATCCTGGCTTCAAAAACAAAAAGCATAATTATTTCTCAAAGGATTGTATGATTGTAACCAAAAACTAATTTTCTTTCATTAAAATAATGTAACTCTCTTTCAGGGTAGCACCATCCCCATCAACCAGGCCAGACCCAATCGCAACCTGACTTTTACCAAGAAGGAGCCAATCGGGTGAGCAAGTTTTTTTTTTAAATATTTTTCTGATTGCTCATTTGGCAACCAATAAGACAATTACCACATCCTTCTAAGATCATAAAAACACTAAGAGTTACAAGGTGCTCCAAGAAATTCAGGTTGCATGAAAGTTAGTCAGTGCTGAAAAAACTCCCAGAAGGGTTTTTTGGTTGCTGTGGTACCTGGATGTTCCACAAGCATCTGCCATGTTGTGCTTAGCTGTGGAAATTATACACCTTTTATTTTTAACATCTTTTAAAAGCTACTCAGATAGAACTAGCTCTTGTTTCCTAGTGATTCAACATCTAGCTGAAAATGCCTTGATTTCAAGATGTATCCATCACTCCTGTGTCTTCTAACGAGACCATCTGAATACTAGTTTAGTTTAACTCTGCTTTAACTCAGCTTAACTCTGCTGCCGGATGTTGTGATTATGAATAATATATTATTTAATATTAATACTTCAATATTTTAATAAGATTTCGGTCTGTTAAGGGTTGTCCTGTGAATACCAGCCCAATAAGGCGGTAGTATTAGGACAAAATTGAAAGCGGTGAGCCAAGCTCTGGCATTATTGAACAGCCAAACTCTGCACACACACAGAATGAATTCACACAATGTCTTAAAATACAAGAATTTATTAACAAAAATAAGTCAACTCAAAGTCAAACATATTTCAATCAACAAACTCTTTGCTATGCTAAAACAATCCAACTAAACTACCAAGCAGAATTAAAGAATAAGGAAGACTAATGGGCTATGTACAATATAAACAAGTTGATTAAAGATGGTTGAAACCATGACCAGAAGAGAGATGCAACATTACCATGCAATGTTATTTATGTTTGAGAACCAAGGATTATCTTGAAGAATCTGGAAATGAAGTTAAGTTAGTCTTGGAACCAACTTAGGCAATAATTGGTATACCTTGAAACAACCAATCACAATACAAGATCACATAAAACATTTTAATAAAATAACATTTTAAAGAATGATTTGCTGAATGAAAACGAACCTTCTGGATGCCTAATTCTCAAAGGTGTTTAATTAGCTGCCTTTATTTAGTACAATAATACTTATGGAAATATTTTGAATAATAACCAAACCTTTTGGATAAATGGGTCTTAATGGTGCTTAATTAGTTATCACGTTTAGTAAAATATTTAAGGAAATATTTCCTAGATTGGAAACTACCAACCTTTCTGGGTAAATGATCTGTAGCTGACTCATAATGTGGGCGAGCATGTGTTCTTAGCTGTTTGCAGTTGGAGCTGCTAAAAGAAACGTATAGTTTGTTATCAAACCCATACCTTTAAAATACCACTAATAAAAGTGTTGAAATGCATAGGGGTGGACTTCGCGTTATGGCCGATCTTCTGTGAAGAAACACCCTTTAAATAAAGTTTGTCTTAACTTTAAAAAAACACAACATAGAACACATCCTTAGCTGAGTGCTAGTCTGGTAGAACTTACTGTTGCTGAGTTTCTCAACACAAACAAAAACAAACGTCATTAAACGAACATTATTTACCTTTAACTAATCTTCACTGCCCAAGCACTACCTCTTACGTGAACCGTGCTAAAGATAGGCTCTCCTTGGCGTTGAGGAAAACATCCACGTGTGGGTAAACAAAGGGTTAACTTGCAGCTAACCTCCGTAGCTGTGGGGTAGGGCAGCTCGTTCTGCCGGCCCGGCCGAACCGTACAACAAAGGCACATTCGGCACCTTGAGTGGCCGCAATGCGGCGGGGTAGCTCTCGCTTGGACGTGCACGCAGGAAGGCATACGATGTGGTCCCGGCCTTCGTTTCCAGGCCATGGGGGAAATCTGCTTCAATTAGGGCTGCTTCTGGAGGCCTCAGATGAAAAGCCAAGTCAAGGTTGTCTCATTACACCCTTTATATGAATGAATGCCGGATCCTCGAACAGTAAATCATTACTTAACTTTGTTGCATGTGATCGTAGTCACTCTGGATCCACGTTGAAGAGTTATGTCTGTTTGCCAGCAAGAGACATTCGTGCTGTCTCTCCTTTCAGCTCCGCTGGGGACCTGTGTGAAAGAGGTCTGTTTGTTGGAATGCGGGGGTTTTATTCAAACAGTGACGTCACGGGAAGTCTGCTCTCCTCCTGTTCCTGGGCTGAGTTAGGAGTAGGTTACTGTGGTTTATTTTGAAAATTCCAGAAAAGATCAAACTAGCCTTAAATGTTGTAATCCATGGCTGGACTCAACACCGAGAACAGAGAACTCCACGTCTAACTCTTGCACTTTCTTTGACATATACTCACTGTTCTGCAGATTCACATGCTGTGAAACTGATCTGCCCGCTATGCCTTTGGGTAACCAGATGTTTCCTAAACTGTGCAGTTCAGGAAACATCTACAGCCCACCTACTTAGGCAGGATAGCACCGATGGGTTGGATATTATGTTAATATGACAATATTTTTAGGTCAGAAAAGTTTCTTTTCATCCACATCCCCTACCTTTGCCTCAAGCTTTTATCTCTCTGGTCTCATTGATAAAACTTACTGATGGGACATTTAAGTTTGCATCCTGTTTTCAAATTGGGTATAGGAGTTATTTACCTGCATTTAAGGAATGATTAGCTAAAGTTCATTATCTAAAAGACTTTGACGAGTCAAAACTGAACTGACAAAGACAGCTCATTCAAAAACAATGTGTTCTGTCAAACCTTTATTCTGTATGTAAATGTTGATTTTATAACCTTTGAAACATCTTCCACAAATAAAAAAATATTATTGTTAGTTTAGAATGATCCATTCCAGTCTTAACAGCTTATATGTATATATTATATTGTACAATGGTCAAAGGTTTCTTAAACTCAGAAATCTGGACTTACTGCCATTTAATGTAGCTACATGCATGCTCATACTGAGCATGCATGTAGCAATGGAGAGGAAAACTCCCTTTTAACAGGAAAAACCTCCAGCAGAACCAGGCTCAGTGTGAGTGGACATCTGCCATGGCCGACTGGAGGTTTGAGAGAACAGAGCAGAAACAGAAAAAGAACACAGAAGCATTGATCCAGGAGTTCTTTCTACGGGAAGGAAAAGTACAGGGGTTGGACAATGAAACTGAAACACCTGTCATTTTAGTGTGGGAGGTTTCGTGGCTAAATTGGACCAGCCTGGTAGCCAGTCTTCATTGATTGCACATTGCACCAGTAAGAGCAGAGTGTAAAGGTTCAATTAGCAAGGTAAGAGCACAGTTTTGCTCAAAATATTGAAATGCACACAACATTATGGGTGACATACCAGAGTTCAAAAGAGGACAAATTGTTGTTGCACGTCTTGCTGGCGCATCTGTGACCAAGACAGCAAGTCTTTGTGATGTATCAAGAGCTACAGTATCCAGGGTAATGTCAGCATACCACCAAGAAGGACGAACCACATCCAACAGGATTAACTGTGGATGCAAGAGGAAGCTGTCTGAAAGGGATGTTCGGGTGCTAACCCGGATTGTATCCAAAAAACATAAAACCACGGCTGCCCAAATCACGGCAGAATTAAATGTGCACCTCAACTCTCCTGTTTCCAGCAGAACTGTCCGTCAGGAGCTCCACAGGGTCAATATACACGGCCGGGCTGCTATAGCCAAACCTTTGGTCACTCATGCCAATGCCAAACGTCGGTTTCAACGGTGCAAGGAGCGCAAATCTTGGGCTGTGGACAATGTGAAACATGTATTGTTCTCTGATGAGTCCACCTTTACTGTTTTCCCCCACCGGGGGAGTTACGGTGTGGAGAAGCCCCAAAGAAGCGTACCACCCAGACTGTTGCATGCCCAGAGTGAAGCATGGGGGTGGATCAGTGATTGTTTGGGCTGCCATATCATGGCATTCCCTTGGCCCAAAACTTGTGCTAGATGGGCGCATCACTGCCAAGGACTACCGAACCATTCTTGAGGACCATGTGCATCCAGGGTTTAAAACATTGTATCCTGAAGGCGGTGCCGTGTATCAGGATGACAATGCACCAATACACACAGCAAGACTGGTGAAAGATTGGTTTGATGAACATGAAAGTGAAGTTGAACATCTCCCATGGCCTGCACAGTCACCAGATCTAAATATTATTGAGCCACTTTGGGGTGTTTTGGAGGAGCGAGTCAGGAAACGTTTTCCTCCACCAGTATCACGTAGTGACTTAGCCACTATCCTGCAAGAAGAATGAATTAAAATCCCTCTGACCACTGTGCAGGAGTTGTATATGTCATTCCCAAGACGAATTGACGCTGTGTTGGCCGCAAAAGGAGGCCCTACACCATACTAATAAATTATTGTGGTCTAAAACCAGGTGTTTCAGTTTCATTGTCCAACCCCTGTAAACGTTAATGGATGTAGCTCCTTTAGTCGTTTCATCTAGGAAGAAAAAACAGATAAACTGTGAGCCAGTTTTCAAGTTTAGAATATGAGAGAGAGCACATACATAGTCACAGTAAAAGCTCAGTCAGTAGCTATGTCTAGGAGAGAGACAGGGTTAAACACTGAAAGACAGGGCCAAGTGTATCATGGGTAGAAGGTGAGCATTAAGATTTTGGCAGCAGAAGCTTGGACGATGCCGCCATCCAGGAAGGTGTCACAGGTAGACACAGAGTCAGGCCAGGTGTAGCTTCTAGGAAGAGAAAAGAGAGAACATAAAGTTAAAAGCTGAAATAACAGCAAATAATGCAAAATTGGAGAGTAGTATGAGAATGTAGCAGAGAGGGTGAAAGTGTTCATTATGTCCTCCAGCAGCCCAAGCCTATAGCAGCATAACTACAGAGATAGCTCAGGATAACCTAAGCCACTCTAACTATAAAAAGGAAAGTTTTAAGCCTAGCCTTAGAAGTAGACAGGGTGTCTGCCTCACGGACTAAAACCGGGAGCTGGTTCCACAGTAGAGGACCCTGATAACTAAAGGATCTGCCTCCCATTCTACTTCTACAGACTCTAGGAACCACCAGTAACATCCTGATAATAAAGAATTACAATAGTCCAGCCTTGAATTAACAAATGCATGGACTAGTTTTTCAGTGTCACTCCTGGATAGGATATTTCTAATTTTGGCAATATTCCGGAGGTGAAAGAAGGAAATCCTAGAAACCTGTTTAATATGGGATGCCAATAGAAGTTAGTCTGTGGAAGGGGATGGAGAGTGAGATGGTGTCAAAGGCCGTACTCAGATCCAGGAGAATAAGGAGGGAATGGAGACCGGAGTCAGCTACCAAAAGAATTGGTGATTTTAATAATGGCTGTCTGAGAAGTATGTGAAATATATATATAAATTTAAATGACATGTCCTGGTCAAAAATAACACCAATGTTTTTTACTTTATTACCTGAGGTCAGTTTAATGCCATCCAGGTTAGTTGATTGACTAAGCAGTTTCTTTTTCAAAGACTCCGGTCCAAAGATGACAACTTCTGTCTTGTCTGAATTTAGAAGCAGAAAATTTAAAGTCATCCAAGTTTTTATGTCTTCAAGACATGCTTGTAGTCTATCTAACTGGTTGGGCTCATCAGGATTTATGGATAAGTAAAGCTGAGTATCATCAGCATAACGGTGAAAATGTGTCCCATGCCGCCTGGTAATTTTACCTATTGGAAGCATATATATAGTGAAGAGAATTGGCCCAAGTACTGAACCCTGTGGTACTCCACAATTAACCCTGGAGTTTGAAGATGATTTATCATTTACATGAACAAACTGGAATCTGTCAGAGATATAAGATTTAAACCAGCCTAGTGATGTTCCCCTGATTCCTACAGCATATTCCAGCCTTTCTAAGAGAATATTGTGATCGACTGTATCAAATGCAGCACTGAGATCTAAGAGGACAAGTACAGACATTATCTGAGGCCTTAAGAATATCATTAGTGACTTTCAGCAGAGCTGTTTCAGTGCTATGATGAGCTCTGAAACCTGACTGAAACTCTTCAAACAGGTCATTGCTGTGTAAATGCTCACACATTTGATTAGCAAATATTTTCTCAAGAATTTTGGATATACGTCTATAATTTATCAAGTCATCTCGATCAAGCGAAGGTTTCTTAAGTAAAGGTTTAATTACAGCTACCTTAAAAGCTTGTGGTACATATCCATTTACTAAAGATAGATTAATCATATCTAAAATGGGGCTGGTAATCAGAGGGAACACCTCCTTAAATAATTTGGTTGGGATTGGGTCTAACATACAAGTTGAAGGTTTAGATGAAGCTAATATTTCTGATAACTCAGGAAGCTCCACAGGATCAAAACAGTCCAAACACAGATCAGGTTCTACAGTTATTTCCAATATTGTCTCACTTGCTGAGGATCAAGTAATCATCTTCGGGAGTATGTCAAAGATTTTATTGTCAATAGAATCAATTTTATTTAAGAAGAATCCCATAAAGTCATGACTGCTGAGAGCTAAGGGAATGGATGGCTCAACAGAGCTATGCCTCTGTGTAAGTTTAGCAACTGTACTAAAGAGAAACCTAGGATTATTCTTGTTCTCTTCTATTAATGATGAGAAATAAGCTATTCTGTCTTTTTATACAACAGTAGGCGATTTTTCCAGATTAAGCAGGAATCCTCTAGGTGTGTAGAGAGCCATTTTCTCTCCAATTTTCTAACATTGTGCTTTAAAGTACGCAGCTCTGATTTAAACCAGGGAGTCAGCTTCCTGTGAATAATTACCTTCTTTTTCAAGGGGGCTGCATTGTCTAATGCACCACATGATGAGGAAGGTGGAACAGATTCTTTAAAGGTTGTTCCAGCATTGTCTGATAATGATCTACTATAATGAGATTTTCTTTCAGGTGTGGAGTACTGTTAAATTAAACTCAAAGGTTATTAAAAAAATGGTCAGACAGGACAGGGTTATGAGGAAATATTGTTATTTCTTTACAATCAATGCCATATGTCAGCACAAGGTCCAGAGAATGAAGACAAAGGTGGGTAGGTTTGTTAATGTTTTGAGCAAAGCCAATTGAGTTTAAGATAGGATTAAAGGCTATATTTATATCTGTATTTAAAAATAAATCAGATAAAAAGTCTGAAAACTGATCTAAAAACTGAGAGTAAGGGCCTGGTGGACGGTACAAAACAACAAACGGAAGTGGTTTTAGTGCTTTGCAATTTGGATGAGGAAAACTAAGGATTAAATATTCAAAAGAGTTGTAGCTATTAATTGGTTTGGGACTAATCAATAAATCAGACTGAAAGATGGTTGCTACTCCTCCTCCTTGCCCAGTAGTTTGAGGTATATGAAAATTTCAACAATTAGTAGGAGTTGACTGATTTATAGTAACATAATCCTCCTGCTGCAGCCAGGTTTCTGTGAGACAAAATAAATCAATCTGATTGTCACAAATCAGGTCATTAACTAGCTAAGTCTTTGAAGAGATCTTATGTTCAGGAAGCCACATTTAATTGTTTTATTTTTCTTTTTAGTCTGAGTTGTGTTTATTTTTTGAGGTTTTAATGATTTCCTCCTTTTAGATTATTTTGTAATCTATTCAGTTTTGGTCGTGGGCGAGACAGTTTTATTGGGGTAATGGGTGGGTAGCAGTACAGAAGCTGCAGAGAGGAGTGTTAAACTACGACCCTGCTTCCTGGTCTGAAACCTGGGTTGCCAGAGTTTTAGAGAACCAATAAATTCGGCCAGATTCCTAGAAAGAAGAGCTGCTCCATCGAAATATTCATGTGTATAAGGCAAAAATATCCCTACTGGGACATCAGCACGTCTGTAAACTCCCAGACCTGTCCTTGCGTTTTATGATTGTTACAATCAGTCAGTGTACCATTACACCCCAGGTAACCTCCCCTTGCTCACCTCAGAGTGTGTGCCATTGTGATTCCCTGGAACTATCCACTGATGATGCTGGCCTGGAAGGCAGCTGCCTGCCTGGCAGCAGGAAACACTGTAGTCCTTAAACCAGCTCAGGTAGGATTCACATTTTACAGATGTTACCCAGAGAGCAGAAAATCCAGAGGTGTTTCAGTCATTTGAATTCTTTGGGTTCCAGGTCACTCCGCTTACAGCACTAAAGTTTGCTGAACTGGCAGCGAGAGCAGGACTGCCCAAAGGGGTGATTAACATTCTGCCTGGATCAGGTGCCCTCAAATATCTCAGAAATGCCACATTCCTGGAGTACAAAAAAAACACCAAACCCTTTTCCTGAAACCTCTCTGTTTCTTTTAGGTGCTCTGGTGGGCCAGCGTATGTCTGACCATCCTGTTGTACGAAAACTGGGCTTCACAGGTTCTACAGAAATTGGTAAACACATCATGAAGAGGTAAGAGGAGCTCTTACACAAACCTCAATTTGAAAGTGAGACATGGCACTGCTCACATTGTGTCTATGCCCTGCTTCCTCCAAAGCTGTGCAGTCAGTAACGTAAAGAAGGTTTCGTTGGAGCTCGGGGGAAAATCCCCTCTCATCATCTTCAGTGACTGTGACATGGACAAGGCCGTGCGCATGGTGTGTTCCTTTAGAATGCTTTCTCATCTTTTGGTGCTAATGTCTGTGGTTTGCAGTACTGAAGCCAAGCTGTTGTCTGTGGATTTCAGGGCATGTGCTCAGTGTTCTTCAACAAAGGAGAGAACTGCATTGCTGCTGGTCGGCTGTTTGTGGAGGAAACCATTCACGACCAATTTGTAAAAAAAGTGGTAAGTTTCACAATCCAAGTTTAAACTTTGGAGCAGGAGAGGAGCTGCCTAATGAACTGATTGTACTGAATGTACTTTTGTGTACAAATTAATACTCTTGTTTTTGAACACTCCGACAAATTTTCTTTCCTCTAAGTTAGCAGTTTGGGTAACATTTGAACACATTTTAGTGTTCCTCCTGGACAATGATCCCAAACATGGAGAATGCATGCTAAGATTAAGCTGCTGGAATTGCCCTAATCTTAACCCTGATACAAAATGCGTGCACTAAACACGTGAAAGCTGGTTCTGTGGCAGGAACCAAACAAATTCAGACGAACTCTTTCATTTCTGACAAAAATAAGAACTTTCAAATATCCAACTAGAATGATACCAGAAGCTTGTTGATGGCTGTAAAAAGTGTATGGTTTCTCTGGAACTTGCCAAAGTTTAATTTCAGTTTCATTCAGTTTATCTATTCACAACAAAAGCTGCCTTCAGGCACTTTTCAAATTAAACAGGCCAAATTTATATACAGAAATATATAGTAAATTTGCTTCAATCACACAGATTCAAAGTCAATAACAAACATTCCATTTTGATCCTAGATCTAAAACAACGTTGTCAAGTTCAGTTTATTATTCCAACTAGTAAAACGTTTTCTATCTAGTGAAGCCCAGCTGATTGCATTGAGTCACTGACAGCAATTCCTCCTCCTGCACCAGCATGTAGAAACATGCATGTATATACATTTGAATCTGCAGTGACAATTCTCAATAAATTTAAACTTTTGCACCAAGCTCCTGTTTATAAAAATAATGAAATTATCCTGTTTGGCTTTTCCAGGTTGAGGAGGTTAAGAAGATGAAGATTGGTGATCCCTTGGACCGCTCCACAGACCACGGCCCTCAGAATCACAAAGCCCACTTTGACAAACTTTTGGAGTACTGTCAGATGGGCATGAAGGAGGGAGCCACCCTCATCTATGGTGGTAAACAAGTACAGCGACCAGGTGAGGAAGCAGGAGCTTGAAGATCACAGTCTTTCAGTGGGTCCCGTAAGACATATACTATACTGTTGACGGTTTCCTGTTTGTTTTGGATTCAGCTTTAAAGTTGTGTTTTGCTTGCAGGTTTTTTCTTTGAACCCACAGTGTTTACTGATGTCCAGGACCACATGTACATTGCTAAAGAAGAGTCATTTGGTCCCATCATGATCATTTCCAAGTTCAGGAGTGGGTATGTTGAAATCCAAAGCTGCTTCAGCTCACACACAGTAAACTGAGTCACTTTTTATCTCGTGCTTTTTGTGACAATCTGCTCTGCTTTTTGTCAAACTCCTTCAGCGAGGTGGATGATGTCCTCAGGAGAGCTAATGATACAGAGTATGGGTTGGCTTCAGGTGTGTTCACACGGGACATCAGCAAAGCTCTGTACGTGAGCGAGAGACTTAACGCTGGCACTGTTTTTGTCAACACTTACAACAAAACTGATGTGGCCGCGCCTTTTGGAGGCTTCAAACAGTCTGGATTTGGCAAAGACCTGGGTGAGGGAAAACTGATGCTGTCATTCTGTGACTTCTATTCAATCTAAACTACTGTCACTGGACTTAGATATGATAATGCTTGAATTACCTAATAAGCAGTAGTAGAGTAGTAATAAAGTCAGAATACAGTGAGGGCAAGAACTGGCGAAGAAATGAACTGACTGATGAACATGTTCACTTTTTGTCTCTCTGTCAACAAACAGGTCAGGAGGCCCTCAATGAATACCTGAGGACAAAAGCAGTGACTATCGAATATTAATGAACTCCCAGCAGAGGGCAGTATCTCAGGAAGACGTGGGTGGATGATGTTTATAGATCCAGACATAATGATGCTGACTATAATTCTAAATGTGACTCAACTTGCAGTAGTTTTTTTAATTCCTTATTCTCTCCTTTGCAACTGAGTCATTATATAAGCTGCAAGAGATCTGGTCCTGAACTGTCCAGATAAACACTGCAGTCACTGTGCATATCACTCAAAAGGTGTATGAACAAGATCTTTTTTAGATATAACAACTTCATTTGTTTTAATGTTGCTTTCATTAGGCTAGAAACATTAGAAAGTCAATGTTCCCAACAAATCTTGATTATTAATAAAAACTTTTAAACAGCCCCTTGGTCCAGTTTTCTTTTTTTCTTGTTGGGAGTCACTGTACTTCACTGTACCTCACTGTACTTCTTTGTTTTAATCAGTTTGTGTGATGGATATAAATATTCACCTACAGAAATAAATATGTCCAACTGCACCATTGTTATACAGTCAAACACCAAACATGTAGAATAATCCAGTTTAAGTCAATTCGGTTTATATAACACCAGTTCCCGAGAAGGCACGTTACACGCACACATCCAATTTAAATGCAGAAATACACTCACCGGCCACTTTATTAGGTATACCTTGCTAGCACCGGGTTGGACCCCCTTTTGCCTTCAGAACTACCTTAATCCTTCGTGCCATAGATTCAACAAGCTACTGGAAACATACTTCAGGGAGTTTGGTCCATATTGACATGATAGCATCACACAGATGCTGCAGATTTTTCGGCTGCACATCCATGATGCGAATCTCCTGTTCCACCACATCCCAAAGGTGCTCTACTGCAGCGGTCCCCAACCCCCGGGCGGTCCGTGGATCAATTGGTACCAGGCCGCACAACAAATAATTAAACTTAGGCCCCAACCCCCCGCAAACGGGGAAGCTCCAGGATTTTTTTCCCCCTATGTTTATTGTTCAAACTTCCCTTAATTAAACATAGAGATGTGTGGTATCCTCTGAAACATCAGAATCTTGGCTAAAAGCCGATATAAACAATTTCTACGAACACCAAACATAGTTAAAACTACAAGCAGTTGACTCAGAAAGTAAACACACCCTACAAAATGGTGTCACTGGAAGTCTCTGCCTCTGCTTCCTGATTGGTGGGATTGACGTGAAAGACTTGGAGAACTTTATTCTACTGCCTCTAAGGATGAAAAGGAGGGGTCATTTGTGGAATTCGGCCCATCCAAACTCTAGTTATGGACATGCGTAACGGCGCGTAGTTCAAACAGGGCAGAACCGATTATGTAGCTGAGCGTGTATGTGTTTTTTAAAATAATTTCTCGTGTTGGATTATTTGGTTTTTTAAGCCCAATGGCTTCCCGAGAAAAGTTTTAAACCGTGAATGAAGCACTGGACCAAATTACGGCTGAGTTTTGTGCTGAGGATGGCAAATGAAGACCAGGACCGTGTTTTTCTCAGACAATGGGACAATAAAGAGTGCCGCAGCTTGATAAAAGGTATGTTCATAAAGATGCAGGTGGATTCACTCCTGCTACTTTTGGTCCGCTTTAAACGGAACAAAACGTCTCTTCGAACTTAACAAGCCATTGTCGCTGGTGTCAAAGGTGTATAAAGTTATAAAATCATACCTGTTCAGCTGGGCGTTGCTTAGCAACACGTTATGGGATAGAACGCCGGCTCTAGTTTGTAGCACGCATTCGTCGACACCGTTCCAAAAGTATAAATAGAACGCCACAAAATCTGTTTAGAATGAGCTGCTCTTGGCTCTCACAATAATATTTCTCCTTAAAAAACGGCAGAAATATGCAGAACAGAGCAGCTGCTTGTTGTTGAGTTTGTGAGTTCCGATCCCCCCCCCCCCGGGCCCCCAGTATAAAGGGATGGACATGGTCAGTAATAATACTCAGCTAGGCCCAAAGTGTGCCAAGAAAATCTCCCCCACACCATTACACCACCACCACCAGCCTGAACCGTTGATACAAGGCAGGATGGATCCATGCTTTTATGTTGTTGAAGCCAAATTCTGACCCTACCCTCCAAATGTTGCAGCAGAAATCGAGACTCATCAGACCAGGCAAAGTTTTTCCAATCTTCTATTGTACAATGATGAGCCTGTGTGAATTGTAGCCTCAGTTTCCTGTTCTTAGCTGACAGGAGTGGCACCCGGTCTGGTCTTCTACTGGTGTAGCCCATCCGCCTCAAGGTTTGACATGTTGTGCGTTCAGAGATGCTTTTCTGCATGCCTTGGTTGTAACAAGTGGTTATTTGAGTTATTGTTGCCTTTCTTTCAGCTCGAACCAGTCTGTCCATTCTCCTCTGACCTCTGGCATCAAAAAGGCATTTGCGCCCACAGAACTGCCGCTCACGGGATATTTTCTCTTTTTTGGACCATTCTCTGTAAACCCTAGAGATGGTAGTACGTGAACATCCCAGTAGATCAGCAGTTTCTGGAATACTCAGACCAGCCCATCTGGCACCAGCAACCATTCCACGTTCAAAGTCACTTAAATCACCTTTCTTCCCCATTCTGATGCTCGGTTTGAACTGCAGCAGATCGTCTTGACCATGTCTATATGCCTAAATGCATTGAGTTGCTGCCATGTGATTGGCTGATTAGAAATTTGAGTTAACGAGCAGTTGGACAGGTGTACCTAATAAAGTGGCCCGGTGAGTGTATATAGTTAAACAGTATACAGTTAAACCCAATCATATAGACAGAGTGAATGTCAAACTAAATACTTTACAATTCAATCCTATTTAGAATAAAATGGAGTCAAATTCAGTACATGGTGCCAATAGGTAAAAGGTTTTTATATCTAAGGAAGCCCAGCAGATTGCAAAAAGTCACTGAAATGCAGAAATCATTTGTTTGTTTTTTGTTTTTTTGTTTTGTTTTTTTAAACATGTTCTCTCCGGCAGAGTAGCACTCAGAATTCTTGTCTGAGTGCCAAGAAGAAGCCCAACAGATTTACTTTCACAAGTGGAGCATTACGGCTAACACTAAAATGCTCCTCTTGATCTATTTATATAGAAAAACTTTATTGCAAACTGCTTTGGGAATATTTCAATTGCAATAGCCACAGAGGCGGAAACGAAAAGGAAAAGAAAAAAAAAGAAGCAAGTAAGAGAGAGAGGACAGGCAAAACAGAAAAAGGGAGAGGAGAAAAGAATGGAGGAAAGAAAGAAGGAGAGAAGAGAATACAAGATAACATCCTAGAAGACTGCTTCATTAACTGTGGAAAGGCATATATAAAAACAATTTTACCGAAAAGTGCACGGTGCTAACACCTGAATCCAAACACCTGTGGGTCTATATGTGAGCGTGCTTGTGTATATAATGCAATGGTATGTGTGAGGATCCACAGACTGAGATCCGAGCAACAGACATCCAAAGGCCCCCGGAGCACGTAAACCCGGTGAGGACCACTGCCGCGGCTACCGCAAACCCCCCAGAGAGGAGCAGAGGAGACCCCCAGGGGAACCACCCAGCAGCCACAGTGCAGAAGCCCCAAGAAGCTACAGCGACGAACCCACAGGCCCCGCCGGCAGCCGTCCACGCCAGAGCATATCCAGCCATGGACCCAGAGACCCGAGACCCCAGGGTACATAACCCCCCAATCAGAGGCCCGACAGAGCCAGGGGGCCCAGGCCCTGGGAAGCAGCCACCGGGAGTGAGCCAGCACACACCAAACCACCCATCCCCGGACACCGAGAACCACCAATACACCAGCGGGCAGGGACGCCTGCCACCAGCAGAGAGTGTGGCAGGAACGAAATAAGCCCCACTTTTGCTGGGAGGCCTAAGCTGATCCAGAAGAGGGAGCAGCCCAAAACCAAACCTGATACAAAAACAGGCAGACACAGTCGCAATCACACATTTCCACCCTCAGGCGCACACACATAAAAAACACTCACACCCACACATCCAAAGTAAAGACACACAACAATGGATGTCGTACACTCACTAACACTCCCTATACATACGCTATACTCCCAGGTCCAGGTACCGATACCCCAGAGTGGCAACCAGACCCCACACCGGCCTAGACTACTGCCGGCACAGCCCGAACCTGAACAGCCCTGGCCCAGACCCCCCGCTGCGACACCAGCCCCTAACGACCCCTGTTCCCATCCAGAGAGGGGGTGCGAACAAAAGAGGGGTCTACCCGGTCCAAACGAGCCTGCCAACCAGAGCCGTGCCAGGACAAAACAGTCCCAACCCCCCAACGAATTC
Organism: Crenichthys baileyi; assembly: GCA_036173005.1. Classification (NCBI taxonomy): domain Eukaryota; kingdom Metazoa; phylum Chordata; class Actinopteri; order Cyprinodontiformes; family Goodeidae; genus Crenichthys; species Crenichthys baileyi. Next base: position 104,732 of record JAHHUM010002151.1, on the reverse strand, counting down.
CAATCTCAACCCCATGAGCCCCCCACCCTCCATGAATCCCAACAAGAATTTCCCCACAGGGCCACCCACAACCAGGAAACAGATATTGAACACATGCCCCCGAACCTATTAAGACAGTGTCTCGTCCACGGCCAAAACTGAATAGATTAGAAAATAATCTAAAAGGAGGAAATCATGAAAATCTCATAAAAATAAACACAACTCAGACTAAAAAGAGAAATAAAACAATTAAATGTTGCTTACTGAACATAAGATCTCTTCAAAGACATTGCTAGTTAATGACCTGATTTGTGACAATCAGATTGATTTATTTTGTCTCACAGAAACCTGGCTGCAGCAAGAGGATTATGTTACTATAAATGAGTCAACTCCTACTAATTGTTTAAATTTTCATATACCTCAAAATACTGGGCAAGGAGGAGAAGTAGCAACCATTTTTCAGTCCAATTTATTGATTAGTCCCAAACCAATTAATAGCTACAACTCTCTAATATATAATCCTTAGTTTTCCTCATCCAAATTGCAAAGCACTATAACCCCTTCCGTTTGTTTTGTACCGTCCACCAGGCCCTTACTCTCAATTTTTAGATCAGATTTAGTGTTAAATACAGATAAGGGTATTATAGTGGGGGATTTTAACATTCATGTTGACACTGAAAGTGGTAGCCTAAATTTAGCCTTTAATGCTATCTTAGACTCAATTGGCTTTGCTCAAAACAATAATTTAGTTTCTTCCCCTTCACAAATTGATTCTCTTGTTCAGAGTGTTACTTCATCATTGCGTGATGCATTAGACAATGCAGCCCCCTTGAAAAAGAAGGTAATTATTCATAGGAGGCTGGCTCCCTGGTTTAATTCAGAGCTGCGTACTTTAAAGCACAATGTTAGAAAATTGGAGAGAAAATGGCTCTCTACACACCTAGAGGATTCCTGCTTAATCTGGAAAAATCGCCTACTGTTGTATAAAAAGACAGAATAGCTTATTTCTCATCATTAATAGAAGAGAACAAGAATAATCCTAGGTTTCTCTTTAGTACAGTTGCTAAACTTACACAGAGGCATAGCTCTGTTGAGCCATCCATTCCCTTAGCTCTCAGCAGTCATGACTTTATGGGATTCTTCCAAAATAAAATTGATTCTACTGACAATAAAATCTTTGACATACTCCCGAAGATGATTACTTCATCCTCAACAAGTGAGACAATATTGGAAATAACTGTAGAACCTGATCTGTGTTTGGACTGTTTTGATCCTGTGGAGCTTCCTGAGTTATCAGAAATATTAGCTTCATCTAAACCTTCAACTTGTATGTTAGACCCAATCCCAACCAAATTATTTAAGGAGGTGTTCCCTCTGATTACCAGCCCCATTTTAGATATGATTAATCTATCTTTAGTAAATGGATATGTACCACAAGCTTTTAAGGTAGCTGTAATTAAACCTTTACTTAAGAAACCTTCGCTTGATCGAGATGACTTAATAAATTATAGACGTATATCCAAAATTCTTGAGAAAATATTTGCTAATCAAATGTGTGAGCATTTACACAGCAATGACCTGTTTGAAGAGTTTCAGTCAGGTTTCAGAGCTCATCATAGCACTGAAACAGCTCTGCTGAAAGTCACTAATGATATTCTTAAGGCCTCAGATAATGTCTGTACTTGTCCTCTTAGATCTCAGTGCTGCATTTGATACAGTCGATCACAATATTCTCTTAGAAAGGCTGGAATATGCTGTAGGGATCAGGGAAACAGTGCTAGGCTGGTTTAAATCTTATTTCAACCTGGAAAGACTCACAAAGAGAAGACAGAGATGCAATTAGAAAAGTTTATTAGTGAATGTTTATTTCTTTGGCGCCCGGACCCCAGTGGAAGACGTGAATGCTGAGAATGACATGCGCTTGAATGAACATCTTAGGGTTAGATTTAGAGATGTCTTTCCCCCCCAAAAAAAGGGGCCGAGACTGGGGCCGGAAATGAGAAAGGAAGGGACGTTATTGGGGTTTATAAAGATTCGAATAACGGGCGTGAAGGGGATGATTTAAAATTCTCCTCCTCACATATAAAGCCCTTAATGATTTAGCTCCATCATACATCAGAGATCTGATTGTTCCATATGTTCCTAACAGAGCACTTCGTTCTCAGACTGCAGGTTTACTGGTGGTTCCTAGAGTGCTACATTCTCATACTACTCTCCAATCTTGCATTATTTGCTGTTATTTCAGCTTTTAACTTTATGTTCTCTCTCTTTTCTGCTCTCTCTTTTTATGTTCTCTCTGTGACACCTTCCTGGAAGGTGTCACAAAAAAAAGTTACATCATTACAAAACAACAGATTCAAGAAGAAAAAAACAATCATTTCCAACTCTGGTTTTTTTCAAAACATAAAACTTCTCAAACTACAGAAAGAATATATAAACAGTATAGAACAGTGCAGTACGTCCAGTAACAATATACATTGTTTATTGTATATTTAGTTGACCTCCAAATGACACAGCAGGCTCCAGATAGAAAATAACATTAAAACAAGAAGTCTCACTTTAACAAAAACTGTAGGTGTGAGACTTTGTCTGGTGGATTTTTGGTTGAAACTTATTTTGTTTTTTATTCAGTAAAGTTACTAGCAGTGGGCAGTCGCCTGAAATTGTACTCAAGTAAGATTGACCTAATTTCAAAATAATATTACTCAAGTAGAAGGAGCACGGTGCAGTTAAAAGATTCCAACAAGATTTTTTTTTTAAACTTACTCAAGTAAACGTAACTGGTTACTACCCACCTCTGCTGTACATAGAAGCTCTGCATCTAATCTGGCTGAGCTTGAGCTATTTTCTAAAGTAGAAATGGGTAAAAAGTCTCTGGATGTACAAAACTGATAGAAAGATAGGCTACCCAAAGAATTTTACTCCCCAGCTGGTGGAGAACAATCACCAAAGACCTGCAGTTATAATTTCAACTTAATGTATGTAAACATAATTAACATTCTTTGTCTCCTTTACCTTGATTACCTGTGTTTTACAAACATTTTCCTAACTAAACACATCCCCACTGGTCCCATGTGGTCCATTCTCTTATTTTTAAATATATATGTATTTTTTTATCAGTACTTCATATACTACTCACATAAAGTTAGGCATATTGGGCTTTTGAGTGAAATTTATGGAAAATGTAAAACGTTCACAGTACAGTGATATATGAGGAAAGTAAGTCATTTAATTAGAAGCATGCAATGGTGATTTCCTCATCACAATTTATTAGAACAAAAGCCAACAACAGTGGTGGGTGTACCACAACAAATATTGTCAATGTCTCAATAACGTGTCATGTGCCCCTGGAACAATTCCAGCATTACAACAATGTCTCATGATGTTCACAAGTTGACTTATTGTCTGCTGAGGCATGGCATCCTACTCCTTTTGAAGGGCGGCCCGCAGATCATTGAGGAAACCCATCTCCTTGGGAGGGGCTAGACTCTCTTCTACTCTGGAGTGGCCCACGGGGAGAGGCGGCGGGCTGTGGTGGGTTTGCTTGTTGGGGTTTACCCCAGTGGATGAGAGGGTCGCATCCCTGCGCCTTCGGGATGGGGACAGGTCTCTGACTGTCGTTTCGGGCCTACGGGCCGAGCGGTAGTGCGGAGTATATGGCCTTCTTGGCGTCCCTGTCTGGGGTGCTGAACAGTGCCCCTCCCGGGGACTCTATTATTCTGCTGAGGGACTTCAACGCCCACGTTGGAAACGACAGTGACACCTGGCGAGGCGTGATCGGGAGAAATGGCCTCCCCGATCTGAATCCGGGTGGTGTTTTGTTATTGGACTTCTGTGCTAGTCACGGATTGTCCATAATGAACACCATGTTCAAGCATAAGGGTGTTCATCAGTGCACTTGGCACCAGGACATCCTAGGCAGGAGGTCGATGATTGACTTTGTTGTCGTGTCGTCAGACCTTCGGCCGCATGTTTTGGACACTCGGGTGAAGAAAGGGGCTGAGCCGTCCACTCGAAGCTGTAGAAACAGGCTCTCTGCTGGGAACTCTCTGGAACACAGTTTGCTTCTGCAGACCTTAGAAAGAAAAGTCAAGCCATGCTTGCACCTTAATTACCCCGTTTGTGAATGAATACTGGATACACAAACAGCAATTCATTCCTACTTAACTTTGTGCATATGATCGCGTGATCGTATGACACTGTTGGATCCAGTTTGAAGAGTTATGTCTGCTTGCCAGCAAGGAGAAATTAGCGTGCTGTGTCTCTCCTTCCAGTTCTGCTGGGGACCTGTGTGGAAGAGGTCCGTCTGTTGGAACGCGAGGTTTTTGTTTAGTGACGTCACGGGAAGTCTGCTGTTACCCCTCTTGTTCCTGTTCCTGGCTGTGATGGAAGTAGGTTAATGCGATTTGTTTTTGAAAGTTCCAGAAAAGTTGTTACTGGCCTTTAATGTTGTAACTCATGGCTGGGGTCCCAACACTAGCAGCTGTCCCCTAATGATGCAACCTTGATGAGCTGTTGTCCATGAAGTGGAAATTAGGCCTGTGTTGTTCATGCAGGAGCACAATGACTGAATAAATGATGTCATTCAGGTAGTACGTCGTCTCCAACATCCTTGGCGGCAATCATCTCCGCTAAACATGAGTCAACTTCCATCAGAGAGCAGCACTGAGGCCCACTGGTCCCTCATCCATCATAAATGCTCCATGGCCCACGCAAGATGATGATGCCTGGTCCTGGTGGTGTGGTCAGGTAACCTTGCAGATCATCTAGCACTCAGACCACGCTGGTGTAAACGGTTTGGAATGTTCTGATGTGACACTTGGGTGGGGAGTTGAGTGGCATTCATCATCCGGTTCTGCAGGGCCTTGTTCACAGTGAAGCGGCCATCAGTGTGGGATGTAGCTGAAGGACGTCCACTTCTATCCCTTTCTGTGACTCTGCTGATGACACTAAGCTCAGTGGACACTTCTGCCTGAGAACATCCTGTTTGAAGCCTCACAGGTGTCGTCTTGGACTGTGGACTGTTTAAATGCCAATCCTGATTGAACCAGGAAATTTACTGGACAAATTATGGATCAAACCCCTGTTCTGAACTTTGCCGTTAGAGAAAAGCAGGTTGTGTAAAAAGTATTGAAACACTGAACAGTTGGACATGTGCATTCAGAAATTTAGAGAAGGTCACATTAAAGGTTATAATGCATTTTAGTTCCATCCTGAAATTTCACCTGAAAGCTGAATAGCCCTAACCTTTGTGAGCTGTGTATATAAAACATTCAACGTGCTTTACTAAAACAAAATCTGAATTATGGCAACTATTTTAATAGCTTAATTAATTAAAACATTGTTAAAATGATACAACAGAGCAAGTAAGCTTGAGCTAATCCCATCAGGAACATCCATCCAGTGGTTATACCCGCTTATCTGCGGAGGCGCATGGAGCTCATATCCTGTGATCACTGAGTGAGTTGGGGTACAAGCTGGAGAGGTTGCCAGTAAATCCATCAGGAAGTCACAAATAAAGTCAATGAAATTATCAAAATGAATGAAAAGACAATAAATACACTAATATGCACATCATTATTAATAGCAGACAAAGAGGTGCAGCCTTTAAACCGACTCTGTGAACACACCAGCGTCAGCCTCTGATTAGACACTGTACCTTCTGCTCAGGGCATGTTCACATCCACGTTTTACACCTGGAAATATCTGGGACAGTCCCAGCAATGATTGGAGAGCTTCTAATTTAAAAAAAAAACATCTACTGTACCTGAGAATCAGCTGATTCCAGTGAGCTGTAGGAAACCTGTCATGGACTGTTGACTGAATGGACGGAGTATTCAACAGTAAATGATGCTGAATCTTCAGTTCATCATGATCAATGAAGAAAAAAAAGCAGACTTCCACAGTCTCTGATGATGAGGGGTAAAGGAGCAGGTCAGATGGTCAACGTCTCTACAATAAATGCACTAACTGACCTGAGGTATTTTAAAGTAGGTTTGGTGAAGATGGGGTCCATGTTGGCATGTTCCTACCACGGAGCAATCAACACACATCATCTCACCCATATGGTTGGAATCAGTCCAGATTTTTCTATTTTCCATGTCTCCATTTATTCTGAAGAAGAAAACATGCAAATGATTATATTTTATTAAGGTTTGAAACTTCAAGACACGGAGGTGTCACAACTATTTTATTACAACTTGGATTCATTAACTTTAAGAAAGCAGAGAAATTTGCTGAAGAAGTAAAAAGAAGGTTGAAACATGTTGTAAACAGGGAAGGCACCTAAACATCTACTACAGACCACAATGGAGCTAATGTGTCCTTCAGCATGAACAAAGCTACACTGTAGTGATGAACCAATCAATCAACCACTGATCAGAAATGGACAATTTTCTCTTGATCAGCAGGTCCAATGTCTTCCTCCTTCATTCAATTCATTAGAACAGTTCCCACATGTTTCTCTCTGTAAACACATCAACAAACCTCATGCTCTTTGATGCTCTATATTGTTAACTTAGTCGAGCACGAATACAGCTCGGCGATAGATGGGTGCATCTTCATCACACAGTGGGGATTCATGTTGTCACTGTGTGGGTTTGCATGTGTTTATTCATGTCTTTCTTGTAGGTGAACGGTTGGGAGCAGATGCTGCAGTGATAAGGTTTCTCTCCTGTGTGCATTCTCATGTGAGTGACCAAGTTGCTCCTCTGCCTGAAGCTCTTGGGACACACTTCACACGCGTACGGCCTCTCCACCGTGTGGATCCTCATGTGTATTCTCAGACACTCACCCCGGGCAAACGTCTTGCCGCATTCTTTGCAACGATGAGGCCTCTGACCCGTGTGAATTAACATGTGCCTTTTTAAATGGGTCGCTGTGGTGAACGTTTTCCCACAGACGTGGCACAGATTGTCCACCTTGTGGGCCTGCAGAGATCCAGGGGACCTTTGTGCAGATGGTGCATTGTTTGAAGGACAGAGAACAGGAAAACTTGTTCCGTGTGATTTAGCATGTATCACCATTGAACTCCTGCGAAGGAAAGATTCTCCACACGTTCCACAGTGAAAGGTTATCCCTTTCTTACTGTTTAGTCTTTGCTTTGCCTTCCTCTTAGAGCTCACTAAAGCTGAATGTGTGCTTATGTCATTCCTTTCAGTAGCACTCTCATCATTCTCTGCCTCAGCTTCAAATGAGATTGGCTGGCAGAACTCAGATCTGTCGTAACCATCTGCTGCCTCGGCTTTCTCCTGCTCAGTGGAGGCGTGAGGGAAAAGAATCCCTTCCTCCATGATGGTGTTATTCTGGGAAAACCAGGAGGATGTCTGTGTGCTCTGTTCAGACTTTAAACAAGCAACAGAGTCACTATTTAAAAGATCTAGCAGTGTTCCGTTGTCCGGCCCGGGCCAGTATTCTGTACCATCCCAAAACTCGGGTTTGATCTGCTTCACCAGCACCTGAGCTGCATCCCTCGAAGTTTGTTTCCCAGACATGTTGAGCTCCTGGGAAGCTAGAAACACAAAGAATGTTTTGAAAATCATTTAAAATGAGGAAACCCATCAGGATACTTTATATCGCACATTCACAGGAGAAGGCATAGGGTTTTGTGATGTAAAAAAAAAAGAGGTCAGGATAAATCTTTCAGAACCTTTTCCACCTTCAATTTGTCTTTTAAGTTTCAACTCAGCAGATCCAAACAACTGAGATGTTTTAGGAGGAAAATTTGAAATAACTGACTTTTTCTAGATTGTCTAAAGCTAGTGACACACATCAAAACTTTCACACAAGAACGCAAAGATTTCAGCTGATTTTTATACGGAGTGCCAAAAGTATTTGCTGGTCTGCCTTCACACACATGCTCCTCTGGGTTTCCACAAGGTTTAGGAATGTGTTTGTGGAATGTTTTTCACCATTCTTCTACAAGCACATTTGTGAGATCAGACACTGATGTTGGCTGACAAGGTCTGGCTCATAGTCTCTGTTTTACATTCATCCTGAAGGTGTTCTATTGGGTTGAAGCTTATCCAGCTAGTGGGAAAAAAATGACTATTTTCAGCACAGTTTCTTAATGACTTGACTACCTTACCACCACTTTAGCTTCTTAACATTGTATGCTGCATTAAACTACAAGTGGCATTAAACATGGCCTGAATGCATAGCATCTAAATAAATTGCAGCCCAGACAGTTCTTTGCCATATTCAAACTGAATAAAGTGATACTGCAATAAACATAAATTTGTGATTTATTGGCCAATGTGGCGCCCTAGTTCAAGTCTAGCAAAAACACATCTGAAGTTCTGCAAAGGTGTGTTGTAATTATAGATTATTGATTAATTGAATATTTATCAAGAATTATAATTAAAATCATAATCCGATGAAATTAACTCCTTAACCAAAATCCTCGTTTATGAATTGAAACCAGAGCTGTCCTCTGGTGTTGTAATTATGGCTCAAGGCCTCTGATAATTACAATTATTAAATGTCACTGTGTAATCGACAGTTTCTGCCGAAACGTGGGGAACTTTGCCTTATTTTGACTGACGAATCACTCTTGCACAAAATATACACCAAACGCCTTCTCTTTATCTACATGAAAATGTATTAATCAGCCTGATGATATCAACTCTCCGATTCAATAATCTTCACCTACTCAAACATGCAAAGTTCTACAAAAAAAGGTAAAATATCTAACTAACCAAATAAAGCAAAACAGCAGTGTGTGTGTATTGAATCAACCAGCAGTTATGGCAAAAGTGGTAATATGACAAAGGGATGTGGTGTGTTGAACGGGGTTTGAACAGTCCGCCAGAAGCGTAGCCCAGCGGGACACGGGCTGTCATAAAACCCCCACAGCAAAGTTGTAAAATCAGCTTAGACAAAGAGTCATAAACCTTTTGGTGGCAAGTTAGCAAGCAGTGAAGTTGGAACAAAGAAAATGGTGAATTTCACCATGAGGTTACTGTCGTAGTCCAGTATTACCGGCGCTCCTTTGTTCGCACGGTAGAGACACAAACTTGTGAGACGCGGCGGCCTCAGCGGTCAATACAGCACATCAGGGTTCAATACAATGTTGCATGTAAATACAATTTCATAACATCAGACTACAAGTGGCTATTCTGATCGCACTAAAAATCCTATCTCTCTCTACCCTGCCCAGACTACTCCTAATAAAGAAATCAAAGAAAATAATAAAGGATCGGTATTACTTTGTGGAGCCTTCCTTCAGGGCTGCCAGCGTGAGGGGGAGAGGAGGAGGGGGAAAGTTGGAAGTTAACGTGCGTCCACGGTTAACTTCAGGAAGAGCGGTCAATCTTCGTCCTTTGGCCTCCTTGGCGAAAGGGAAAAATATGATCTGACCGTCAGCAGTCGACTAGAACAAAAACCAAGGTGGCGATCCGTCTCCTTGAAACTCCGTGTTTTTTTGGTTACGTGTTAAACTAACACCTTTGATCGGTAAAGTTGAAATTTCTGGCCTTCTTATTCCAGGAATTTCTGTCATGAACGTTCTTTTCTTTGGCCAACGGGAGAATGTAAGTCCACTCGGGATCTCGTCTCCAGAGTTGCTGCTCCAGTTGTGTGGTCACCGTGTCGAGGTCCCCAGCTGAAAAGCAAGGTTTAAAGCGTCCGCCTTCCATATATAACCTCTTGTGACGTCAGACTGGGGACGTCCCCGTCCTACCAGCCGCAGTGCCCACTGGGATTTGTAGTGGCAGACAATACTGGATACAAAATGGCCGATGATGTCAGAAGGCCTGGTGGTGTCCAGCAATGTGTAAATGGCCCAATATTCAGCAAACAAGTGGTCCAACAAGTGTGAAGGTAAATATGTTATGGAATGATGAAACTAAGGTTGAACCTTTTGGTCATAACTCCAAAAGGTATGTCAGGTACAAAAACAACATTAAGCATCACCAAAAATACTACATGAAGCATGGTGGTGGCAGTATCATGCTTTGGGCTGTACAGTGGGGAGAGCAAGTATTTGTTACACTGCAGATTTTGCAGCTTTTCTCACTTCCAAAGCATTTAGAAGTCTTTTAATTTTTATCATAGGTACTCTTTAACTGTGAGTGACGGAATCTAAAACAAAAATTAAGAAAATCACATTGTGTGATTTTTAAATAATTAATTTGCATTTTATTGCATGACATAAGTATTTGATACCTCAGAAAAACAAAATGTAACAGAGTTTTAACATCAACCTTACACCTATCAGTATGAGCCTCTTCAAATCAGGACATGATCACGCTGATCGGGAACAGTTTGGATCAGACTGATCGGGAACAGTTTGGATCAGACTGATCGGGAACAGTTTGGATCACGCTGATCGGGAACAGTTTGGATCACGCTGATCGGGAACAGTTTGGATCACGCTGATCGGGAACAGTTTGGAACACACTGATCGGGAACAATTTGGATCAGACTGATCGGGAACAGTTTGGATCACGCTGATCGGGAACAGTTTGGATCACGCTGATCGGGAACAGTTTGGATCAGACTGATCGGGAACAGTTTGGATCAGACTGATCGGGAACAGTTTGGATCACACTGATCGGGAACAGTTTGGATCAGACTGATCGGGAACAGTTTGGATCAGGCTGATCGGGAACAGTTTGGATCAGACTGATCGGGATCAGTTTGGATCAGGCTGATCGGGAACAGTTTGGATCAGACTGATCGGGATCAGTTTGGATCACGCTGATCGGGAACAGTTTGGATCACACTGATCGGGAACAGTTTGGATCAGGCTGATCGGGAACAGTTTGGATCACGCTGATCGGGAACAGTTTGGATCACGCTGATCGGGAACAGTTTGGATCAGACTGATCGGGAACAGTTTGGATCAGACTGATCGGGAACAGTTTGGATCACACTGATCGGGAACAGTTTGGATCAGACTGATCGGGAACAGTTTGGATCAGGCTGATCGGGAACAGTTTGGATCAGACTGATCGGGATCAGTTTGGATCAGACTGATCGGGAACAGTTTGGATCAGACTGATCGGGATCAGTTTGGATCAGGCTGATCGGGAACAGTTTGGATCAGACTGATCGGGATCAGTTTGGATCAGGCTGATCGGGAACAGTTTGGATCACACTGATCGGGAACAGTTTGGATGAATGGTTTGTGTTGATATGCGACACATGAACTGCTTACATTGCTTTCATTTTTCCATTAACTTAGTATGTCGTGTGTTTTATTTAAAGTTGCACTTAAAGCCCGGATGCTATTATCTTATCCTGATTCGTAAGAGCCTAGAACTCTTTAAAAACATCTCACATTTTCATCAAGCTAACACAAAAACACATTTTGTTATTTTGATCTAAACAGAGAGCGGCGACAGTAGAGGAGGAACGTTTTCCTGCAGAATAATGAAGAACATGCAGACCCGAAAAAGCAGGCAGCTTAGAACCTACCTGTGTTTGGCACTGCTGCTAGTGCCTCAGCTGACGTCAGCAGCTCGGTGTCTCTGACCGCTTCCATTGACGCATACGCGTCATTTTCGAGCCCTAACAAGGTTCTCTCTACAGCACCGAAGATCTCCTCTGCTGCTGCGCTCAGCCGCTCACTGACAAACAGTTTGAGCTGCTGCAACTTGAACATTTTGGACGAAGACGGGACCAACCTTTCAACTCCAGCCATTGCATCAGAGTCCGGCGTCAGCAGAGGGCGCGCTAACCTCAGGTTTGATCTGAGGTGCGGTTGGTTAAAACCTTAGGTATAGATTACTGCCATCTACTGGATTGGAGGGTAAAACAGAAGAGGGATACGTCTAATTACTGTAGTTATCCAAGAAAACGAAAAACTTTGTCCCTGATTTACTGTGGGAAACGGAGTGGACATTTCATCAGAAACATTTGATGAATAACATAATGAGAGATGTTTGCTTTAAACTGTTACACAGAATGTATCCTACTAATCAATACATAATGAAGTATATTAAAACTATAAACCCCAATTCTAAGTTTTGCAAAGAGCATCCAGAAACAATGAGTCATTCATTTTGGAATTATCATGTCACAAAGATATTTTGGGAGGAACGTAAAAACTTTAGAATTTGCAATATTGATGCTATGGTTTCACTGAGGTATGAGCATATTCTTTTTGGTTTTGATGGAAAGAATATTAATCAAACAGAAGACTGGGAATTAATCTAATTATAATATCTGGCACATTTCATATTCACAAGTATAAGTTTTCATCATTATCACCTTTTTTTCCAGTTTTGTTTAAGAAATTCGAACTATATTTATCCACTATTTGTAAGAGTACAAACAAAAAAGCTATAAAAAACATGTGAATGTTGCAGGTTAATTAATATGTTTCATTTTTCATAACGTGTCTTTTATTTACCAACTGTATTTATTGTAGAAGCCTATCCCCCCCTTCTTACATTGTTACAATAGTGTTGAAATAGATGCTCACCTACACTGTTTGAAACTGTTGGAACTTTATAAAAAATGCAAACAGAAGCAATAATTGTCATTTGGAAATGCACATGGGAATTTTCATTTCAAGTTTACAACAGTTTGAAATATGGGCACTTTTTTCCCTTGTAATTTTGCAGCTTCTTTAATATCAGTAATACTTTAAGGTAATAATTGATTATGGCTAAAATGTCACTCTTTAAGCTCTGGGTGATGAACATTATATCTGGCAATTTGCACCATACTCGCTTCTATCAACAAACATCTTGCATAAATCGGTCTGGAGATTTGACCAGTCTCATCAGAAGCTTTGGTAGAGTTTATTTAAGATGGCTATTTTCCTGATATGGCCCAAAGTCCACAGATTTAAGGTCAGGGCTTTGAGGAAGCTAAGTGCTAACATGCAGTTTTCATGTGTATAAAGAATTACTGCAACATTTCAAACTCGTAGTCACAGATTTCAGGTGTAATGTAACAGTACAACTGGTATTAAAGCATGATGCTTCCACCACAATGCTTGGCAGTTGGTATATCGTTCTCAGGTTTGAAAACGTCAGCTTGATTCGTCCAAGTATGCTTTTTGTCATTGTGGCCAAACAGCAAACTTTAGTTGTGCTTGAAGATGCAGTTTGTGCTGACAAACTACTCTTCATTCCTCTGCATAGATTAAACCTTTAAGGAGGAATGCTGACACTGAACCAGGATAAACGTGATGGCAGAACAATAAAGTTGAAAAGAATCAATCCAAGAGACTACAAACTGTTCCAGGAAGACCAAGGACACAGACTGAATTACACTGTTTTGCTGCTGAGAATCTGTCGTCCTTCTATATCTTGTTAGAACTTCAAGTTTGTCTTTATTTTGTTCTAATGTTCTGAATAATTTTAAGCTGATTATGCACCCTGATACAATGGGAGCATCCATTTTGATGATAATTCTGATAATAGGCATGATGGGTCAGGACCTGATTGGGATTATAAGGTATTTAAATTATAGGTAATGACACATTAGATCCAATACAGAGATTTCCTGTTCAGATTGACTGAGAATGGGATTTCTCTGAGGCCTCCAGACGTTTTCTCCTGCCTTATTTGTTTAGAGTGGCCTTTGACTTTGCCATCTAAACATTATCAGTTACGTTTTCAGTCCAATTTTCCTTTCATTTTCTTATCCATCATTCTATTCTCTTTATTTTATTTTTATCAGTGTTTCTTTTCTTTGTGATTGTATTGTAATTGTATGTACAGCGCTTTGAGTGTCTCGTTACTGAAAAGCGCTATATAAATAAATTTACCTTACCTTACCTTTTAGTATGGGTGGGATTTTCGACTGGAGGGACCTAAGCTGACCTAAGGGTCCCCTCCGACGGCACATAGATTTTGGGTCAGGAAAATGTTTGTCCGTCTTGCGTATTAATGAGTTGTGTGGCCGGAGGAGGCTTTTGGGAAGAGCTACAGAGTAGCTGAATTTGGTCTAATTAGTGAATAGACTTAGTTTACCTAGTCTAACACAGTTAAAATAATGTGTGCGTAGGAACTTTAAATAAGATCTTAATTAATTAGTTGAACTCGAAATTTCAGACCTAAATAAGAGCAATCATCTAGGATTGCTTAATTGTTGTAAATAATGTAATTTTACCACTCCTCATAATCATTCACATTTTTATTCATTTTACTCACTCAAATACATCACATATTTCTGTATAAATTCCTCTGGACATAAGAAAAAGTCATTTTGAGCAGGCCTGTAAGGCCCATCCCGGAACTTGTAGAAGCAAATTATTTAGGTACAGGGTGTCGTTGACCAGAGAAAAGGATGATTTGTGGAAAGAGCCCTAGTTGAAACTCGTCTGCCTAAATATGGAAAGAAATGGGGTACAGCCCAGTGTTGACATTGTGCAGGGCAAGGAGGTCGCTGTGATACAACTGTCACATAGGCCAGCCAGAGATAGTCCAGCTGTAAATTATTATTACATCCCGAAGCTTGCCAGGTCAACTTGACTGCTAAAACGTGTGCGTAAATGGAAATGGTACATCGGATTGGTCAAGAGTTTCACATTCACAGCAATGCTCTGAATCTCCATAAAAGTGCCCTGTTCTAACTGAAACGTGGGATTCTTTGGAATTTTGTATTATGAAGATGTATTCAGAGATGTGTTCTGAATAAAAGGTCCACTGCGTCAGCTTTGAGAGGAAGCCAGTTGTCTTTTCATCATTTTTATATTAGTAAACTTTCTTCTCCCACAGTCCCAACATTTAACCAGAGAGCACAGAATTCCTGGAATACATGAAATGCATTGTTAAAACCCAAATTATTCTTATCCCTGGCTTTTAATTTCACAAACATGTTTCTTCTGACTGAAAATAATTTGAATGGCTTGGGGCAGCCCAACTTCAGTCTGATAGAAAATCTGTGGATGGAGCTGTAATGTCCGTATCTTGTGTGACATAATAAAGAGGTGACTTTGTGAGTAACTGAGACACGTCTTTATCCTTGAACAAGCCTATAGTCAGTACAGTGGAACCTAGAACACCTTGCACACATTTCTTTGAAAAGCTTTAGAGATTAAAGTGATGGCAAGGAGGCATTTCAACCTGAAAGGAAATATGCAAAAAGCTGCTCTCACATACACACTCACACACACACACACAAACATCAAAAGGCAACTTTTTTGGAAGGAAGCAGATACCAAAAAGAGATTCCAGACATGCACAGGGACAAAATGTAAACTCCATGCAAAGAAGACCCCAGCAGGGGTCTTCTTTGCATGGAGTTTACATGCAAAGAAGAGATTGGACAGCATTCGTCGCCTCATCCAGGACGTCATCGGCCTACAAATGCGTCCTTCGAAGGATGCAGTCCTGAATCTGGACACAGCAACAGTGAATGACATCCATGAATCAGTGAATCTGTGTTTGATTAATCTGTGGCTTCAAGGACCCAGATGTGTGACACAAGAAAACCTGCATTTTGGAACTGAAATTGAATTTCAGACCTGAAAGTGAAAGTAATCAAACTGAATTTTTAATACAAGCAAAGCAATTTTCAAAGCAAACAAATTCAGTTTTAAACCATTATATTCAGTTTCAGTTTAGTGAAATTCATTTTCAAACCAATGCATTTAATTTCAAATTACACAAATACAGATTCAGTCCGAGCTATTCAAATTCAGTTTCTGATGGCACAAGTTTCTTCCCATAAAAATCATTACTGGTCCAATTAGTGTCCTATTAAATGTAACAAAGTAATTTTATTTATTCAATAATGGATAATATAATCAGTGATAAATATATATTTGTACTTGAATCTCTACCTGTGTAATTTATCTCTGTGCTATTATGCTTATTTTTTAATTTAAAGCACTAATTTTCAGTCATGCTTTTCGTCTTGAACTCTTTTTTTGTTTTATTTAATTCAAGTGAATGTTCTAGCCCTTTTATTTCTGTATTTATTACCACCCAAATATATATTTAAAAAATTTTTTCTCAGAAACATTAAATTTTTAAAATTATTTTACTGTCCTTTTATTTCTTAAACGCTGATATATTTTCTCCTCTAAAAAATCCTTGTTGTATTATCATCCCCAAAAGATTCTCCTGGCCCCATTTATTGCAGTCTTTCTTTTTCACATTCCTTGTTCGCAAGGCAGCCACAATGAGGCTCACCCTCAGCCAATAGACGAGAAGCTGAGGCAGGGATGCTGTTCCAAAAACCGTGCCCTTTGTCTCTCTCGCCCCCTTTCGTTCTTACATTTCCAGATGCATCTTTATTCTCATTATGAAACCATAACATTTTACAGACTACTGGCTCATAAGGCACACATAATACAGAATACATTAAAGTACTATTTAAATCACAAAAGAAACGTAAAATGTATTATGCATATAAAGTGCAGCTAGTCCAAGTCCAGTTCTATGAAATGGGTTGATGGTCTGTTTGATTGTCAGCGGGGGTGCCTGTGTGTGTGTGTGTGTGTGTGTGTGTGTGTGTGTGTGTGTGTGTGTGTGTGTATTAAAAGTATGTTGCTGGAGGAGGTAGGGTGCATGTGTAAGAATTTCTGCAGGTGGATGTAATCTGAGTGTTTGACTACAGGGGGGCGATCTGTTTCACAGCACTGGGGAGGAAGCTCTCCCTGACTGTTTGTGCTGGATTTAATGTGCCTGTACCATTGTCCAGATGGAAGTGGTACAAACAGTGCATTGCCTGGGTGGGTGGAGCCTGTGGCAATGCGTCTGGCCCTCTTCTGGACTCTTGCAGCATAAACTGAGTCCCGATCTAGTAGACAGCATATGGCATTCCACGATCCCCTCGTGCTATCCTCATCCCCCAGGCTAAGTCCTTCCTATCCCGTGCCATGCAGCTCCCATACCAAAGGATGCTTCCAATCGTGGCCCTTTAGAAGTTTGCGAGTGACTGAGAAGAGAGTCCAGCCTTGATCAACTTCCTGAGAAAGAAGAGCCATTGTTGGGCCATCTTCACCAGGTGGGAGGTGTTCTCAGTCCAGGAGAGGTCAGAGGAAATGTGAATGCCCAGGAACTTTATGCTGTCCACATGCTCCACCACCTTCCCCCTGTATGCATAGAGGAGCGTGTTCAGTGTTCCTGGACCTCCTGTAATCCACTATGACCTCCATGAGTGGTGGTGGAGGAACACCAGCACCTCCTTGCTGGTGTTCAAGATGAGGTTATTCCTAGAGCACCATAGTGTCAGATGTGGACCTCTTCTTTGTAGTGGGTCTTATCATTGTTGAATACGAAACCCACCACAGTGGTGTCATCACAAACTTGACAACCATGTTTGTTGGGTGGATAGAATAGTCGTGGGTTCTGATGAGGGCATGGCTGAGAACACAACCTTGCGAGGTGCCAGTGTTGAGGATCAGTGGGTCGGATGTGAATTCCCCTTTCCTCACCCTCAGGGGCCTGTTGGTGAGGAAGTCACTGATGCAGGATAAAGCGGTACAGATAAGCCCAGGTTGTGGAGCTTCAGGACCAGCATGTTCAGAAGGACGGGGTTGAAGGTTGAACTAAAGTCCGCAAATAGCATCCTAACATAGGTGTTATGAAGTGCTCATGAGACAGCATCCTCCGCAGAACCATTCTCATTGTAAGCAAACTGCAGGCTAGGCCAACAGGTATGGCATCCATGATGTAATTTAGGAGGATCCACTTAAAAGTACTTTGTGCATGTTAAGAAAGTAAAGATGACAGCAACCAAAGAATTTAAAAAAAGATGGGAATAAATGTGCTCAGGAAATGAGCAAATATAGAGAAAATATATCAGGGTTAAAAAATGTTTAAAAAATAATTTGCAAAATTCTACATCTGTGAGAAAAAAAAAATGTTTTAAACACATTTGGGTGGGAAATAGGGAATAGGAAAAATAAAAAAAACTCACTTTAATAAAAAAAAAAGCATTCAAGACAAATAGTATTAAAAATTATTGGTTTTATATATAGAAGTGTTTATATTTGATTAATTGATCAATTATCAAATAATTTAATGGCACACTAATTGAGCCTTTAATTAATGACAGGATTGGTCCTCCAAAGACCCAACCACACTGCCAAAAGTACCAATACTTTTATCAATGTGTGCATGTTTGGGCAGCAAACCTAAAACTCAATCTGTGTGCTGTTAAGGTGTTGCTATTTGAGCAGCCTGGGCTTCCTGAACACCTCAGCAGGACAGGCCGATGTAACGGGAGGTTCTGAGGACCGGAAATTTCAGCCAGACAACAGATAATTCAAAAGGTTTATTAAAAGCTCTGGGCGACGTTCGGCAGGAAACCACCACCTGCAGCGGCTGGCTCAGGAACCTGAGGGCGGACAGATAGGTTAGTGGCTGAGCAGAGGGCTGGGGAGAACTCAGGAGTGAAGCCACTAACCTTTTCAGAATCCGTTGGAGAATAGGGAAGGTGAATTTCAGCTCCTCAGTGCGGGGCTTAGGTGACAGCAGGATAACGTCACACGGGCTCTCAGGTTTGTAAACCCAGTGACCAGGCAGGGAGCGCAAGTCAGGAGGCATAAACAAGGTCAACGTCCAGAATCCAGAAGCCAGTGAGGAATCCGATAAGTGCAAGGCAGGGCAGAGAAATCCGTGAGACAAAAACGAGATCAAATCAGAGCAGGCAGACAAGGAAGGACCGCTGGACATTACTCACAAAAGCTTTCAAAAATCTGGCACTGTTTGTTACTTACTCACTTCTTACTTTTTTTTTATGGCGGTTTGCAAACAACTTTTAGGTGCATTACCGCCACCTTCCAGATTGGAGTATGGACCAGACGTTTAACTATTATAATCTGCTTATAATACCTGTTCTTCTTAGAAAACTAAAAATACTATTAAAAACTACATCCCCAGAAGATCTCTGAAACAAGTCCCTAATGTCTAATTTATTTTTATTCCTACTTAAATCTCTAAGTAATACCTTTCTTTCCTGAACATACTTATTACATTCTAAAAAAATGTTGCACTGTTTCTAATTTTCCACAATAATTACAACAACCTGTATTATGTTAATTAATTATTTTAAGAGTACTATTTAATCCTGTATGTCCAACCCTTATTCTAGATACAATATCTTCTTCTTTTTTACTTCTTTTACATTTCCTAAATTCCCCAACTTTTTTTGGATGCTATAATAAAATCTAGCATTGCCTCCTGTATCCCATTGTTCTTGCCATTTCTTCTTGATATACATTTGAATAATATTCTTTACCTCATTTTTACTTTTTTAATTTTTTAAATCCACCATATTTTTTTTTTGGTTTCACTCTTAGCAAAACTACCCGCCAACTCATTTCCTAACCACACCAATGTGGGCTGGAACCAAAACTAGTTTAACATTAGAACCATCATTTTTAACCCTAAAAATTGAGTTTAAATTATACCAAAATAAAATTCTTGCCTTGATTCTGAATTTTAACTCAAAATACTTATTAATGCACTACTTGATCTGAACAAATTAAAAACCTCCCTCTCTTTTGTTTCCTCAATCCATTAAAAGCCATTAAATAGCCTTTAAATTCACCTGTATACACGGTCTTTTTTCTTATTTTTTATTTCTCATAATATTTAAATCCGGAATTACAAAAAATGCTATACCATTTTATCATTTAAACATTTTAAAGCATCTGTATAATTTGTATTAATTCTGAATATTTTTTTTTCTATATAAAACTTCCCCTCTTTTTTTTCCTAACTTCCCCCCTTTTTTCAGTAAGTTTAAAAAAAATTCAGCCTGTCCAAAGATCCATGATGGAATAACAGGAATAACAACCACAGGACTAACAAAAAAATTATCTATTCTACTTTTTTTTTTTTTATTTTTTTATTATCCATCCAAAACTATTAATTTGTTTCTTTTCTTTTTCTTGACAAGGTTGCAGTGTAACATATGGAGGATGACATTCATTATGTCCTTTAATATTTGTCCAGTAAATTATTGCTAATTGTTCTCTCCTGAGCTCCAGTGGCATCTCCCCATCTCAACTTGTAGAGCTGAAACTGGAGTACTTTTCATCGCTCCGCAACAAAGTCTTAATGATATTTTATTCTATTTTTTTAATAAACTATTTGAAGCTGAATTGTATAAAATACACCCATAATCAAATATTGATCTAATTAGTCCAACATAAATAGTTTTTAATGCTTTCGTATCTGCTCCCCATTCTTTATCTCTAAAACATCTCATTATATTTAATTTTTTTTTAACTTTTTCCAACTATTTTATCAACATGTATCTTCCATGTTAGTTTTTTATCAAACCAGATACCCAAATATTTCATTTGATCTATCCTTTTTCTAAACTTCCCATATAATTGAGATTTACATTATTTTTTAATTTCCCTATTTGAAAAAAACACAACTTTAGATTTGGATGTTTGAGAACCTAAACCCCCCATTCTAAAGCCCAAGCTTCTTCACTATTTAAGGCCTCTTGTAGTTTCATATTTACAAATTCTATATTTCTTCCCCTCTTCCAAATAATACCATCATCTGCAAATAATGAAACACCAAAAGATTGATCTATACTACTAAAAATATCATTAATCATTATAAAAAAATATCATAGGACCTTATTATACTACCTTTTGGGGGTACCATTTTAAACTTGATATTTTGAACTTTTTTTCCCCCCCTATTTTTACTCTAATACTTCTTTCAGTTAAAACTTTTTTATCCATCTATATATTTTACCCCATATAAATTTGTTTGATTTTAATCAACAGCCCTTCTTTCCCCATAACATGTCATAAGCCTTTTCCACATCTAAGAAAACGCTATTAAATTCTCCTTATTAATCTGAGGCCGTCTAATTTCATGTTCCAGACATAATGCAGGATCTATTGTACTTCTGCCTTTTCTATCTTCTTCTTAGATTCTAAAAAATAAATTAATCTGTTATTTACCATTTTTTCCATAATTTTACTTATACATGATGTTAGAGCTATTGGTCTATAACTTTCAGCTGAATTAGGATCTTTACCAGGTTTACAAATAGGTAAAATGATGGCTTCCTTCCATTTATCAGGTAATATCCCTTCCTCCCACACCTTATTATACAAGTCTAATAATATTACTTTACTCACATCACTAAGATTGTTTAACATACTATAACTGATTTGATCATCCCCCGGAGTTGATTTACTGGAATTCTTCAGTGCTTTATTTAACTCTATTAAAGAAAACTTCATATTAAAAAAATCCTCATAATCTTCATCATTATGTAATAATTCAATATGTCTCTGTAATATTAATTTACGTCCTTTTTTTTCTTTATTATTTAGATTCTCTGTACTATGCATCTTTGCAAACACTTTTGCTAATAATTCAGCTTTATTTTTATTATCTATTATAATATTACCCTTATCTTTTATTACTGGGAAAAAATATTCTTTTGAATTTCCAGACATTTTTTTAATAGTATTCCAAACCCTGTCTAATGCAGTATTTTTCCCCAAAGACTCACAATATTCCCTCCAATAATCCATTTTAGCATTTCTTATAGTTTTCCTAACTTCTGCCTGTTTCCTTTTGTAATTTATTCGATTTTGGAAACAAATCATTTTCTTAAGTGTTTTAAAAGGCTTATTCCAGTGTTTAATTGCTGTTGAACATTCTGGTGTCCACCAAGGAACTATCTAATTTTTTTTAATACCACTACTTCTAGGAATGAATATTTTGGCTGTATTAATAATACACTTACTAGTTTCTGAATTTAATTCATTTATTGGCTTACTTGTATCTATATTTTTCATATTAACCTCACTCATCACTTTAAAATTATCCCAATTTGCTTTCCCAAATTTCCATCTCTCCT
The DNA here is from genome assembly GCA_036173005.1 of Crenichthys baileyi. Lineage (NCBI taxonomy): Eukaryota > Metazoa > Chordata > Actinopteri > Cyprinodontiformes > Goodeidae > Crenichthys > Crenichthys baileyi. The sequence continues at coordinate 83,000 of JAHHUM010002151.1, read as the reverse complement.
CAATTTCTACCTGGTCTTCTTCTGTATCTATTCCCATCCTGACAAAAATTGGATAATGATCACTCCCCATCGTGCTTTCTTTACATACTCTCCAGCTGCAACTATCAGCAAAAGATTGAGAAACTCAGGTCAAATCAATAAATGATTCTTTACCTCTTACCAAGTCAACCCGAGTGCCTGCTCCATTATTAAATATTACCAATTCTTTTTCTTCAATCATCTCTTCTAAAATTCCTCCATTATAATCATCTTGATCTCCCCATAAAGTGCTATGTGCATTGAAGTCCCCACACCAAACTATTTTCCCTCTCCAGTGTTCTAGGATTGTTTCAAGTTTTAACTTTACTAATTATTTGCAAGGATTGTAATAATTTATTATTGTAATATTCCCATTACTTGTCCAAATTTCTACAGCAGTAAGTTCTAAGTCTGTTATTATTTGGAGCTGAATAAATTGTATGTTTTCCTTTAAGAATATGGCACAACCTCCTCCATTCCCATTTATTCTATCTTTACGTAAGACTGAGTAACCAGAAACACTAAACTGCAATGACGGCTTGAGCCATGTTTCTTGAATGCATATTATGTCTGGTTTTTTTTAAAATTAAATTATTTAATGAAGCCTTTAAATTCCTGACCATTTGCTATAGACTACGAGCGTTCCATTGTAAAAATTAGAATTATGTAATAATTTGAGAAGCCTCAGCTTCAGATGACCTTTTCCCCATGTCTAAGTTCATAATGAATTTTTTTCCCATGATAAATACTTTGACATTAAAAAAATTTTTTTAGCTGCCTTTACAATGATTTTTTTTTTTCTCGGTTTTAGTTCTTGCTTGTTCTGAGCAATTTATGATATATGCAAAAAACGAAACAATTTTTAAAAAATAATATTACATTGATTATTGTCTTCCCCCTTTTCCTTTCAAATTTGCTTTTGGATCATTATCACTATTTTTTACCTCTTTCACTGCTTCAGCATAATAAATTTATTATCATTTTTAACTTCTTGAATTTTCAGCTGCTTCTTTTCTTACCATGCACCCTGCATATGCTGCAGTATGACTTCCTCCACAGTTACAACATTTAACTGGATTATTTCCACACTCGCCGTAAGGATGTTCACCTCCACATCTACCACATCTCTGTTTCCCTTTACAAACGTCTGCAATATATTCATACCTTTGACATTTATAACATCTGAGAGGTGGTGGAATATAAGCTCTTACATTAAAGCTCATATAACCAATCATCACCTTATCAGGCAGAACCTTATCTTTGAAATCCAGTAGTACAGATGTACTGTCCATTTTCTCCCCACTCCTGAAAGCCTATAATCGTTTGATCCCTGTGATCTCTCCTTTTATTATTTTCTTTAGCTCCTCCAAGTTTTCTCCAAAAGGAATCCCTGATATTACTCCTTTTACTCTTCTTTCTTCCCCAACTACCTTTCTTTCCAGTACTTCTCTTTTACATACCATTTGTATTTTTAGGGCCTTATTCTTTTGCTCAGCATTTTTACAAATGATAAGTAGGCTTCCATCCCTTAAGACTTTAGCAAACTCTACATCTCCAACAACTTTCTTTAATCAATTTGACAAACTGATAGGACTTATTCCAATCATATCCTGTCCAGCCTTAAACTTTAATATAATTTGAAAGTTTTCCATCATTTTTTTCTTTCTTATTTCAACTCTTTCTTCCTCATCATCAAGAGATCTTTTACCAGCATTTAGTCCACTTTTAACCTTATCTTCCCCCCCCCTTCTATTTTCTACCATAGACCATCCTATATCCATATTTTCATCTTCCGAAAGCTCCCCACTACAACTAGCCATCTTGATCCACTCACCATCCAGATTATGCCAAAACCACCTTTAAAATCAACTTATTACTCGCCAGATAACGTTTTAAGCCCGCTCAGGACGTGTAAACTGCGGCTGCCTTCTTCTTTGCTCAAAGCATGCTGCTCGACTCCAAGTCCTCTGGCACTGTTTGTCTGGCAGAGAGCTGCTTATAAAGGCAAGAGAACAGGTGGAGCATGTGAGGTGTAATTAGGGAGCTGGCTGGGAAGGAGATGGTGGAAACAATCCTCCTAATATCTGCAGCACAGAGCAGACAGAGAGATGATGCAGACAAACAGTGCAGAATCATGACAGCTGACCTCCTCCATGCCACTATGCAGAGATGCAGTACTACATGCAGGAATCCCAACCAAGTACTGAGTGCCATATACTGTACATAAACATATTGTCCCACAAAAACGTCTTGTTGGTCTGATTTAATATTCACAATTTCTGAGAAGCTGAATTTGGGCTTAGCAGTAAGCTAAAAAGCATTTAAATCTGCATAAAAGAATAGCAGAAATGTATGAATGTAGTATAGGTCTATTTAATATACGAGTATTATTTTTCTGAACTGATAAAATTACGAAAATTATTTCACCTTGACAGAGAAGCAGAAAGCGACATTTAACTGATCACGTTTTTTAATTTGTTGAGCAGCGCCACAGCGCCCTCTGCTGGACAGCAGCTGACTGATTCACAACTAACAAAAGGGTGCCCTCTTTGAATTTGAACCCCCTCCCCTCCCGTCCCCTTCCACAGATGATTTTATTGTCATTGTTCATTGATTTCATTAGTGTCTGAGAGCGGGGATGGGCAGCATCCTGCAGGAGCGGGTAGCACGGCGGTGTGTGGAGAGGGTCTCCATCGGTGACAATGAATGGAAGAAGGCTTCGAGAAGTAGCAGCAGGCTGACTGTGGCAGGGTGGGTTCTTAACATTGTTAATTATGCTGAACAGCCGGAACCAGGAGGATGAGGCGCGGTGACTGTTCAGCTGTGGCAGATACTGGGATCTGTTGGTGTGCAGATTCTGCACACTAGAATAAAAACACGGTTGACGCCATGTTTATTTTTTTCTGGATGTATTTTCGTGTGGAACTGGCATATGATGATGTCTTTTGTCTTATTCTTCATGATTTTAAGGACCAAAATGGGAATGCGGCAGGCACAAAGGAAGAGTCCTCAGCCGCAGTGCCTGATCCACAGTCAGGAAAACAACCATGAGAAGGTGGGTGCAAAGGATTACTCCTGGCATTTTATAATTTTATATATATATATATATATATATATATATATATATATAATATATATATATATATATATATATATATATTTATATATATATATATTTATTTTTATTTTTAATGAAATGTTTGTTTCTGAATATAAATTCAGACAAGCTTCTCTTAAATGAAATTAAGACAATGTAAACATCCTTGAAAGGCATGTATGAAATAATTTATACCCATCTCGATAACCAAAGTAAAATAATCGATTCCCATTACAACAATAAAACCCTTTTTATATTAGCCGAGCAGCTTTTTGCATGTTTCCACTCAAATTTTGATAAGTTATCCTCAGTGATGAGCTCTAATTCTTTAAAGGTGGAAGGGCTCCTTACCATCACCCTAACTTTTAGCTGTGTACACAGATTCTGGCTGGGCCACTGCTTAATATTACATCCTGTCACAAGAAACATGTTGGTCGATTTTAAGATTACTTTTAGCCTAAATATCCCATTGTTGTTGATCATTTTGGGCTCAACTGTATATTCACAGAGACGGCAAAGAGGAAAGTACAAGTCTAACACTTCTTTGACCAAATGCAGTGCTTTGCATCAAAGGTGAGATGTTAGTAAGAATGTATTGTTTTGTTATCATGCCATGTTTGGTCGTTAAGATGATCAGACTTCCTTTCTCCTGCAGTGCTCAGGGAACCTCCATGTCTCATCCAGCGGCCTCTGAAGAAGACAAAATGATGATAGAGGTGTCATCAACTGCTGAGCGCTGTGTCCACAGAAAACACACACGAACAGGCATGAGAGCGAGCAAACACACAATTGACCTCCCCTGCTACAGCCTGCCTCATTCCAGTCCTGACCAGCAAGAAGAGCTCTCACCCAAGTGGGAGGGGGGAGCTCTGAGCAGCCCCCCACAGCAGGACAGTGACACAGACTTGTCTGAGTCAGAAAGACTTGCTCTGTCCTCCAGTCCAGTCGCCTCACGACTTGAGCTCAGGCCCGAGGTCATCGAGGATGAAGACCCAAACTCTCACAGCCTTGGAGTCAGAGGAGGGGAGCATGGAGAATTTGACTTCCCAGACTTCCTCCCTCCACCTTTTAATTCATGGAGCCTCAGTCAGCTGGCTTTCTTCTACAACACAGAGGACAGAGGGGTCCCTCGGCCAAGGCCCATGGGCACTTTGGAGAGGTTCCTGGAGAGGTTGCTGCAGCTGGAGTGGTACCAGATCCAGACTTTCAAGGCAGAGCATGGCACACAGGAGGTATCAGGAATGCTATCCAGCTGTCAGAGGTCGACCGCTTCTGCCCCATCACGCCTTAGCTCTCCTAAATGCATCCTCCAGTGCCAGCGTGCCTTCCCCCTCACCCTCCTGTCCTCACTGGCCAGCCACTCCAACCTGCTGCCTGGCTGTGTCTGCACTCTCTGTCGGATCTGTTACGCCACCTGTTACACATCATGCTGCCGTTCCATCCACAGCCACAGTCATCCGTCCAGACTGAGTCCAATGATAGATCGCAGCAGAAGGCCCGCACCGCTCCCTAAAAGGAGCTACAGCGAGAGCCGGGTCCTCTCCACAGACAGAATGCTCAGGGCTCAGATGGTCGTCAGCCCTGCGAGGACCAACAGCCACTTAAAGAGGATGCAGGCTTCAGGAAACATTCGCAATCCCATCCAAGGTGCTTCACGAAGGTCCCATTCCTCCATCAGGGGCTGTAGTGACCAGGCTGGGAGAGGGAACGAGTCAGACTGTACAGTTGGACTGCTCAGAAAGAGGAGTGGCTCTGAGCAGAGGAAATGTGGAGGAGACAGGCAACTGAACGGATCAGAGAAAGGCCAGAGCAGTTCTCAGTGTAGAAAAGGAAGAGCTGAGCGGGGCAGAGCAGTTGGCTGCACAGAACTGGAAATAAAACCAGATGCTGTAACTGCAATTATAGATAATTTGCCCGGATCCAAATACTCCCCAATCCAGAGGCCCAGCAGGTCCAAACAGGTTGAATTTGTTACATAACAGTAAGCTGTGTGTGAGCTCAGACACTGTCATCATTAAAAGATTTGATCATTATTCGATGGGATTCAAATGTTCTTATTACTGTTTTTTTTTGGTTATTTCAGCTGTAGACATGATTTAATGAATCGTTTTGGCATCATTACAAACATAATGTGATATTTACTGTAAAACATCTGAAACATACATCAATGTTTACATGAACATTTGTCATGGAACATGGAGATGAAAAGATCTATTTGTTGTTTTTTAAAAGATCCCAGGTTGTCATCAACAATCAGCTACACTGCCTTACAAAAGTATTCATGCCCCATAAACTGTTTTATATTTTGTCACATTACACACACATGCTTTAATGTATTTGAATTGCATTTTTGTGGTAGGCCCACACTGCAGGGATTCTTTCATGGAGCTTTGAGATGTGAAGTGGAAGGAAAGTTATACATGGTTTTATTTTGTTTTTTACAAAGACAAATTTGAAAGGTGCAGCATGTATTTGGATTCAACCCCTCTAATTGAACACTTAATTTATGAGGCTGTGGGTCTCCACCAGCTTTAATCATCTACAGACTGACATTTGTGCTGAAGAGCATCCATGAAAATCAATTTAAAAAACTTCATGTTCTCAGTTGGATTTATGTTTGGACTTTGACTAGACCATCCTAACACACGAATTAGCTATGATCTAAACCATTCCATTGTATCTTGGGCTGTATATTTAAGGTCGGAGTCCTGCAGGAAAATGAACCTCCGCTCAGGTTTGCTGCTGCTTCTAACAGGTTTTCTTCCAGGATCATCCTGAATTTAGCTCAACCCATTTTACCATGAATTCTGAACAGCTTCCTATCATTGCTAAAGAAACGCATCCACACAGCATGATGCTGCAGCTACCATGTTTTACTAGGTGCAGTGATGCTTTTCTGCCACACACAGTGTTTTGTATTTGAGCCAAAAAGCTCAATCCTGGTCTAATAAAAGCACTTTTACTCACATGTTTGCTGTGTCCCATACATGACCTGCTGCAAACTGCAAATACGGCTTCTTATGGTTTTGGTCCTAAACTTTTTTGAAGGCAATATTTCTGTAGTGTACAACAAATAGTTGTCTTATCAACAGATTATTTTACCTGAGCGGTGGATCTTTGCAGCTCCCCCGGAGTTACCATGGGCCTCTTGGCTCCTTCACTGATCAATGCTCTCCTTGGCAGAGTTTAGGTGGACGTCCATGTCTTGGTAGGTCTGCAGTTGGTCCATCCTCTCCATGGTCAGATGATGGATTGAACAGAACTCTGGGAAATGTTCAAAGCTTGGGATATTGTTTTAGAACCTAACCCTGCTTTAAACACCACAACTTTCTCCCTGACCTGGCTGATGTGTTCCATAGTCTCCAGGATGCTGATTGTTTTCTAATGTTGTCAAAATAATCTCTGAGGCCAGAAAAAGAACAGCTGCATATTCAGTTATATTCAATAAATTAGAATGTCATGATCATTAACAGAAATAAATGCTTGAAAACAACGGTCTGTGTGGAATTAATCTTCATATAATGTGGCAGTGATTTATTGAATATGACTGTATGCTCTCTTATTACACAATTGAAAGCAGTTGGTTGCACTGGATGTATGTATTTATTTAGGAATATCAGAGTAAAAGGGTCTGTATACAAATGCGCACCCCATTTTTCAGATTTTTATTTGTTAAAATATTTGAAAGCAAAATGTAATACTACTTTCACTTCACAACAATGTACAACATTGTGTTGGTCTGCCACACAAAACAAAACCAAATAAATTAGCTTGTGGTTGTAACATTACAAAATGTTACTGGAATACAGTTCCAGTGGTATAATGACTTTAGCTAGCCCTGTACAGCATGTTATTTGACCATCATGTTTATATGAAGAGGTTTACAGTTTTCCATCTTTGAATGTGATGAGTGAATTAGCCAATACTTTTTAAGCTGTCAAAAAAGTATTAAATACATGATAAAAAAAATCCAACTGTGTGCAGATCTTCAAATAAGCATACCATGCCCTAATTTGCAGACAGGGTACATCTAAAGCCCCTCCTTGAATCGCCACCTTACCATGGGGAAGGTGTTTGAGTGCTAGAATGATCCTATGTTGTTCAGGGCTTAAATGCCCCTGGTAAGGTCTCCCATGGCAAACACGTGTTGGCTGACTGGTCAGACAAAGAGCGTTTCAGAAGCCTTCATTAAGGACCAGTAGAATGAGGCATGTGATGTTGTCTGGTACAGCAGAGCTGGGGCCCTAACCTGGAGCTTGTACAGGAGGTTGGGAGATAACGGCTGTAAATAGTTGGGCTCACCTTCACACACAGTGTGGGCTTTGACAGTGACACCTGGATGGGTGTGATTTTTGAGGAATGGCCTCCCTGATCTGGTCTGGTCCTGATATGGACTTCTGTGCAAGTCACGTATTGTCCATAACGAACATTATATTCAAGCATAAGGGTGTCCATCAGTGCACTTGGCACCAGGACACCCTAGGCAGGAGGTCAATGATCGTCTTTGTAGACGTGTCTTTTGACCGTCAGCCACATGTCTTGGATTCTTGAAAAGAGGGAATGAGCTATCCACCAACTCCCACCTCTGGAAGAGCTTTTCCCAGATTCCGGGGGAGTTTGGAGACATAGAGTCCGAGTGGACTATGTTCTCCTTTATTGTTGATGCTGCCGGCTGTAGCTGTGGCCGTAAGGTCTGCGGTGCCTCTCGCGGCGGCTTTCCCTGAACCCTGTGGTGGACTCCAGCAGTAAGGGATGCCGTCAAGCTGAAGAAGGAGTCCTATCTGTTCTGGTTTGCCTATGCCAGAATGTTGAAGAGGAGAGTCCGGCTGATAGTTGAAATTTGGCTTCAGGAGGAGCAGTGGGGTTTTCGTCCCGCTTGTGGAGCACTGGATCCGCTCTACACCCTCTACAGGGTGCTTGAGGGTTCATGGGCCAACCAGTCCACATGTGTCTTGTGGACCTGGAGAAGGCAATCGACCGTGTCACTCGTGGTGCCCTGTTGGGATGCTCCGGGAGTGCGAAGTCAGGGTCCCATTATTAGGGACCATCTGGTCTCTGAACAAGCGGAGCAGGAGTTCGCAATACCGGAATGAAATCAAACCTGTTCCCGGTGCATGTTGGACTCTAGCAGGGCTGCCCTTTGTCACTGGTCCTGTTTACAACCCCTATGGACAAGATTTCTAGGTGCAGCCAAGGGCCAGAGGGGGTCTAGTTTGGGGACCAGTGGATTTTGTCTCTCCTTTAGCAGATGACGTGGTCCTGCTGGCCCCCTCTAGCCAGGACCTACAGCATGCGCCGAGGCGGTTCACAACCGAGTGTGAAGCGTTGGGGATGAGGATCAGCTCCTCCAAGTCCGAGGTCATGGTTCTTGATCGGAAAAGGGTGGCTTGCCTTCTCCAGGTTGGAGGGGATCTCCTGCTTCAAGTGGAGGAGTTCAAGTATCTCGGGATCTTGTTTACAAGTGAGGGGAGAATGGAGCCTGAGATCGACAGAGAGATCGATGTCACCGCTGTAGTAATGAGGACGCTGTGTCGGTCCGTTATGGTGAAAACAGAGCTGAGTCGAAACAATTATAGGTATGTTAAAGAGCTGTTTTACTAGAACTGAGACTTGTAGAGTGAACACTAGAGGGTATGGTCAGGAGCATCACAAGTGGAACGATAGTGGCATAGACAGTTGCTGGGCGAAATTGTAAGGTAAGGTTGTAAGGAAAATAATGCACAGGGTTCGAAATGTTTTACAAATACAACTATGAAGTGTGGTGTGCCGCTTTATTTATCCCTCTATACCCTGACAACCACAAATAAATACCATTGTAGCTAACTGCCTTCAAATGTAACCTAGCTAATAACTAGAGTCCAGCTATGTGTAATGTGATGAGTCTAAATCCAGCTGTTCCGTTTCTGTTCTCAGAGACCAGAATAAACAGAATCATTAGAGAACAAACAGCATCATGGAGACCAAGGAACACAGCGCACATGTCAGGGAGAAAGTAGTGGAGAAGTTTAAAGCAGGATTAGGATATAAAACAATATCCCAAGCTTGAACATCTCCAGGAGCTCTGTTCAATCCATCATCTGTTGACAGGACAACTGTCAGTCTGACACTCGACAAACTAAGAAATCAATGAGAAATTATTTATTTGAAATTAATGAAATTCTTATAAACAGTAAAAGAAATACTGGAATATACTCTGTGAATTTAGTAGTCTGCGCATCTCTGTTCAGAATATAGAATGTTACGCAGTTATTGATTAACCACTGTGCTCCATGTACATTAGAATAAGCATCCTGATTAGGCTCATTAGTCTGATTAAAAGTTACTTTTGGAAATAACATTTAAACAGGTATTAAACACACTTTTCATTAAGCCCTCATTTCTGTATTAAAATGTTTTAATTGGTCTGATGTAACTTTCTAATCTTAAATGTCATGTTTTCATTAGCTGTAAGCAGAAAATCATCTTAAACAGAAATAAAGTCTTACAAACATCATTCTGTGTGTAATTAATCTAATAAATGAACTTGCCATTAATATTCTCATTTATTGAATATGACAGTGTGTTGCGTTTTTAATGCAAGTACACAAGAAGAAGCCATCTACTGGACTGCTCCACGCTAGAGTCCAGTAGATGGCGGTTATAAGCTTCGAGTGGTCCTCTGGAGCGGTGTTAGTTTCAGGCCGGAAATATTTGTGGAGCTGCACCACCATGGACGCTGGTTCTCAGCGTGTTTTACAGTACTTAACAGAAGTCGAGGAGGCAGCCGAGGATGTTCTCACTACTAAACAACAGGTACCCGAACCCCAAGGAAAAACGAGTAACTCAAAGCCTGACATCTGCTCATTTCAGCCAAACATCTAAACTAACAGCTAAACTAGGAGCCGAGCTAACAGCTAAACTAGTAGCCAAGCTAACAGCTAAACTAGGAGCCGAGCTAACAGCTAAACTAGGAGCCGAGCTAACAGCTAAACTAGGAGCCGAGCTAACAGCTAAACTAGGAGCCGAGCTAACAGCTAAACTAGGAGCCGAGCTAACAGCTAAACTAGGAGCCGAGCTAACAGCTAAACTAGTAGCCAAGCTAACAGCTAAACTAGGAGCCAAGCTAACAGCTAAACTAGGAGCCGAGCTAACAGCTAAACTAGGAGCCAAGCTAACAGCCTGAGGATGAGAGCAAGTCGTTTTCAGAAGCTCTTACATTTCTTCCATAAAAATAACTGATTAAGCTGCCTGTGTACTCGGGGCTAATAAATGAGTGGAATCCATCCTTAGATTATTAACACCATAATATAATGCCCTTTAGAGTTGTTATTATTGTTCATTTATTTATTTATTTTTCCCAAATAAACTTTTGTTTCCATTGGAATTATGAGTGGAAAGTTGCAGCAATGCATTGACAACCGGACCTCAATCAGTAAGAACGCCACTATAAAAGCAGAACCATTGGTAGTTAATTGCTCTGTAACCTTCAGGTGTTTGTGAACACAACGCCAGGTGGAAAAGACATCAGGAATGACCTTAGAGAAACAAATGAATTAGAATAGTAATAGACATTTTATTGGTCTAGTTTAGATTTTTTTCCTCAGTTAGTGAACATGCATGACATTGTTTTAGTCACCTTATAAACAAATGTTAGAACGTATATAGACAGAATTAACATCAGCATCATCCTCCATAACTCATCGCTTCAGTCTAGCTTGTCTAGAAATTGTATAGCAAATAAACATGTTGTGATGTTGACCAAATTCAAACTGGGAAGGGTTTTAAGACCTTTTCCAAACTATTTGAATTCCAACATTCTACACTGAGAAGGATTTAGAACAAGTAAATGGACCGAACACATTTAGAGCTTTTCCTCTCCTACTGAAACTCAAAGCGCTGTTACACTAACACTGTTGCTGGCGCCTTTCAATAAAGGCAAGCTGCAAAAAAACCATATAAGCTCCATATGAGCTTCAACAGACCTTTGTTGGCTTGTTATTGTGGACAGAGCAGTTTTTAAAAACTAAACCTGGATGACTTTTTGGAACCATTTGCAGGAGAAAGCTTCCTGTCTAGTAAGTCCATGACAGTTGATCGGAGCACGTATAATTGTGTCTTTTGGGCTATTAAGTCACATGCTCCACTTTCTGATTTGCAGTGTTGTGGAAAAAGATTCACACTGTAGCAGGACACGAGGCAAAACACTTCATAGGTTTGTAGAATCTATAGGGAGACCTAACAGACCATGGGATATTAAGTACCCAGGGTCAGTCTGCTGACCTCTACCTCTCTGTCCAGTTAGGAGAGTCCTAAATACTCAGAAAGTCAAACAAAACAAAGCTCCATGATTTCTGCTGCAGTTTAGATAAAAGGTGGAAAAACATCAACTAAAAAGCTCCATCCGTCTTCCTAGTCTCAAGCATTCAGCTAATGCAAGACAGAAGTTTATTTTTCTGGTTAAAATATGTTGGGGTGGCTAGTTCCTTTTTCCACACGCCCTATTGCCTTGGTTATGGGATGCTGCAGCACCATGGGCTGCATGTTGTGCAGAACTCAGGTTGTCTGTGGGTGTTTCAGATTGTAGACCTGGACATGAAGAGAAACAGGAACAGGGAGGCCCTGAGCGCTCTGAAACACGAGATGTCAGATTCAGGTGAGTGATCTTCATGCTACAGCATTGTTACTGTAAAAGTAGATTTCCCGAATTTCAATTAAACACTCATGGCTCGGTGTACAAATGTATTATCTATACCAAGTTGTAGAAGTGTAATATGGTTTAAAAGTGCCACTGCCCTTAAAGTGATGTTTATGTGCACTGCTGTTTGCAGAAAAAGTCAAGGTTTGCTTTGGAGACATGTTCATTAAATTCCCCAAATCCAAAACAAGAGAGATGATCCAGAAAGGTGATCCTTTTCAGATAAAACTTTCTAACAGATGCAAAAATCTGAAATTAATGAAAAAGAAAATCTAAATTCATTTTTCTTCTCTGTAGATCAGGAGCAGCTTGACAAGGAGATCAATGATCTTCGTAGAGAGCTGAAAACAAAGGTCAACCGTCTCAATGAGAAGCAAGGTATGCTGTGCCTCCTCACATTCCACTGTATAAAATGGTATACAGGGGAGATCAGGGTTAATCACATTCCTGAGGTGAATTTGTATATAAAGCTTTAAACAACATCCAACCTTTTCATTTGACAACATTCATTTGTTGGGGAAAATCCCAGGAGAGATGATTAACTAAATCACTGGTTGAGCAATTATTGGTTCATTGACCAACAGTCCCTTTAAAAAACTTTTTTAACTTTCTCTAGGTTGATGACTTGATGTTTTCCTTAAGGTAGAAATTAGAGACAGGCCTTTTTCCCTCAGCCACTGGCTGCTAGGCTAGACGAGGACCTGTTTATACACTGCTCAAAAAACTAAAGGGAGCACTCAAATAATACATCCTAGATCTGAATGAATGAAATATTCTCATTGAATACTTTGTTCTGTACAAAGTTGAATGTGCTGACAACAAATCACACAAAAATCATCAATGGAAATCAAATTTATTAACCAATGGAGGCCTGGATTTGGAGTCACACACAAAATTAAAGTGGAAAAACACACTACAGGCTGATCCAACTTTGATGTAATGTCCTTAAAACAAGTCAAAATGAGGCTCAGTATTGTGTGTGGCCTCCACGTGTCTGTATGACCTCTCTACAACGCCTGGGCTACTCCTGATGAGACGGAGGATGGTCTCCTGAGGGATCTCCTCCCAGACCTGGACTAAAGCATCCGCCAACTCCTGGACAGTCTGTGGTGCAACGTGACGTTGGTGGATGGAGCGAGACATGATGTCCCAGATGTGCTCAATCGGATTCAGGTCTGAGGAAACGGGCGGGCCAGTCCATAGCTTCAATGTCTTCATCTTGCAGGAACTGCTGACACACTCCAGCCACATGAGGTCTAGCATTGTTCTGCATTAGGAGGAACCCAGGGCCAACCGCACCAGCATATGGTCTCACAAGGGTCTTGAGGATCTCATCTCGGTACCTAATGGCAGTCAGGCTACCTCTGGCGAGCACATGGAGGGCCATGCAGCCCTCCAAAGAAATGCCACCCCACACCATTACTGACCCACTGCCAAACCGGTCATGCTGAAGGATGTTGCAGGCAGCAGATCGCTCTCCACGGTGTCTCCAGACTCTGTCACATCTGTCACATGTGCTCAGTGTGAACCTGCTTTCATCTGTGAAGAGCACAGGGCTCCAGTGGTGAATTTGCCAATCCTGGTGTTCTCTGGCAAATGCCAAGCGTCCTGCACGGTGTTGGGCTGTGAGCACAACCCCCATTTGTGGACGTTGGGCCCTCATACCATCCTCATGGAGTCGGTTTCTAACCGTTTGTGCAGACACATGCACATTTGTGGCCTGCTGGAGGTCATTTTGCAGGGCTCTGGCAGTGCTCCTCCTGTTCCTCCTTGCACAAAGGCGGAGGTAGCGGTCCTGCTGCTGGGTTGTTGCCCTCCTACCGCCTCCTCCACGTCTCCTAGTATACTGGCCTGTCTCCTGGTAGCGCCTTCAGGCTCTGGACACTACGCTGACAGACACAGCAAACCTTCTTGCCACAGCTCACATTGATGTGCCATCCTGGATGAGCTGCACTACCTGAGCCACTTGTGTGGGTTGTAGAGTCCGTCTCATGCTACCACGAGTGTGAAAGCACCACCAACATTCAAAAGTGACCAAAACATCAGCCAGAAAGCATAGGTACTGAGAAGTGGTCTGTGGTCCCCACCTGCAGAACCACTCCTTTATTGAGTGTGTCTTGCTAATCGCTAAAGATTTCCCCCTGTTGTCTTTTCCATTTGTACAACAGCATGTGAAACTGATTGTCAATCAGTGTTGCTTCCTAAGTGGACAGTTTGATTTCACAGAAGTTTGACTTACTTGGAGTTATATTGTGTTGTTTAAGTGTTCCCTTTATTTTTTCGAGCAGTGTATCATGTCACCATGAACAATGAGCAGGAGGGTTAGGAAAATAAAATTTCTCTACTTCAGGTGGGTCTGATGTAAATATGTCGAAGATTACTCATACCCAAGTATGGTTAAGGATCTGTTGGCCTTTCTCTTCCAAACACCCTTGAAATCTTCTTAGAGGCCATGAAATTACAGACTTGTTGATGTACCAGAACCAGTAAACTGAAAATGGGTTTTCACTGACCCCTCCCATAGGATAATAAGTCAGGAGAAAATAGTCCTGCTTTCATGGTCATCCCACTCCTCAGACCCAAATACTGGGGTAAACCTGTGGGGTACAAATTATCAACAGAAGAGGTACCAATAAATGTAAAACTAACATGGGATTTTTCATTACTATATAAATTTACTGTAAAAAGTTTTAAAGTTGGATTTTGCCTATTTAGTGTGAGATTTTTCCACTGCAATACAAGATTAATGTATTTTAAAACGTATTTCACGTCATTTCAATTTAACAACGTTCTATGATGCTGAAATGCTTTAAAGCATCATGTTGACTCTGCTAAATGTTTGCAGAAAACTCATCAAGTTTAACCAGGATATGGATAGTAAAGGATGCAGGGTTCTCTGTCAGGGTCAAACGTTATCAGCCACATACAAAGTTGATTAGCTACCATCTGATTACAGCGCTGGTTAAAAAAGAAACTTCCATGGTTTAAACTCAAAAATAATTTATTACAAGCTTAGACAAAGACCTTTGAGGAGAAACTGCAGACTAAAACAATCAGTAGAGCAGTGCTGGTTGTAAATATAAAGCAACTCATTCAATGTTCTTGTCACTGTGTCTAGCTGCTGGTAACTAGGTTCTGCTTCTCACTGACCAGCGGTGTTCTCGTATCTGACTGAGTAAAACCCAAACTGTATATTCTCAAAAAAAAACTAGAAACCTATAAAGTGTTGAAATGAATAAAAAATGATTTACTTTAATGCACAGTTCTACTGACAACAAATACATAAAATCAACATAATGAAGAAGTTGCATTCACATTCTAGAAAACATAGGACCAAACCTAGAACAACAGATATATTAGTTACCATTGGTACTCATTGTCATATACC
Source organism: Crenichthys baileyi (assembly GCA_036173005.1). NCBI lineage: Eukaryota > Metazoa > Chordata > Actinopteri > Cyprinodontiformes > Goodeidae > Crenichthys > Crenichthys baileyi. The sequence continues at coordinate 67,823 of JAHHUM010002151.1, read as the reverse complement.
AGTTTATTTCTTTTCTTCTACCAGAAACAGAAATATCTCGCATTTAGATCTAGTTTTAATTCAGCTCCTAACTGGGCTCTTTTTGCTGCCTGTGTCTGATAGGGAAAAATATGAAACAACACTGTTTTTGGATATTTTAGTTACATTTTATACAAACTAAGACAAAGAGAAGAAAAATCACAGTAAAGTTAAAAGTTATATTACAAGCAGTTAATTGCCGCTGTGGCAAATTGCAGCCATTTGAGCTCGCCATAGAGCACTATTATTTGGCCGGTGCGATGTGGTGCAGAATTCTTCACTTTGACACGCAGTGTTTACTGGGAGATCCTTTTGAATCAGACACACAGCTGATCACTTTCTAACCCACAGACACCATAGCCTTTCATATTAGGTTAGAATAATCCATCAGCATAAAGAAAAGTCAACAGGAACATCAGGTTGTGCACAGGAATTTCGTTAGACGGTATATTCCTATGTTATAGCTGTTTTATGTCTGAAGTTCCTTAGAAAGTGATCATGATGCGTTTTCTTCTTTTTGCTTCTAGGAAACCCTGAGCTCAGAGGCTACAGTCTCTCTCCGCTGTCTGCTGATGAAATGAAAGCTATTAACAGCCTCTTAAAGAGATGACCTGCAGACCACTTCACACATACATCCAAAGACATTTGGAGCCAGTCTGATCTATACGTTGAAACAGTTACAGCCCATTCTATTCACAGCTCTGGCAAATGCAGACAGATCCAATGAATTTAATCATTTCCTGAAGTCAGACTGATATCTTATGGGTGTATCCTTTGGGATTAACAACTAGCAAAAGTTTTCAGCGTTCTTAATCAGCAAGACGTTTGGTGCATCTTTCTGCAGCTCAGTGCTCCTGATGTGCTGGATGGAAATATGCTCATCTCTGTTGCTCCTGGCAACACTCATCATCCAGAAGATGCCTTAGCACCAGGTCTGGACAGGAAGTGGCACCCTTTGCACTGAATTTAAGAATTTATGTTGTTTTTTTATTGTATGTTGTTTTAATTTATTGGACAGACCCTCTTTATTTGCCACATTCTGAAGAAACACAGAATTAAATGTTTCTTTGAACCAATGATTTTCTTCTAAAATGTTTGATCTTGACAAAAATAGCTAAAGTTGATTGAATTTAGTGACTCTACCCGTCACTTTTAAAGCAGAAAAACAAGTGGTTCCCAGACAGCAATGATCAGTTGAAGGCTCATGCATCCCTCAGGTTCTGCGTCCGGTTCTTGCTGGATTATTAACACTTTCAGAAATAGTTTATCTGCTGCAAATAGATTTTTACGCCTTTCCTTTTGTGCTTGAAAAGGCTTTCTAATTTAAAAACTAAAAGAGAGAGAGCTGATGGCTGCGCTCTTTTCTCTGAAAGTAACCAAGAGGACGTGGATTCCATGCATATCTGTCCCTGCTAAAGCAATCAGGCTTCAAATGAGTTTGACAGTGATTTGGACTGTAGTACAGCCTCACCTGGGCTCCTATAGCCACTGTGCTGAACGTAAGTCAGCTGATCATTTAATGACAAGGTGAAAACAATATAAATAGGGTTTAATTATACAGTTTTAAGCCAATATCTTTGCAATAAATCCATAAGGATCTGATCAAACTGCATAAATATCTAAAAAAAAAAATCCGACATGAAGGAACAATTTTGACCAGAAGGTGGCAGTACAGTACAGGTTCACATCTCTGCCTCTGATTTGCAGATAAACATTTTGTTTTCACCTTCTAACTTTGAATTATAAAGGATGTGAATGTGAAACATTGTTTTATTTTCCTCCTGTTTGTTTTTTCTTTCATGGGGCACATGCTCCTCCAGTCAGACTGATAAATACTTAGTATGTTGCTGTCATTTAGGGGAGGGAGCAGATTATTAGAAGTATTGCAACGTCTGACATGTTGACACAAACACCCTGAGGTACCAAGACAAGGGAAGGGCTGATAACAGTGGAGAACAGTGTGTGTGTGAGAGAGAGAGAGAGAAAGGAAGTGCTGGTGTTTTCAGCTATTGCTCTTGACACGCTTTGGTTGCGTGCCACAGTTTGGAGCTGAAACCAGGCAGTTGTGATGAGTTCATGAGTCAAACGATGGGAACCTGCTGATTGTCTCAACAGTCAGACGAGTCCCACGCAAGACACTCAACATAATGTTTCTGTTACTGATGACTTATTCTGCAAGTATCTTGTTTGCCTCTAATAAACTAGAATGATTAAACAGTCCCTGAAAAACCCCTGATAAAGTACAAATGAATCTGTTTGCTAGTTTGAAAACGCAGAGTAAACCTGTATCAAAAGCCAGATCCAGACACAGGCTCCCTCACATGATCCAAAAAGCTGTGATGTTGCAGAAACTCTTGAATTAACAATTCAGTTTTATTTATTTATATAGCGCCAATTCACAACACATGTTGTCTCAAGGCACTTCACAAAAATCAGGTACATGCATTACAATTAATCTTAACCACTGAACAGTGCAGTCAGATTCAGTTATTTATTCAAATTGGATAAAAAGTTTTTCTATCTAAGGAAACCCAGCAGATTGCATCCAGTCAGTGACTTGCAGCATTCCCTCCTCCTGGATGAGCATGTAGAGACAGTGGACAGTCACTGGCGTTGACTTTGCAGCAATCCCTCATACTGAGCATGCATGTAGCGACAGTGGAGAGGAAAAACTCCCTTTTAACAGGAAGAAACCTCCAGCAGAACCAGGCTCAGTGTGAGCGGCCATCTGCCACGACCGACTGGGGGTTAGAGAGAACAGAGCAGAGACACAAAGAGAACAAAGAACTCCACAAACAACTCAGGATCTCTGCACCCCAAGGACCAAACTTTGCACGATGGGTGATCGGGACGATCGGGCTGCTGCTGCCCCAAGGCTCTGGGACGCCCCGCCAGAGTGCCTGAGAGCTTGTAGGCGGTGGAGTCAGAAAATAGACAAAGACTTTTGTATAGGAAAACCAAACAGAACACAACTCTATTATCCTATGTTTAATTATTTTTATTATTCTTGTTGTGTCTTGTTTTACTCAACACTCTGAGATCCGATTCAAATAAAAATGGATTTATAGATAAGTATACATTTTTGGCGTTTGCCTTTTACATTTGTTTCAATACTTAAGGCCAGTTATATTAAGATATTACTGCCCTTAGTATATGCCTTTTTTCTATTATTTGCATAAACTGAAAATGTTCATGTTATACTGTAACATTAAAAGGTTTATTGTAAAATAAAGTAATGATTTCTCTGCAAACTGCCAAAAGTTATGGAGCTGTCTCTCTTTGCATCACCGACAGTCTACAAACACAAAGGTAGCAGAGGTAACAGAACACACAAGACCTAAAATAACCAAAAGCTAAAAAGAATGAAAACATTTCTCATTTACTCCTTTACCAGATACTTTCTAACTCATTGAAATATTTTTCTTTTTTTGGAAACCTCTAAATGTAGATGCACTCAGGATTTTTTTAAAACAAGATGTTTTTAAAATAAACACGAACTGTGTCCAGCTTAATATCTAGGATGCGTTATTCTGTTAAATCATTCATTTATGGTAAGTATGCATGGGCCTTAAGAATGCATTTGTCATGAACAATCATTCATTATTTATATTAATACCAGAGGGGAGATCACAAAGGGACAGCAGTCAGTGTTCCACAGCTCTGCAGTAAAACAGGATTTCACTACTATTTCAAAACTAAGACAAAATAGAGAGTTGGCATTTTATATTGGCCTCAGTGTTTCAAACCAGCCTTTAGAATGATTACCATGGTTAGCAATATTAACTGTAAACATGAGTCTCCAGAAGAGTTTGGACACACTTTCCATAATCCTGGATGTTCCGTAACAGATAGAATTGGATTTTTCAAAAGGATAAAAAAGACCAACATTTTATGCTCACCTTCCTATTATCTACTAAAGTCTCACCATGTTTAAAAGAAGCGACTTTAAGGAACATGCCTCCAGAAGCTGGTTCTTTCGCCTTTATGCCTCCTCCATCTTCTAAACCCTTCAGTGAGACTGAAAAATGTCTTCGGAGTCTTCTTCACTCTAAAACAGCTTCCACACCAAAGTGTTGAAAGTATAACATTTTTTTCACTCAGGTACAGTATTAGGTACATTATGCTGACTGGTAGTGATGTTCGATACCACGAATTTCCTTTCTGATCCGATACCAAGTAAAATTTAGACTGGTATCGGCGATACTGATGCGATACCGATACTGGTGAACATTACACCTAATGTTCCTGGTAAATCTAAGGAAAGTGTTGTTGTTTCCTAATACGGGGTGTATGGGAAGAAACTTGTGCCATCAGAAACTGAATTTGAATAGCTCGGACTGAATCTGTATTTGTGTAATTTGAAATTAAATGCATTGGTTTGAAAATGAATTTCACTAAACTGAAACTGAATATAATGGTTTAAAACTGAATTTGTTTGAAAATTGAAATTTGCTTTGCTTGTATTGAAAATTCAGTTTGATTCAGTTTGACTGAATTTTCAGTATTCAGTATTCTCAACAAGGCGTTGGAGGCGTGGTAAGGCGTATTCGTCACTTCCTGTTTTGCACTTGTGGATTGTTTGGTGTGTGAAGGCTCTCTCGTTTCATCTGATTTCTCTCTACTTTGATATCTCTTACTTGTTATAATACATAAGCACGTTTAAAACACATACTTTCTTTTGCTGTATTTAACGTTTCGCGACTCTCCGTGTTTTACACGGTTTTTTTCTAGATGGTTACGGGGTCCGCTAGCTTAGCGTTAGCTTTAGCTCCACCATGGCTACCCGTTTCTGTCTGTTTCTCTCTCTGAGTCTCCTCCTCTTCTCTGCTCTCTGTGTCAGATGTTCAGTTACTCCTCTGCCTCCTTTAGTGATAATGTACGTGTAATAATGTAGCATTTTTGTAGCTTTGGGAGGCGAGGGTGTCGGATTGTGAGCCCGGCTCCGCGCTGTTGAAAAACCAGCAGATAGCCGGGCCCCTTAGCCAGCGCGGAGCCACCGAGGGTAGCTCCCCGTAGCAGTCCTCCGGCAGAGCCCCGCGCAGCCGGGATCTCAGGCCGGCTGGGTGACGGTACGTAGGAAGCATAGTCTTAGATCTCAGCCCACAGGTCACCACCAACCCGTCTGCGTTTCTAATAGATTTTCCCCGCTCAGCGACACCCCGCTGAGAAGCCAACTCTGGTAATTGGCAGCTCCATAGTCAGAAACGTGGCACTAGAGACACCAGCGACCATAGTCAAATGTCTGCCAGGGGCCAGAACGGGCGACATCAAATCCTACCTGAAACTGCTGGCTAAGGATAAGCGTAAATACAGTAAGATTGTTTATCACGCTGGCGGTAATGACACCCGGTTACGTCAATCGGATGTCACTAAAGTTAGTGTTGCTTCGGTGTGTAAGTTTGCCAAAAACATGTCGGACTCCGTAATTTTCTCTGGTCCCCTCCGCCGATCTGACCAGTGACGACATGTTGCCGCATGCTGTCATTCAACTGCTGGCTGTCTAGGTGGTTTCCAGAAAACGACGTGGGCTACATTGATAATTGCGAACATTTGGGGAAAACCTGGTCTGATCCGGAGAGACGGCATCCATCCCACTTTGGATGAGAGCAGCTCTTCTTTCTAGGAATCTGCCCGAATTTATTAGTTCTCCAAACCTCTGACAACCCAGGGTTCAGACCAGGAAGCAGGGTCGTAGTTTAACACCTCCTCTCTGCAGCTTCTGTACTGCTACCCACCCATTACCCTATTAAGACAGTGTCTCGCCCACGGCCAAAATTGAATAGATTAAAAAATAATCTAAAAAGAGGAAATCAGGAAAACTCATAAAAATAAACACAACTCAGACTAAAAATAAAATAAAAACAATTAAATGTGGCTTACTGAACATAAGATCTCTCTCTTCAAAGACTTTGCTAAAAGTTAGTGACCTTAATTTTTTGGACAATCAGATTGATTTATTTTGCCTCACAGAAACCTGGCTGCAGCAAGAGGATTATGTTACTATAAATGAGTCAACTCCTACTAATTATTTAAATTTTCACATTCCTCGAAATACTGGGGGAGGAGGAGGAGTAGCAACCATCTTTCAGTCCGATTTATTGACTAGTCCCAGACCAATCAATAGCTACAACTCTTTTGAATATTTATCCTCAGTTTTCCTCATCCAAATTGCAAAGCACTAAAACCAACTTCTGTTTGTTGTTTTGTACCGTCCACCAGGCCCTTACTCTCAATTTATAGATCAGTTTTTCAGACCTTTTATCTGATTTAGTGTTAAATACAGATAAAAGTTTTATTAGTGGGGGAATTTTAACATTCATGTTGACACTGAAAGTGATAGCTTTAAATATAGCCTTTAATGGTATCTTAGACTCAATTGGCTTTACTCAAAACATTAACAAACCTTAAACCCGTTTGTCTTCATTCCTCTGGACCTTGTGCTGACATATGGCATTGAGTGTAACAGACATTACAATATTTTCTCACAACCCTGTGCTGTCCGACATTTTTTAATAACCTTTGAGTTTATTTAACCGAGTACTCCACACCTGAAAGAAAATTTCATTATAGTAGATCATTATCAGACGATGCTGTAACAACCTTTAAAGAATCTGTTCCACTTTTAATTTGTTCATTATCACAGAAAACACAGTGGGGGCAATAATTTTTGTTTCTTCCTCCTTCACAAATTGATTCTCTTGTTCAAAAAAGAGTGTTACTTCATCATTGCGTGGTGCATTAGACAATGCACCCCTGGAAAAAGAAGGAAAATATTCATAGGAGGCAGGCTCCCTGGTTTAATTCAGAGCTTGCGTACTTTAAAGCACAATGTTAGAAATTGGAGCGAAAATGGCGCTCTACACACCTAGAGGATTCCTACTTAATCTGGAAAAATAGCCTACTGTTGTATAAAAAGACACTTCACCAAGCTAGAACAGCTTATTTCTCATCCTTAATAGAAGAGAACAAGAATAATCCTAGGTTTCTCTTTTAGTACAGTTGCTAAACTTACACAGAGTCATAGCTCTGTTGAGCCATCCATTCCCTTAGCTCTCAGCAGTCATGATTTTATGGGATTCTTCCAAAATAAAATTGATTCTATTAAGAAGAAATCTTTGACAATCTTCCTAGAGATGATTACTTCATCCTCAACAAGTGAGACAACATTGGGAAATAACTGTAGAACCTGATCTGTGTTTGGACTGTTTTTGATCCTGTGGAGCTTCCTGAGTTTATCAGAAATATTAGCTCATCTAAACCTTTCAACTTGTATGTTAGACCCAATCCCAACCAATTATTTTAAGGAAGTGTTTTCCCTCTGATTACCAGCCCCATTTTAGATATGATTAATTTATCCTTATTAAATAGGTTATGTACCACAAGCTTTTTAAGGTAGCTGTAATTAACCCTTTGCTTAAGAACCTTCGCTTGATCGAGATGACTTAATAAATTACAGACGCATATCCAATCTTCCGTTCTTATCTAAAATCTTGAGAAAATAGTTGCTAATCAAATGTGTGAGCATTTACACAGCAATGACCTGTTTTGAAGGTTTTCAGTCAGGTTTCAGAGCTCATCATAGCACTGAAAAGCTCTGCTGAAAGTCACTAATGATATTCCTTATTGCCTCAGATAATGGACTTGTGTCTGTACTGGTTTCTGTTAGATCTCAGTGCTGCATTTGATACAGTCGATCATAATATTCTCTTAGAAAAGGCTGGAATATGCTGTATGGGATCAGGGGAAACAGCACTAGGCTGGTTTTAAATCTTATTTGTCTGACAGATTCCAGTTTTTTCTGTAAATGATAAATCATCTTTAAACTCCAGGGTTAATTGTGGAGTACCACAGGGTTCAGTACTTGGCCATTCTCTTTACTATATATATGCTTCCAATAGGTTAAATTATCAGGCAGCATAGAATAAATTTTTCACTGTTACGCTGATGACACTCAGCTTTACTTATCCATAAATCCTGATGAGCCCAACCAGTTAGATAGACTACAAGCATGTCTTGAAGACATAAAAACTTGGATGACTTTAAATTTTCTGCTTCTAATTCAGACAAGACAGGAAGTTGTCGTCTTTGGACCGGAGTTTTTAAAAAAGAAACTGCTTAGTCAATCACTTAACCTGGATGGCCATTAATTGACCTCCGATAATAATGTAAAAAACTTGGTGTTATTTTTGACCAGGACATGTCATTTAAATCCCATATTAAACAGGTTTCCAGGATTTCCTTTCTTTAATCTCCGGAACATTGCCAAAATTAGAAATATCCTGTCCAGGATTGATGCTGAAAACTAGTCCATGCATTTGTTACTTCAAGGCTGGACTATTGTAATTCTTTACTATCAGGATGTCCACAAAATGCAGTTCAATAAAGCCTTCAGCTGATTCAAAATGCTGCAGCAAGAGTTCTGATGAAAATTAAAAAGAGAGATCATATTTCCCTACTTTACGTTCCTTCATTGGCTCCCTGTTAAATCCAGAATAGAATTTAAATTTTCTCCTCCTCACATATAAAGCCCTTAATGATTTAGCTCCATCATACATCAGAGAGCTTGATTGTCCATATGTTCCTAACAGAGCACTTCGTTTCTCAGACTGCAGGTTTACTGGTGGTTCCTAAAGTCTCTAGAAGTAGAATGGAGGCAGATCCTTTAGTTATCAGGCTCCTCTCCTGTGGAACCAGCTCCAGTTTTAATTCCGTGAGGCGGACACCCTGTCTAACTTTTAAGGCTAGGCTTAAACTTTCCTTTTTGATAAAGCTTATAGTTAGAGTTGCTTAGGTTATCCTGAGCTATCTCTGTAGTTATGCTGCTATAGGCTTAGGCTGCTGGAGGACATAATGACCACTTTCACCTCTTCGCTACTTTCTCACACTACTCTTCAATTTTGTATTAATTTGCTGTTATTTCAGCTTTTAACTTTGTTCTCTCTCTTCTCTCTTCCTAGAAGCTACACCTGCCTACCTCTGTGTCTACCTGTGACAACTGTCTGGAGAGGGGCATCGTCCGAGCTTCTGCTGGCAACAACTTGGTGCTCACCCTCTAACGATGATCCACATGGCCCTGTCTTTCAGTGTTTAACCCTTTTCCTCCTCCTAGACATAGCTACTGACGGAGCTTTTACTGTAACTAACTCTATGTGCTCTCTTTCAGACTCTAACCTTGAAAACTGGCTCAGAGAGAGTTTTTATCTGTTCTTTTCTTTCTAGGTGAACGACTAAGGAGCTACATCCATTAACATTTAACTTTTCTTCCCATAGAAAGGACTCCTGGATCAGTGCTTCTTTGTTCTCTTTGTGTCTCTGCTCTGTTCTCTCTAACCCCAGGTCGGTCGGTGGCAGATGGCCGCTCACACTGAGCCTGGTTCTGCTAGAGGTTTCTTCTTCCTGTTAAAAGGGATTTTTCCTCTCCACTGTCGCTACATGCATGCTCAGTATGAGGGATTGCTGCAAAGTCAACGCCAGTGACTGTCCACTGTCTCTACATGCTCATCCAGGAGGAGTGAATGCTGCAAGTCACTGAATGATGTAATCTGCTGGGTTTCCTTAGTTACAAACTTTTTATCCAATTTGAATAAATAACAGAATCTGACTGCACTGTTCAATGATTTGGATTAATTGTATGCATGTACCTGACTTTTGTGAAGTGCCTTGAGACGACATGTGTTGTGAATTGGCGCTATATAAATAAAACTGAATTGAATTGAATTGAATTACTTTCACCTTCCGGTCTGAAATTCAATTTAATTTCCAAAATTCAGTTTTTTGTGTCACACATCCGGGTCCTTGAAGCCAAAGATTAATCAAACACAGATTTACTGATTCACGGATGTCATTCACTGTTGCTGTGTCCAGATTCAGGACTGCATCCTTTTGAAGGATGCATTTGTAGGCCGATGACGTCCTGGATGAGGCGACTGTTAGGATCTGCCATTTTTGATTCTGTTTTGGCTTTGTGTTTGTTTGGTGTCTTTACTCTTTGGGCTTTGAGTTTTTGTTTGTTTATTCCTTCAGTTATTCTGATAGTTTTGTTCTCTCTCTACCGCCTCCTAGTGTGTGTTGTGTTTCTCTCCTCTCGTTTTTAGTTTCTTTCTTTTCACTTTGTGTGATATTATTATTATTATTATTATTAATACTCATTATTATTATTATGGTTCTTTGTTCTCCTTGGATTCTTATAGTTTAGTTTCTCATTTAGTATTTCTGTTAGGTATTTGTTCTCTCTCTCTCTTGGTTTAGTGCTCAGCTTTGTTTCTATAATTTCAGCCTTCCTTTTTAGGTTAGCTCTAGTAATTGTTAACGTTTATTCCAGTCCTCGTTTCCTCCTTTCCATTCTCAGTTTGTTCCCTTAGTGCTGGTTTAGGTTTGTTTGCTTTTGTAGTCTGGGTTCCCTTAAGGTTGTTGTTGTTGTTGTTCTTCTGTTTCCCTTCAGTTTCTCTGTTTTCTTTAGTTCTTGGTTATTTTCGATTTCTTGTGTTTTTGGTCATTTTATCTTAGTCTATAGTTTTGCTTAGGTCTATGTTTCTCTTTATTGTTAATTAGTTCCAACTGTCCCTTCAGCCTCCCTGTCTCCTTGTCACACCTGTTCTTAGTTCCTTTGATTACCTGCCTTTGTTCTCCCTCTGTATATTAGTTGGTTTTGTTTCATTGTGCTTTGCTGGTTCCTTTCATCACAACCTCGTTCACTACCCTGCTGATGTTCTGTTTGTGCTTTGCTCTTGCTCAGGAGACTCATGTAAGTTTGGATCGACCCATGTTTACTCCTGTAGAGTTTATGCTGCATCTTTGCTTCGCCTCAGGACAGCCAAAAGAATAAAGATAAAGTCGTCCTTTAACATGCTGTTGCCCAGCTCTTGTCTGCACTTTGGTCCGACACAAACCCAGAATTTGACAGCGACGAATGCTGTCCAATCTCCAAGGTTCCAACAAATGCGTCCTTCTTATCCCCAGATTTGAAGGATGGGTCCGGTGTATCCTCCGTGTCCCACCCATCATTGCGGGTCAAAGTATATTGTTCAAACGGAAGTAGCAAAGGCCGGAGGAGAGAAAACCTGTGAATAAAATTGGATATATTGCGCATTCTGTGAAACAACTGAACTTCTACAATGTTTTTAGACGAGAACGTAGTTGTGTAAACCTAAAATATCTGATCAGTTTATCAAGATATCACTTACACAAATGCACCGATGTGTTGGTCCACTGCCCCAGCAGCCGGCTCACCTCGCCAGCTGTCAGCTGACCGGAACAGTTGACTCCCGGCACGTTGTTTTCAAAATCCTGCTGGGTTTCCCCAATGGGTGGAAGTTAAACAGATATAATTTAGTCAGATGAAATCTAATATTAATGTTTGGTTTACTTATTATAATAATAATAATAATACTCTGCAAATAAACTAATTTAAACTTTGTTCCTAAAGTTAATACGTTATAACGTCCTTTAACATGCTGTTGCCCAGCTCTTGTCTGCACTTTGGTCCGACACAAACCCAGAATTTGACAGCGACGAATGCTGTCCAATCTCCAAGGTTCCAACAAATGCGTCCTTCTTATCCCCAGATTTGAAGGATGGGTCCGGTGTATCCTCCGTGTCCCACCCATCATTGCGGGTCAAAGTAGATTGTTCAAACGGAAGTAGCAAAGGCCGGAGGAGAGAGAAAAGTTGTCAATAAAATAGGATACATTGTGCATTCTGTGAAACAACTGAACTTTTACAATGTTTTTAGACAAGAATGTAGTTGTGTAAACTTAAAATATCTGATCAGTTTATCAAGATATCAGTTAATTACATATGTTAGTGTTTAAGTTGTTGAAAGTTTTACAAATAAATTAAACAGACGGTATTTGTCATCAATGTATTTTACTAGTGTTAGATTTTTATATCTATGAACACAAAAAATATTTTCAACATTTTAAATGGCTGAATAATGAACAAGATCATAAAAAAAAAACATTTTAAAACAAACAACAGCATTATAAGCCATCAAAATGTAAAAAGGTAAAAAAACCGGTGTAGTCATTTACAGTAGAGCAACGTTATTAACCTTCAGCCTCCATTTGTTCGGCTTTCACAGCTCTGCGCTTCCCCGCTGACAAAGGTTGCTAGGCAACAGAAGTTACGCTGACTAAGCCAAGAAAAACGCAGATCGACGTAACACCGGCGGCACACTATGCTAATCTGGCATGTTTAGCTAATAGCTACAGGTAGCATAAGTGTTGCTGTTAGACCATCATTTGTTTACATGACGCTTCTTCTAGATGCTCATTTGACTTGGTGATTGACATCCACCAAGCTCATGTAGCTGCACTGCTCCAGCTCAACATGCCGTAAAGGAAGTTTAACCTGATGTGGAACGTTAATCGATGAATCTGTGTTTGATTAATCTGTGGCTATCCTCAAGGACCCGGATGTGTGACACAAAAAAATTAATTTTGGAACTGAAATTGAATCTCAGACCTGAAAGTGAAAGTAGTCAAAATGAATTTTTAATACAACGAAATACATTTTAAAAGCAAATGAATTCAGTTTCAAACCATAAAATTCAGTTTAGTGAAATTCATTTTCAAACCAATACATTTTATTTTAAATTACACAAATACAAAATCAGTCAGAGCAATTCAAATTCAGTTTCTGATGGCACAAGTTTCTTACCATACATAGATGTTTTTTTGTAATTGCTCTGTATAATTTAATGACACCCAGTTTATGTAATCCACTTTAAATTATCAATTCTTTAGGAAACCTTACTTGAATCTAGACTTTTTGGCCTATGAGATGATCTCAGTGATACACATTATTCCAAACTGAACTCATGCAGCTGTTTGCTGAAGCATGAATTTATTTCATTTCTTGTTTTATAACCATAATAATTTATTTGAACAGCAGCAACAGGGCTTAGCGCCACTTGCACTGTTCCACGTTTTCTCTCTCTGTACCTAGATAGTGCCTGCCTGCAGTACCGAAGGTCTCCTCCAGAGATGTCTGGCCGTCTCATCATTTAACCTGAGGTGTTTCACACGCTTTGATGTGTTGCCACAACTCCTTTCCACAAACATATAGCACATGACTCCCTTTATGCTCTGCCATCGTGTGACTGACTAACTGAGCAGCAGTGGTACGCTGCTTCACATCACACACTTACCCTGGCGGAAGGAAAAGTAGTTCCTACCAACCGGAGAATTTAGACAAGATCTCAATAGCTTAGTTTCTTTCCACTGTGTTCCTGTAACTATTACCTCAAATGACTGAAGTATCAAAAGGATCATTTTTTTCATTTGGAAATCGATTTTAGAGCATAAAAATCTGGTATCGGAGGTATCAATATTTCGGTATCAATCCGCACATCACTATTGACTGGTCAGAACAGGGTTCCCAAAAATGTCAGCCTGTGACCCCCAAAATAACAGTACCAGACCCCCTAAAAACACAAAAATTATTTCACTCTACGTGCCATGAAAAAAGTAGAAACAAGTCGGCAGAGCACAAATGGAGAAAAAGAGGACCACATAACTTTGGAGAGCATTCCTAGTTTCCAGCTGACACTGACCCAAGACAAGGATGACGAATAAAACTTTGGACTGGCGCCAGAGGAGCTACAACGTAAGATATCAGAAGCTATTGTCATCACAACATTTGAAGAAGACAGAGACAGCAAAATGGAAAATTCTTCACTTGGGACACAGTCCTGTAGCTGCAAACTTTCTCCAGAGCTCATGTACAACATACGGATGGATTCTTTAGCAGCAACAAGGGAGCGGCAGGACATTAGAGCAAGCTATACAAAGTTATTAAAATTGTCACATTTATTTATTTGATACATAAATATAGAGTGAAATAATTTAATGGTATATTTTATTATTTAAGAATGTATTAAATAAATAAACCAGTACAATTAAATTATTTAATAGGTACATTTAATGGTACATTTATTTATTTGATGATACATTTATTTATTGCTCCTCAGGGGTCACATTACAATGATTCTGAAAATCATCTCGGGACCCCCACTTGGTGTCTTGCAACCCCCTGGGGGGTCCCGAACCACACTTTGGGAACCCCTGGGTCAGAAAAGGGATTGGATTTTTAGCTTCCCACCTTTAAAAGTCAAGTGTGATTTGGAATTTTGAAGAACTCTTTAATGTTTGTTGTTTAAGCTTTGTTCCAGCTATACCTCTTTAGAATAATAATACTGGAATTCAGTCCTGACTAAAGTTAGGCTGTCAAAAAAGCAACAGTTCAATCAATTCATGTTTTTCTCTAGCAGTGAGAATCCCTCTGTGCTTTATTTGAACCACCCAGCTGGTCATCTGTGTTCAAGTTGCAGATTAATTAGTGTAACCCTGAGATAAAAGGTTAGTTCAAAAGTGCTTCTCTTTCCTTGAAGCCATCTCAGACTGTAATCCTTTCATCTGTTAATTTACTACATGAGGTAAAGAAGATTCAGACAGTATTCACATGTCAGATGTATGTCACTGGAATTTTGGTGGGATATTTTCTCCCTGTTCATTTAGCAGTTAAATATTTGTGTCAGACGGCATAAATGAAATAAAATATATGCAGGCCTGCCAGTAAGGTGGGACAAACAGGTCTGCTGAGTAGGGAACATGGCAGGCACGATGGAGCTGGCAGAAGTGTTTGGGGTCTTATAACACTGTACCTCCTGATAGACTGTGTTGGGCCTGGCAAACCTGTCAGCGGGCCTGGATCTATGGGTATGCAGCTGGAACCGTTAGCACACAAAATAAGTACACTTGACTAAATGAATCTCATGCCCAATTTACCCAAAAGCCAGCACTCATCAGTAGCCAGGGGGGTCGTGGCAAGTCATAAAAATCCACTCTTCTATGTTTAAATTATTACTCATTTGTGGTTCAGGCACTTGTTGCCCCCCTGATCTAGGGGTGTCAGGGACGGCTGTTGCCAAAAGCTGTGTTGCCACTGTATAAGTGAATATGGAGGCGGAAAATGTTTAAGATCTGTTCAGCTCAACAGAATTTATTCTTACAATAGCATATAGGCTGTTACTTCCTGTAAAATAGAAATTAAATGTGACTTTTAGGAAAAGGAACATAAGGTATGTATGACCCCCTCTCTTTTCCAATAGTTATTATCAATCTGAAAGAGAGAGGTATCCCAATCGTTGTTGTTTTTAGTATAACAATGGCCATCAGTGGGCTCTAGATGGACAAACTGTTTACTAGGCTTAAAACTTTCTTTTTTGATAAAGCTTATAGTTAGAGTGGCTTAGGTTATCCTGAGCTATCACTGTAGTTATGCTGCTATAGGTTTAGGCTGCTGGAGGACATAATGAACACTCTCATCCTCTTCGCTACATTCTCACACTACTCTACAACTTTGCATTATTTGCTGTTATTTCAGCTTTTAACTTTGTTCTCTCTTTTCTCTTCCTAGAAGCTACACCTGGCCTGACTCTGTGTCTACCTGTAACACCTTTCTGGAGGAGGGAATCCTCCAAGCTTCTGCTGGCAACAACTTAATGCTCACCCTCTACCGATGATCCACATGACCCTGTCTTTTGGTGTTAAACCCTTTCTCTCTCCTAGACATAGCTACTGACTGAGCTTCTACTGTGACTAACTCTATGTGCTCTCTTCAGACTCTAACCTTGAAAACTGGCTCAGAGTTTATCTGTTCTTTCTTTCTAGGTGAAACGACTAAAGGAGCTACAGGGGTGGACAATGAAACTGAAACACCTGGTTTTAGACACAATAATTTATTAGTATGGGTGTAGGGCCTCCTTTTGCGGCCAAGACAGCGTCAATTCGTCTTGGGAATGACATATACAAAGTCCTGTCACAGTGGTCAGAGGGATTTTAAAGCCATTCTCTTGCAGGATAGTGGCCCAGGTCACTACGTGATCTGGTGGAGAAAACGGTTCCTGACTCGCTCCTCCCAAACACCCCAAAGTGGCTCAATAATATTTAGATCTGGTGACTGTGCAGGCCATGGGAATGTTCCAACTTCACTTTCATGTTCATCAAACAATCTTTTACCAGTCTTGCTGTGTGTATTGGTGCATTGTCATCCTGATACACGGCAGCGGGGGCCTTCAGGATACGTTTTTGAACCAATTGGATGCACATGGTCCTCAAGAAATGGTTTCGTAGTCCTTGGCAGTGACGCGCCCCATCTAGCACAAATTATTGGGCCAATGGAATGCCATGATATGGCAGCCCAAACCATCACTGATCCACCCCATGCTTCACTCTGGGCATGCAACAGTCTGGGTGGTACGCTTCTTGGGGCTTCTCCACACCGTAACTCTCTCGGATGTGGGGAAAACGGTAAAGGTGGACTCATCAGAGAACAATACATGTTTCACATTGTTCCCCAGCCCAAGATTTGCGCTCCTTGCACCATTGAATCCGATGTTTGGCATTGGCATGAAGTGACCAAAGGTTTTGGCTATAGCAGCCCGGCCGGGTATATTGACCCTGTGGAGCTCCCGACGGACAGTTCTGGTGGTAAAAGGAGAGTTGAGGTGCACATTTAATTCTGCCGTGATTTGGGCAGCCGTTGTTTTATTTTTTTTGGATACAATCCTGGTTTAGCACCCAAAATCCCTTTCAGACAGCTTCCTCCTTGCGTCCCCAGTTATCCTGTTGTATGTGTTCGTCTTTTTGGTGGTATGCTGACATTACCTTGGATACCGTGGCTTCTTGATACATCACAAAGACTTGCTGTCTTGTCACAGATGTGCCAGCCAAGACGTGCACCAACAATTTGTCCGCTTTTGAACTCTGTATGTCACCCAATAACGTTGTGTGCATTTTCAATATTTTGAGGCAAAACTGTGCCTCATTACCCTGCTAACTTGAACCTTCACACTCTGCTCTTACTGGTGGCAATGTGCAATCAATGAAGAACTGGCTACCATGCTGCTTCCAATTTAGGCCATGAAACCTCCCACACTAAAATGACAGGTGTTTTTTCAGTTTCATTGTCCGATCCCTGTACATCCACATTAACATTTACTTTTCTTCCCATAGAAAGTACTCCTGGATCAGTGCTTCTTTGTTGTTCTCTTTGTGTCCTCTGCTCTGTTCTCTCAAACCCCCAGTCGGTCGTGGCAGATGGCCGCTCACAACTGAGCCTGGTTCTGCTGGAGGTTTCTTCCTGTTAAAAGGGAGTTTTTCCTCTCAACTGTTGCTACATGCATGCTCAGTATGAGGGATTGCTGCAAAGTCAACGCCAGTGACTGTCCATTGTCTCAACATGTTCATCCGGGAGGAGGGAATGCTGCAAGTCACTGACTGGATGCAATCTGCTGGGTTTCCTTAGACAGAACAACTTTTTATCCAATTTGAATAAATAACTAACTCTGACTGCACTGTTCAATGGTTAGGATTAATTGGAATGTATGTACCTGAGTTTTGTAAAGTGCCTTGAGACGACATGTGTTGTGAATTGGCGCTATATAAATAAACTGAACTGAATTGAAGGTAACTGAAGTTCCAGGTGAGCAACAAAATCAACTGATTACGTCATTCCTTGAAATTAATGTCTTTAACACATACATATGTAAACTGAACCATCATAAAATAAAATGTACAGTACATGTCCACTAACATACTTCTCATAAATAACAGAACTCGACAATGTTATTTGGTTACTAAAATGTCCTGGTTAATTCAACTGCTTCATAATGTTAACAATAAAATGCATCTTTATAGTGAGTAGCTACTCGTTAACTAACTACTAAATACTAGTAGTTCACCTTGTTCGCTGATGGTGGAGGGTTCTTCCTTAAGGATAAAATAGAAGAAAGTAAAAAAGCTTCATCTCCACAGAGCTGTGCAGTTTGGTGTATGTATGTGTTATGAATAAATAACCTAATCTGACTGCACTGTTCAATGGTTAGGATTATTTGGAATATATGTACCTGACTTTTGTGAAGTGCCTTGACACAACATGTGTTGTGAATTGGCGTTATATAAATAAACTGAATTGAATTGAATTATGTCTTTCTCCGGTTGTTTCAGGGTGTGGCTGGCATGTGCAGCTGGAGCTCATCAAGGATCACCCAGAGAAGCTTAAGGAGGAGCTGACTCCCTGGGGCAGTTGCCAGATTGTTTTGCTTGCATGACCGGTAATCAGGCTCTCATCTTTGTGTCTTAGCACCTAGTTCTGACACTTACGTTGCTGTCTCTCTTTGCCAAAAAACTGGCCTGCTTGTGTCTGTCCATACCCTGGGTTTTTTCTCTTCGCCTCCTTGTTCTTAATGTCTGTCTGGAGGAATTCTTCCTGGATTCCTCTCCTGGTTCTCCCTGTCGCTCCTTTGACAGCCCTCCTGGAAAATGTTGCCTGGAGACCTGCCAATCTGAGCTGCTCACTCACCTGCCTGTGGTAGCAGGTGGTAGCAGTACTGGGTTAGGGATTGTATATTGTGTGTAATATTTATGTCATTTATAGGCTTAGGTCTAGGACGGTTAAATGGGTTAGGTTTAGTTTAAATGGATTATAATCTGGGGGTTTTGAGTTCTTAGGTTTAGTATTAGTGTGTGTAATTTTAATGGTATTTAAAGACTTAGGTGTAGGGACGTTACTTTGGTTAGGGTTAATTTAAATAGATTGTATTTTGGGGGAGGGCTGCATGGTGGCGCAGTTGGTAGCACTGTTGCCTTGCAGCAGGAAGGTCCTGGGTTCGATTCCCGGCCGGGGGTCTTTCTGCATGGAGTTTGCGTGTTCTCCCCGTGCATGCGTGGGTTCTCACCGGGTACTCCGGCTTCCTCCCACAGTCCAAAGACATGCCTGTTAGGTTAATTGGTCACTCTAAATTGCCCTTAGGTGTATAAATGAGTGTGTGCATGGTTGTTTGTGTGTTGCCCTGCGATGGACTGGCGACCTGTCCAGGGTGTACCCCGCCTCTCGCCCATAGACTGCTGGAGATAGGCACCAGCTTCCCAGCGACCCACTATGGAATAAGCGGTAGAAAATGACTGACTGTATTTTGGGGGTTTTTGAGTTCTTAGGTTTAGTGTAATGTTATTGGGTTAGGTTCTGTATAGTGTGTGTAGTTTTTAGGTGGCCCCACTTAATCTTTAAATTGAAATCTTTTGGTTTATGTGGTTTGGGGGTTGATCTCATCCACCCCCATGGCACCGTGGAGCTTTTTGACTGCCTTCAGCCTGGGTGATGAATGAGTCCAACTAGTCCCCAGTCTATGCTTCCACCAGGGAAGGCGTGAGGGCAGGATTGAGGAGATCCTCGAAGTACTCCTTCCACTGCCCGATAATGTCCTCCTTTGAGGTCAGCAGCTCCCCACCTCACTGTAAACAGTGTTGATGAAGCACTGCTTCCCTCTCCTGTTTGCGGTTTGCTAAAATCGGTACGAGATCGACCAGTAGTCCTTCTCCATGGCGTTACCAAACTCCTCCCAAGCCCGGGTTTTTGCCTCTGTCACAGCCTGGGCCATGGAACGCTTGGCCTCACGGCACCCATCAGCCGCCTCAGGAGTCCCACAAGCCAACCACATCCAATAGGATTCCTGATTCAGCTTGACGGCATCCCTTATTGCCAGTGTCCACCACCGGGTTCGGGGATTGCCACAGCGACAGACACCGCAGACCTTACGGCCAAAGCTATGTGCGGCAGCAACATAGTCCACTCGGACTCTATGTCTCCAGCCTCCCCTGGAATCTGGTCAAAGCTCTCCCGGAGGTGGGAGTTGAATACATCCCTGGCCGAGGGCTTCGCCAGATGTTCCCAGCATACTCTCAATATATGCTTGGGCCTGCCAAGTCTGTCCGGACTCACCACCACCGATAGACAACTCAGCCCCTCTCTTTACCCGAGTGTCCAAAACATGCTGACGAAGGTCTGATGATACGACAGCAAAGTCGATCATTGACCTCCTGCCTAGGGTGTCCTGGTGCCAAGTGCACTGGTGGACACCCTTATGTTTGAAGATGTTGTTCATTATGGACAATCTGTGACTGCCACAGAAGTCCAATAATGAAACACCACTCAGGTTCAGATCGGGGAGGCAATTCCTCCTGATCACACCCCTCCAGGTGTCACTGTCCTTTCCCATGTGGGCGTTGAAGTCCCCCAGTACAATGACAGAGTTTCCAAGATGGGTACTGTACAGCACCCCCAACAGGGACGCAAAAAGTCTGCACCACTGATCGACACTTTGGCGAAAACAGTCAGAGACCTGTCCCCGACCTAAAAGGTGCAACCCTCTCATCCACCGGGGGTGAACCCCAACATGAGATGGCTGAGCTGGGGGGCGACAAGCAAACCCACCTCAGCCCGTCGCCTCTCCCCATGGGCCACTTCAAAGTAGAAGAAAGTCCAACCTCTTTGGACTTGGGTTCTATATCCCACGCTGTACTTGGAGGTGAGCCCAACAGTTTCAAATTTCTCTCAACCTCCCGCACAAGCACGGCTCCCCCCCCATAATTAAGAGAATTATTAGGAGTTGTCCCATTGTTGTTAGGCCTCTAATGATTTAGTCACAGAGGTGATTTGGTGAGTAGTTAAGAAGATGGGGTAGTCTAAGCTACCCCCCCCCCCCCTTCGCCCCCCCATTTTACTGTTGAAGTTTTAGCTACTTTTTGTTTCTTACCGTTTATTATTTTATTTAAGTTTTATTTTAATTTTGACAATTATGTTATTTATGTTTGATTATTTTACTGCTATTTAAGTTAGTAATGATCTGCGCAAGTATTATGTTTATTTCTTATTTTAGATTTTATTGCTTACCATTAATGTTTTTGTTTGTTTTTATTTATGTATTTAGGCTTTCATTAATTCTATATATATCTACGCTGTCTGTCTGTGTACTGTATACATGAAGACTTTTTTGCACCTCTATATTTTAACTTATGTGCAACACGTTTGATTGATTGATTGATACCTATCTGAGCTGTTGTTACGTAGTGTTTCTGAGATATTGGTTTTACTTTGGTCAGCACACCTCATTTGTGGCCATATTGGTGCCTTTAGCTTCGTCTTTTGTGGGTTAGGGAGGTGCTTTTCTTCTAGCCTTTTAATGCATGCATGATTTTTGTCATGGAGATACGCATGTTAATCCTGTGAGTGTGTGTGCATGATTGTCTGTCCTATTCTGTCTCCGTGTTGACACTATGATGCATTGGCAACGTGTCCAGGGTGTACCCTGCATCTCATCCCCTGACAGCAGATGCACCAGCTAACCTGCAACCCTGAGTGGCATTAAGTATCTATAAAAAAAATGAATGGATGGTCTCCATCCAGAAACGACTCAATGGATTGTTTCGTCTTACTGACAATAAGAAATAATTTGTAAATGCTGCAGGCTCATGAAATATGGGAACTCAACTAATTAGGAGCTTGTGTAGTGAGAAGCACACATTTTAGCTCTAGTAATGTATTTTTTAACTACTAACAAAGAAACCAACCTCCAATTGATAAAACGGTTGATCTAATATAATTGTAAGAGTTGGTTTCTGCATTTTCCAATGCAATTAATAACTTAGCATCAATTAATTTACCGAGATGTTCAGAAGTTATTTGTCCCAAGACAGTTCTCAAGTCTCTAATGATTCAAATAAACATTATCTCATCAAATGCATGACATCCAGTTTGGCTATAACACTATTACTCTAGATTAGGAATTCAAATGCTGTACTGTTGTCCGTGGGCATAATTTAAATAAGAAAAATGTAATTATTATGTTGTAATCTTTTAAAATGCCAAGAACTAATGGAAATTATTGTGAAAATTGATGCATGCGTACCCCATTAGAAGATATGAATTTAGATTTATGCTCAAAAAGAAATTATAGAAATTAAAACCTGTTACAATGTCAAAGGTTTGAATTAATCAAGCAATGTGCTTTTTTTTTCTTTGTAATGAATTCAGAAACCTTTGTACATATTTACTGCACCACACCAGCTGTCTTCGACCTCACCTCTCTGAGTGTCATTCTAAACAATAAGATGTTCTAAGGCACATTATGAAATCAGCAAAATGAGCAAGATACAGTGTAGTGAGTAAATGGCTTAACAGAATAGGAAGCACTTTTATTTTGACAAGACGGAAGTTATTTTGATTGCAATGACACAGATAGCTTAACGGCAAGAGTAAATATGTCAGAGGTAAATTTATTTTGTTATGAAATGACCTGAAGCTTTTACAGCTTTCAGTTGGAGAAACATGTCAATATTATGAAGCTACAGCTAACATGACAAACATGGACCACAAACGTCATTGATTAAAGGAAACATTTTTCCCTGGCATAACCTGTTTGAGCTGTGGTCTTTAGCTTACATGCCAATGTGTGGAATTCTGTTCCCCTGAAATAATCTGTTCCTTTCTTCTGTGACCACTGTGTGCTTGCCTAACTCAAGCAGATTGTCCTCACCAGTGGGCTATCCACTAAGGACTCATACCTAAACCTAAAGAACTCTTTGGAAACAGTATATGGTGAAATACATGTAGCACCCCCATGGTGCGAGACC
The DNA here is from genome assembly GCA_036173005.1 of Crenichthys baileyi. Taxonomy (NCBI): domain Eukaryota; kingdom Metazoa; phylum Chordata; class Actinopteri; order Cyprinodontiformes; family Goodeidae; genus Crenichthys; species Crenichthys baileyi. The sequence goes on along the minus strand of JAHHUM010002151.1, from coordinate 45,333 downwards.
GGTTCTGTTTGACCAGGGGAACAGATTATTTCAGGGGAATAGAATTGCGCCTCACACCGGTGCTTTCACTCCTGGTTTTAAGTTAAAGCCAAGAGTCTAAGTCAAATCAATTTTTTTTCCAAGTCTGAAACTCAGTTACTGCAGGCTTAATGTTTTAGCCTTTAATTCAATTCAATTTAGTTTATTTATATAGCGCCAATTCACAACACATGTCGTCTCAAGGCACTTCACAAAAGTCAGGTACATACATTACAATTAATCCGAATCATTGAACAGTGCAGTCAGATTTTGTTATTTATTCAAATTGGATAAAAAGTTTGTCTATCTAAGGAAACCCAGCAGATTGCATCCAGTCAGGGACTTGCAGCATTCACTCCTCCTGGATGAGCATGTAGAGACAGTGGACAGTCACTGGCGTTGACTTTGCAGCAATCCCTCATACTGAGCATGCATGTAGCGACAGTGGAGAGGAAAAACTCCCTTTTAACAGGAAGAAACCTCCAGCAGAACCAGGCTCAGTGTGAGCGGCCATCTGCCACGACCGACTGGGGGTTAGAGAGAACAGAGCAGAGACACAAAGAGAACAAAGAAGCACTGATCCAGGAGTACTTTCTATGGGTAGGAAAAGTAAATGTTAATGGATGTAGCTCCTTTAGTCGTTTCACCTAGAAAGAAGGAACAGATAAACTCTGAGTCAGTTTTCAAGTTTAGAGTCTGAAGAGAGCACATAGAGTTAGTTATAGTAAAAGCTCAGTCAGTAGCTATGTCTAGGAGAGAGAAAGGGTTAAACACTGAAAGACAGGGCCATGTGGATCATCGGTAGAGGGTGAGCATTAAGTTGTTGCCAGCAGAAGCTTGGACGATGCCCCTCTCCAGAAAGGTGTCACAGGTAGACACAGAGTCAGGCCAGGTGTAAGCTTCTAGAAGAGAAAAGAGAGAGAACAACGTTAAAAGCTGAAATAACAGCAAATAATGCAAAATTGAAGAGTAGTGTGAGAATGTAGCGAAGAGGGTGAAAGTGGTCATTATGTCCTCCAGCAGCCTAAGCCTATAGCAGCATAACTACAGAGATAGCTCAGCTTTACTGGTGAAATACTGATTTTATGTAATGGTAGCCACTAGTCAAAACATTGTTTTCTTGTGTCGACGATGAACATCATCCCATGGTAGAAAGTCCTGCTTGTATGGTGCATCCTCACCTCATTTTTTCTCAGTCAGATTATTCTGTTTGTTTTAATGTTAGGTTCTGTTAAGAGATGAGAGTTATGCATAAGAAAAAGCATTGCATAGTACTAAAAATCAACTATCCATCATAGGTAAACCAAGCCAATAAAACCTACCCTAACATCTAACAAAATATAGAGAAGAAAACCCTCCAAACTAAAATTAGTGCAATAGATAATGAAGGAGTGGACTATAAAGGTCATTTTCCCTTCATTAAGTACTTTGCACATGTCTTTATATTTTGCATGTTCCTTGAACAATGAGTTTGTGAAGTCCCATCAAAATATATCCTTCGATCATTTACTTGTACAATCTTTGCTCTAAATACAGCCTGCAGCACTTTTTTTTCATAGCATATGATTAAAATTGAACCAGAATAGTTCTGGGCCGGTCCTTTGATCCTGGTCTTGGGCCTATCCGATATGTCCTGTCCACATGGAGTTCATCTGTCACTTCCAGATTTCCATGAATCAATTTGTTCACAAAGTCAATCATGTTTCCTTCACAGTTTTCTGGAACTGAGTAGATTCTCATATTATTTCTCCTGATTTGAATTTCCAGTTCCTCGCATCTGAATTCAAGTTGTTTTTACATTTGAAGGGCGTGTAGGAGCACTAGCGGTTTTCATTTCATAATCTTCACACTGATCACTTCGCTGTTCAGCTTCACCCATTTTTTTTTTAATACTTGTGAAGTCTCCAGGAAGCACATTTAACTCTTCCTTTAATGATCCAAAACTAACTATTGTTTCAGATTGAAATTCTTTCAGTTCTTTGAGTATTTCAGCCATACCTGAGGATTTAACCGATGAAGCGTCCTATTGTCTCCTCTTGATTGTTTAAATTTTGTTTTAGTGTTCATACCTCCGTTTTTTTGGAAGATTGCTTTTGTTTTTGCTTGTACATTTCTCACTGTCCTTCTTCTCCACTCAATTTCCAGTATTTTTAAGTCTTCAAAGCTCCTTAATCCACGGTTACGTCCACTTTTCAGTTAATTGTTTGCAGCAACTTTCACAAACACACTTTCCCCAGTGGCCATCTTGGAAATATTTCAGCAATAAAGAAAGAAAACTATTCTTGGGAAAGAAATTGTATAAGAGGAATCAATTATTTACCTTCACTGTATCCCAAAATAATTCTTTATTAGAAATGTAACATTATAAATTAAATAAAAAAAAAAGAAATGGCAATGGCTGTTTTTTTTTATTCTTTTACTTATTTTAAACACTGAACAATCATAACAAAATCAGAACAAACCACGCTTAAACAGGAGGCACTACTAGTATACTGGTAATTTCACCTTAAAATTAAAAACACGTTGAAACATCTTATCCAGTTTGAACTAAGTAGTGCCCTACAGAAAATTTGTCATAATGTACAACTTAAAGGCATTTCTTATTAGGAAAATAAGTAAAAATACAAGCTAGTTTTAATTCATTTGACCATTACCTTCATGCAAAATAAAAGATGATAGTCGAACAGCTTGCTCCAGCTGTTACAGTACAAAATAAATATAATATGCACAATGCACCAAGACAGTTTAAACACCAGGATGCACTTATTTAAAGTACTTGTGGTTCTCATTAAACATGTGGTAGATATTTAATGCTGTTTATTAAACCATGGCAGGAGTTGTATAGAAAGCAAATAATGACTCTCTCTGGCATTCCAGATGACCTCCAATAACCTTCCACTGCTGCAATTAGATAACCAGGAACCAGAAACATTTTCGCTCTACTGAATAAAAACAAGCAGGCCTGTCATCAAACACCTGGGGGTCATTATTACCAGCCATTCTTGCATTGCTTTGGTGTGGATAGTATCATCATCAAACCATTTCCAGTTGTGGTGAGCAAAAAGTGACAAAAACACATTCTCTTCTGGATGAGACTGACGATTACCTCTAACCCTGACTAACATGTCTTTCATTGGACTGGATGTGCCTGATCCTTAGGTATAAATACATGTACCATTTCATTTGTTATCTACAAAACCACGTCCTTTAAGATCTATCTTAAAGGACGTGGTTTTGTAGATAACAAATGAATGTTAATAGGAATCATCACATGTGTAACTGTATATACAATTAATGTGTTATAGGCATTAAATAAGTTATAGCCTTATAGCCTAACTATAGCCTACTGAAAACACATTTTATTTAAAAAATACTTTGGATTCAGCTTGTAAGAGAAAAGGAAATGCTGACATTTGTCACGTGCTTCTCACCCTCTATAAATATCACACATGATTTCAAATATATTCATAAGATAGCAAAGATATTATGTAACATCTGGAGTGATGAGCCATGTGAAACACAGAGTTATGTGTGAGTAAATGACACTCCACTACTGTGACACAAATGCAGACAAAGAGAGGTGGAAACCTTTTTCATTTTTTCCATGTATACCCTTATTTATTTACATGGCACCAACAGAATCTATGTTCCATCCTTCTAGATTATAGATATGTCTGTTCATTTCAGATTCCACACCCTGTCCCCTCTGTGGAAAGGTGGGGTCCTCTTTTTTGCTTTTTGTGTTGCAAGGGGTCTCCTCTTTTGCCTGAGGAAAATCAAAATGCATTTAGAGGCATGTCTTGAGTTGACTGTTAATTTATCTTTGGTTTAACATTATATGCTACTCTCAGTTGGATATGTTTTGGACTGACACCTACAGTGACATATAAGAAGCTGCAGAAGACAGAAGACATATATTCAACACTTTTCTTCCTAAACTCAGCACGGTTACCTGTCCATGCAGAAGCTACCGCACTCAGAGTCGGTCTGCAGCTTGCATGCACAGCGCCTAGTGGCCGCCCCACTCCTCCTCCTCCACTCGACAGAGCGCTTCATACGCAGTGAACCCGGGTAACTGGACATACCATATGGTACAGTGTGCCTGCCAACAACATAATCGGTAGGACATTACCTTGTTAACAAATGTCTTTGTGCCATCAAATGTAATAGCAGTAAACACATAAATATAAATATGTATGTGTGTGTGTGTATGTATATTTATATATATATATAGGAGCCTGAGCTTGTGCAGGAGGTAGAGAGATATCGACTAGAAATAGTCGGGCTCACCTTCACGCACAGCGTGGGCTCTGGAACCCATCTCCTTGAGAGGGGCTGGACTCTCTTCTACTCTGGAGTGGCCCACGGGGAGAGGCGGCGGACTGGTGTGGGTTTGCTTGTCGAACCCCCAGCTCAGCCGTCTCGTGTTGGGGTTTACCCCAGTGGATGAGAGGGTCGCATCCCTGTGCCTTCGTGTTGAGGATAGGTCTCTGACTGTCGTTTCGGCCTACGGGCCGAGCGGTAGTGCAGAGTACCCGGCCTTCTTGGTATCCCTGTCGTAGGTGCTGTATAGTGCCCCTCCCGGGGACTCTATTATTCTGCTGGGGCACTTCAACGCCCATGTGGGAAACGACAGTGACACCTGGAGAGGCGTGATCGGGAGGAATGGCCTCCCCGATCTGAATCCGAGTGGTGCTTTGTTATTGGACTTCTGTGCTAGTCACGGATTGTCCATAATGAACACCATGTTCAAACATAAGGGTGTCCCACCAGTGCATTTGGCACCAGAACCCTAGGCAGGAGGTCAATGATTACTTTGCTGTCGTATCATCAGACCTTTTGGCAGGATGTTTTGGGACACTCGGTAAAGAGAGGGGCGAGCTGTCCACTGATCACCACCTGGTGGTGAGTTGGATCCGCTGGAGGAGGAGAACGGGACAGACTTTGCAGGGCCCAAGCGCATAGTGAGGGTCGTCTGGCGGAGCCCTCACCGGGGATGTTTTCAACTCCCACCCCCGGGGAGACTTTGACCAGATTCCGGGGGGATTTTGGGGAGACATAGAGTCCGAGGGGACCATGTTCCCCATCTATTGTCGATGCTGCTGCCGTAGCTGCGGCCGTAAGGTCTGCGGTGCTGTCGCGGCGGCAATCCCAGAACCCGGTGGTGGACCCCGGCAGCGAGGGATGCTGTCAAGCTGAAGAAGGGCCCCATCGGCTGTGGTTGGCTTGTGTGACTCCTGAGGTGGCTGACGGGTACAGTGGGGCCAAGCGTGCTGCGGCCCGGGCTGTGGCAGAGGCAAAAACTCGGGCTGGGTGGAGTTCGGTGAGGCCATGGAGAAGGGACTACCCTTGGCCTCGAAGCGTTTCTGGCAAAATGTCCAGCAACCTCAGGGGGGGGAAAAGTGCTTCGCCAACACTGTTTATAGTGGGGGTGGGAGGCTGCTGACCTCGACTGAGGACATTATCGGGCGGGGAAAAGGAGTACTTCGAGGATCTCCTCAATCCTGCCATCATGCATTCCCTGGTGGAACAGAGGCTGGGGACTTGGGTTGGACTCTTTCATCACCCAGACTGAAGTCACCAAAGGTATTAAAAAAAGCTCCACGGTGGCAAGGGGCTTCGGGGGTGGATGAGATCCGCCCTGAGTACCTAAAATCTCTGGATGTTTGGGGCTGTCATGGTTGACACGCCTCTTCAACATTGCGTGGTGGTGGGGAGGCAGTGCCTCTGGACTGGCAGACGGGGGGTGGTGGTCCCCCTTCGTAAGAAGGGTGACCAGAGGGTGTTTCCAACTATAGGGGGATCACACTCCTCAGCCTCCCTGGTAAGGCCTACGCAGGGTAGGGAAAGGGGAGTCCGGGCCCGTAGTCGAACCTCGGCTTTCAGGAGGACTTTTGGGGTTTTTCGTACCGGGCCGTGGAACACTGGACCAGCTCTATACCCTCTACAGGGTACTCGAGGGTTCATGGGGAGTTTCCCCACCGGGGTCCACATGTGTTTTGGGAACTGGAAAAAGCATTCGACTGTGCCCCCTCGTGATGCCCTGTGGGGGGTGCTCCAGGAGTATGGAAGGGGGGGCCCTTTTATTAGGGGCCATCCGGGCCCCTTAAAAAAGCGGAGCAGGAGTTTGGTCCACATTGCCCCCACTAGTCGGCCCTGTTCCCGGTGCATGTTGGACTCCGGTAGGGCTGCCCTTTGTCACCCGCCCTTTTTCAAAACTTTTATGGACAGGATTTCTAGACGCACCAAAGGGGCCGGAGGGGGTCTGGTTTGGGGACCAGTGGTTTTCGTTTTTTCTTTGCAGATGACGTGGTCCTGCTGGCCCCTCTAGCCAAGACCTACAGCATGCGCTGGGGCGGATCGCAGCCGAGTGTGAAAGCAGCTGGGATGAAGATCAGCTCCTCCAAGTCAGAGGCCATGGTACTCGACCGGAAAAGGGTTGGCTTGTCCTCTTCAGGTTGGGGGGCATTTCCTGCCTCAAGTGGAGGATTTCAAGTATCTTGGGGTCTTGTTCACGTTGAGGGAAGAATGGAGCGGGAGATCCACAGACGGATCGGGGCGGCTGCCGCAGTAATGGGGGGGATGTGTCGGTCCGTTGTGGTGAAGAGAGAGCTGAGCCAAAAACGAAGCTCTCGATTTACCGGTCGGGGCTACGTTCCTACCCTCACCTATGGCCGTGAACTTTGGGTCATGACCGAAAGAACGAGATCCCGGATACAAGCGGCTGAAATGAGTTTCCCCGTAGGGTGGGCCGGGGCCCCCCTTAGAGATAGGGTGGGGGCTCGGCCATCCGGGAGGAGCTCGGGATAGAGCCGCTGCTCCTCCCCATCGAGAGGAGCCAGTTGAGGGGGCTCGGGCTCTATACCGGATGCCTCCTGGACGCCTTCCTTGGGGGGTGTTCCAGGCACGTCCCACCGGGAAGGGGCCCAGGGGACGGCCCGGGACATGCTGGAGGGACTATGTCTCTCGGCTGGCCAGGGAACGCCTTGGGCTCCCGCTGGAGGAGGTGTCTGGGGAGAGGGACGTCTGGGTGTCTCTGCTTAGTCTGCTGCCCCCGCGTCCCGGTCCCGGATAAGCGGAAGATTACGAGTACGAGTATATGTATTATTATATATATATATATATATATATATATATATATATATATACATACACGCACACACACAAACACACTACTGGTCAAACGTTTTAGAACACCTTTCTCATTTAATGGTTTTCTTTATTTTTATGACTATTTAGATTATACGTAGATTCTCACTGAAGGCCTCAAAACAGTAAATGAACACATATGCAATTATGTAGTGAACGAAAAATTATTAAAGAATTTAACAATTTTTCATTTGCTACATAATTGGAATTATGTAGCAATTATGTAGCAAATCTAAAACATAGAAAATATTTTCTATATTTTAGATTTTCAAACTAGCTGCCCTTTTCTGTGAAGACAGAAATATTAACCTTTGACCGTCTCTCATTGCACCTCTGGAAGGTTCTTTTAAGACTCTTTGGAAAACTATTTCAGGTGACCAACTAATAAGGCTCATGGAGAGAACGCTAGAAGAGCAAAGCAGTAATCAAAGAAAAGGCTGGCTTTTTTGAAGAATCTAAAATATAAGAGTTATTTAACACTTTTTGTTTACTACCTAATTCCATGTGTGTTCATTCACTGTTTTGTTTACCTTTGGTGACAATCTACAATGTAAATAGACATGAAAGCGAGGGACCCATTTAGTGAGGATGTATTTGAAAAATTTTTTTTTTTTTTTTTTTTTTATAATAAAAAAACAGATTCAAAAACAGTACAACAATTCACAACAAAAATGTGCACTTTACCATTAAAAACTGAGCAGAAAGAGTAAAATAAAGGATAGTACATGAAAATTGTATGAGAATATAACCAAATCTTTGCCATTCCAACAGCAATTTCAATTCTTAAATTATTAATATATTGGTATAAATATATATACTTCCCACAAGACCGGACTGGAAGTAAGTGACTCCGGAAATGCGCCATGTTGCTAGTATACCTGTAAACGGTGTGGGGTTCGGCTAAAGATGGCGGTGTGAGCAGTTGTGTTTGTTGTTAGTCCTCAAGCAGCTTCCTCCAAATATTGAATGTTGTCTTTAATTGTCATTGCCATGAATAATTTATTATTCAATTCACAAAGCCTTCACAAAACTCTTCAACTAAAATGCAGCAACCTAACCCCACTAAAGAATCCGTTTTAACGGACAGTTGTTATCACGTGTATGCCGCTTTGGCACCGATGTAGACGGACGGCAACAGCGGCGATAAGATATGCCTGGATGACGTGAGTGTCTCAACCCCATCTAAACCATCTAAAGCAGGGGTCTCCGAACCTCTGACGTGGGTCCAGCTCCGGACCCTGAGAGGGTTTTGTCCGGACCACAAAGCATTTTCTTATTTAGAATAGATATAGGCATTTTATTTTTGCCGGTGTCTGTACCAGATCTGCTTGGGTGGTCAGATCTTTCTCGGGGCCCTGCGCCTGCCGAGGACCTCACACTATCTGATTGGCTAAACATTGGCACGATGGCGTAAAACACTGTGGTTAGTCCGGACAACTTACTGACGTAGTTTTAGAGGGACTGCAGTTTGTACGAAACATGGACGACTTTTACAAAGAAATATCCCATGACCTTTTGAAAGGAACTTACCACAGCCTAACCAGCACTTCTAAAAGCCCCGGAAGCAGAAAAGCCACCATTCGGAAGGGTTCAAAAAATTACACAGTTAAAAGTAAGTACAGTGACTTAACGTTAATGTTTGTGGCTCCTATTCAATTCATATTTGCAACATATGAATGCCATTGTGTTTCAGGAGACCCTCATCCAGGATACTACAGTCACTTCTGCAGCCTAATGCCATAGAGAAACATAAGTCTGATACACACAAAACCTGGACTAGCCTAAATTAAATCACTGAAGTATAATCAGGAGGATGAAGGCCTAAAAAAAGAAAGCAGCTGAGTCATGTTATTTATCACAAATCCTTAAGATAAATCAAATTTTGTTCTTTAAAGTGTTTTACTTTTTATTTCTTGATTGTACATTTAGTTTGTATAATTTTTACAAATGTTGAACAGGACGTGGACATGTCGGATCCAAGTGTAACAAAGATATAACACTATGTTGCCTGTCCAGAGGAGCTGACACCGGGATCCCCTCTGCATTTATCATTTGTACCAGCTCTATGCAGTATTTGTGTTTGGATGACAATGAAGTATGAACTGAGAAAAAAATTGTTAGGAATAACCTTGCTTACTATTAAATATAGATGAGCTTTAACAGACAGACCTTTTTTGCAATATGTTTTAAGTAACTTTGTGAGTTTGTCAAAAGAATTTTCTGCACAATTTCCAGCACTTCATTTCCCTGAATATTACTTGAGTTTTTTGGGTGAATTGTTATCACTTTAATGTTGGTTTATGTGCAACAGATGTTGCAAAGATTATTGCATAATTTAAATGTTAAATAGTTTTTTGTGTTTAACATTGGTACTTAAATTGGATTTTGTTGAGCAGATGATTTAATGGGCAAATGAATACTTGATCAGTAGTTAAAAAACAAAAACTCGTATCTTAATTAAATGTTAAATAGAAATGAAAAAATATTTTTGCAGGTTGATTGGTTAAAATGTTCGGACCCCAGATTGTTTGGATGATGGAGGTATTGGACCTCTTGCTGTTTTAGTTGGGGACCCCTGATCTAAAAGAACCCACCTGCATAAAATATCAAACTAAATGAAAAGGTTTCAAACTATGCTATTTTATCGGCTATTAACCATTAACCACCAAGTTCAACAATCAGGAAAAACAACTGAAGGAGCTTAGCACAAAGCTAACGCAGAACTGTGGCATGCTTGTTAGTCTAGCTAAAGCATCAGAGTTCAATTAAAGATTGTAAAGCTACAGTGACCGTGTTAGAGAAGGAACTGGAATGTGTATGAGCCGAAAATGATGAGCTTAAAGAAAAATACAGAGAGCAGGACTGCTGCAAGCGAAGATGGAATCTCAGAATTAAAGAAAGAACTGATGTCTGAGGAGATCAGACGTGATGTGATCAAGCTGCTAGGGAAAATGGCACCCCACTGAAAACAAAATATGGACGACATTGTGGACACAGTGCATAGGATCAGTCCAAAGGAATAAACTGAGTGAGATATGTAATCATTCAGTTCACAAGAATATACCACAGATATGGTTCATGGAGGATGACAAAGGAGTCACAAATCGGTGGAGATGCTGGAATCAGGTTTATGGAGGACCTGACTAAAGAAGACAGGCTGGGAAGGAAAGCCCTGTGGCCACGCATCAATCAAGCACATCAGGCAGGAGAAAAAGCTTATTTCAGAGGGCCCTTCGGCTACATAAACGGTCGTTGCATTTAAAACTGAACTTTTCTTTGTGTAATCTACGTGGGATAATGTCACCAGGAGGAGACATCACAGTCACCTTTACCATCTAAAGCTACTTTCTAACTTTGTTATTATTATAGGGTGTTTTTGTTGCTGTGTAGTTTTTCAGCAAATGAATATTCTGAATGTCAATTTATCTTTTATTTTTTTGAATGCGTGGAGTCTCAAAGACAATGTGAAAAGAAAAGCTATTTTCTTGCACTAAAAAAGGCCTAAAATGCTACTGTGTTTTTCATCAACAAACACACTCTTGTGCCTCTGACGTCACCTTCTGGACATGTCAGTGGGGAGACAAAATGCCGTTCATTCATGGGAGCAACAGGTCTGTAGGAGTTGCCATCTGCTTCAACAAATGCCCTGGTAATGTACACTGCTCAAAAAAATAAAGGGAACACTCAAATAACACATCCTAGATCTGAATGAATGAAATATTCTCATTGAATACTTTGTTCTGTACAAAGTTGAATTTGCTGACAACAAAATCACACAAAAATCATCAATGGAAATCAAATTATAACCAATGGAGGCCTGGATTTGGAGTCACACACAAAATTAAAGGAAAAACCACTACAGGCTGATCCAACTTTGATGTAATGTCCTTAAAAAGTCAAAATGAGGCTCAGTATTGTGTGTGGCCTCCACGTGCCTGTATGACCTCCCTACAACGCCTGGGCATGCTCCTGATGAGACGGCGGATGGTCTCCCCCGAGGGATCTCCTCCCAACCTGGACTAAAGCATCCGCCAAAACCCCTAGACAGTCTGTGGTGCAACATGACGTTGGTGGATGGAGCGAGACATGATGTCCCAGATGTGCTCAATTGGATTCAGGTCTGAGGAACGGGCGGGCCAGTCCATAGCTTCAATGGATTCATCTTGCAGGAACTGTTGACACACTCCAGCCACATGAGGTCTAACATTGTCCTGCATTAGGAGGAACCCAGGGCCAACCGCGCCAGCATATGGTCTCACAAGGGGTCTGAGGATCTCATCTCGGTACCTATTGGCGGTCAGGCTCAACCGGTCATGCTGAAGGATGTTGCAGGCAGCAGATCGCTCTCCACGGTGTCTCCAGACTCTGTCACGTCTGTCACATGTGCTCAGTGTGAACCTGCTTTCATCTGTGAAGAGCTCAGGGCGCCAGTGGTGAATTTGCCAATCCTGGTGTTCTCTGGCAAATACCAAGCATCCGGCACGGTGTTGGGCTGTGAGCACAACCCCCATTTGTGGACGACGGGCCCTCATACCATCCTCATGGAGTCGGTTTCTAACCGTTTGTGCAGACACATGCACATTTGTGGCCTGCTGGAGGTCATTTTGCGGGCTCTGGCAGTGCTCCTCCTGTTTTCCCCTTGCACAAAGGAGGAGGTAGCGGTCCTGCCCGTGGTTGTTGCCCTCCTACGGCCCCCCCCACGTCTCCTGGGGATGGCCTGTCTTCGGGAGCGCCTCCAGGCTCTGGACACTACGCTGACAGACACAGCAAAACCTTCTTGCTACAGCTCGCATTGATGTGCCATCCGGATGAGCTGCACTACCAGCCACTTTTGGGGTTGTAGAGTCCGTCTCATGCTACCACGAGTGGAAAGCACCCAACATTCAAAAGTGACCAAAAAATAGCCAGAAAGCATAGGTACTGAGAAGTGGTCTGTGGTCCCCCCACCTGCAGAACCAATCCTTTTTTTGAGTTCTTGCTAATCGCCAAAAGATTTCCCCCTGTTGTCTATTCCATTTGCACAACATCATGTGAAATTGATGGTCATCAGTGTTGCTTTCTAAGTGGGCAGTTTTATTTCCAG